>CM076149.1:27510000-27915000 GCA_038025085.1 Tetragonia tetragonoides | reverse complement strand
CGGCTCACCCGAAGGAGATCACATGCATACAACGTTTATACCGACCCGTCGGCTCGACGGCTCATCCCGAAGGAGATCACATCCATACGAGGTTTATACCGACCCGTCGGATAGACGACTCATCCCGAAGGAGATCACATCCATACGACGTTTATACCGACCCGTCGGCTAGATAGCTCAATCCCGAAGGAGATCACATCCATCCGACGTCGGCTGGATGGATCATCCTGAAGGAGATCACATCTTTCCGACGTCATCTAGATAGCTCGATCCCGAGGGAGATCACATGCATCCGACGTTTATTCCCACCCGTCGGCTAGATAGCTCAATCCCGATGGAGATCACATCCATCCGACGTCGGTTGGATGTCTCATGCCAAAGGAGATCACATCTTTCCGACGTCGTCTAGATAGCTCATCCCGAAGGAGATCACATCCATCCGACGTTTTGGCTAGATAGTTCATCCCGAAGGAGATCACATCCATCCGACGTCGGCTTGATGGCTCATCCCAAAGGAGATCATATCCCTCCGACGTCGTCTGGATAGCTTGATCCCGAAGGAGATCACATCCATCCAACATCTATACCCACATCGTTTGCCACATCGTTTCCCATATCGTTTCCCACATCATAATCGTAAGCCATCGTCGACCTCGACAACGACCGAGCGGACGCGACATGACACAACTCGACGCCTAGTAGGCGCTTCATGCGGCGTCACGTCGCGTCCGTCTCTGGCGCCACCTCCGTCTCAAGCATAGGGGGCCGGTGCTTTAGCCGAGGTGTCGTGGGTGTCCAGTTATGATGGCGCACGACTTGACACTACTCGGCGCCTTGTAGGAGCTTCATGTCACGTCACTTTCCTTCCTTCGCCCACAAGCACTCTCTCAAGCAACTACCCCCTAAAGAGTCTTATAAGGTTTAGTGGTTCTGACAGGAGTAGACATCAAGAGTTCATAACTTTCATACTGGGGTTTTTGAGAGTTTGGATAATTATTTTCCAAAAGTTCCACCTCAAACTTTCAAGTATATTATTAAGTTACGGAAAAACATTTTTTTTTATTTTTCACACAAGGTAGCTATTTAATTTAATTTTTAATTAAAAACTAGGCTAAAAATTAGGAAAAAATAGAAATGATATCAGAAAAATTACAAATCACTTCAAAAAAATTGGAAAATATTTTGGAGACCTCAATTTAATTTTTGAAATAATTTTGAGACCTCACTTTAATTTTGGAAATTCCGGTCCTTACCCATGCTTTTGGTGTTCTGGCCCTTACATTGGCATCCCGTAAAAACGCAATTACAAGCCTATCATGGACCAAATAACTGACCCCGGGTGCTTCCCATATCCCATAGGGATGTCCTGTGCGATATGGTGTGAAAATATACACCTACGGTTCGGAGCCTCTCGGAAGCCAAAAAAAGTGGATTATATCCTTTGATTTTCGGCTTCACGGGGCCCGGGTGCCATTTTGGCCGAAACTTCTCCTAGGGGTCTATCATGACCATAGGGGACCCCCGGTACCCCGGGAGGGTCACACTTATCCCCGAACTTTGATATCACCCATGACGCCGGTATCCGACCCTATACATTTGCATCGTGTAAAACCGCCCTTACAAGCCTATCAGGGACCCAATAACTGACCCTAGGGGCCTCCGATGTCCCATAGGGGTCTCCCCTATGATAGGTAGCGAAAATATTAACGTCGAAAAGTTTGTGTCCGGAGGCCAAAACACGTCCCCTAGAGCATTCCCAGGGCCCGGTTTCCGTTTTCGCTCGAAATTTTTTCGGGGGCTCTATTATGGCCCTTGGAGACCTCCGGTGCCCCGGGAGGGTCAACTTCATCCCCGAACTCCGAAATCACACTTGTCGCCCGTTTTCGGGCATTAACCGTCGCATCACGTAAAACCGCCCTTACAAGCGTATCAGAGACCCAATTACCGACTCTAGGGCCCTCCCATGTCCTCTAGGGGTCTCCCGTGCGATATGGGGCGAAAAAATTAACGTTGAAAACTTTGCGTCCGGAGGCCCAGAAAACGCCCCCTAGAGCATTCCCGGGCCTGGTAGCCGTTTTGGCCCGAAATTGTGTCGGGGACTCTATCATGGCTTTAGGGGACCCCCGGTGCCTCGGGAGGGTCACCTTGGTTCCCGAACTCAGATATCACCCATGTCGCCCGTTTTCGGGCCCTAACAGTGGAGTACAACTTCGAACCTCTCTAAAATGCTCTCTGCTTCGACCTCTACAGCGCGCGTTCACCATTGAAACAGCGCTGAGTTCGAATGGGGAAGAAGGAAAAAGCTAAGAGAGGAAATGGAACTCAGTTCAACGATGCGGGAAATTCAGGAAACAAAAATTGTACCCAAACAATTGTAACCCTAAAACCAAAAAACATCAAAAACCATGAAAACCTAGGTAGAGTTATGCGAAATCTTGCGGACGAATTGGAAGATTCAGAGATAAAGACTCCGGAAGTCCAATCAGGAACTGTGCAACAAATGGAACTAGCTAAGGAACAGATCAATTCGTGGCTTTCAAAAGTGAAGGAAAAGGCAAATTCGCAAAACCCATCTGATTCGGAGGAAGAGGAACCTGAGCAAGAACAGCAACAGGAGGCTACAAATTCTGGTAAGGTCTCAGCTTGGGATAAATTTGACATATCAAAGCTGAAAAATGTTGGCTTTAAATTGGATTATGTTGCACCAAATCTGCATGAAGGTAAACCAGTAGGTGAAATCAATTTTATGGACATTGAATCAGAAATAGATTACTGGAACAAAGCTGTAGTTTGCTATGTGATGGGCTCTAAACCTCCAATTAATGTACTGAGTGGTTTTCTAAGAAGAATTTGGGGGAAAAAAGGGATGAACAAGATAGCAAGTTTGAAAAATGGGCTAGTATTGGTTAGATTTGATTCTTTGGAACAACGAGATGCTGTCATCCAGGAGGGGGTGTACCATTTTGATAACAAACCAATGATTATTAGGCCATGGTCAGAAAACATCGACTATGATCAAGAGGAGCTCACCTCTGTGCCAATATGGGTTAAATTCCCAGGACTCAATGTCAAGTATTGGAATGCAATGGGTCTGAGCAAAATCTCTAGCCTAGTTGGGAGGCCAATGATGGCAGACAGAAACACAGAGCTCAAGGTGGGAATACACTATGCTAGAGTTCTGATTGAAGTGCAACTAGGAGAGGAGTACCCTGAGAAAGTGTATTTCAAGAATGAGAGGGGAAACATAGTGGAGCAAGCAGTGGACTATGATTGGAAGCCAAGTCTGTGCAACCACTGTAAACAATATGGTCATAGTGCAGCAGATTGCAGGAAAAAGATACCTGAGACTGCACCTGTGCAACAAGGGCCTGTACATACTCAGCCTGCACAGCAAGGAATTCCAAGGACTCAGCAATGGCAGTTTGCAGGAAGAGGTAGAGGGAGAGCCTGGAATGCAGGAAGAGGAGCAAAAACAGGAAAAGGCTATTACAGACAGGTCCAGCAGCAGGCCAAAACTGTTATGCAGAACAGTTTTGACATTTTGCAAAATCAAGAAGAAATGCAGGAAACACAAAAGGAACTGCCAACAGCAGCAGCAGTTGTGGAGCCTGAGCAAAAAACAGACCAGAATCCAGTTGAGGTGCCAATGCATGGTAAGTCCCCTGTCTTGACTAGTAGTCATGGATAGGGTACTAATTTGGAATGTTAGAGGCCTTAATGGCCCAAATAAACAGAGAGATATAGCTCTCTTTTGCAAAAAAAATAATTGTGGGTTAGTGGCTTTTCTTGAAACAAAAATCAGATTAGCCAACCCAGAAAAATACAAAAAATGTTTCTTGACAGGGTGGGACTCTTACAGTAATCATAGTGAGCATAGACTGGGGAGAATATGGTTAAGATGGATACCAAGCATTTTTAATGTGGATGTTTTATTCTCATCTGTGCAAATGATTATCTGTAAAGTAGTAAATGTCGTGAAAATATTGGAATTTGTGGTGAGTTTTGTATATGGTTTAAATGAGAAGGAGGAAAGGAGAGTACTATGGAAGGACTTAAATGATTTTGCAATTAATTGCAACACCCCATGGTTTGTAGGGGGGGATTTCAATAATGTACTGCTCCCTGAAAATAGAAAAGGTGGAGTACCAGTTGCTTATGCAGAAATACAGGAGTTCAAAGAGTGCATAGAAAAATGTTTTCTCACTGAAATGGGTTGGTCAGGGTGCCAGTTTACTTGGAATAATAGGCATGAAAAAGGGGGGAGAGTATATTCTAAAATTGATTGGGCATTTGTAAACAGTTTATGGCTTCAGGAATTAGATCAATCAGATCTTGTATTCCATCCAGAGGGTGTTTCAGATCACTCCCCAATCTGTCTGTCTCTCCATAGAGAATTTACAAAAAAAATTATTCCCTTTAAATACTTCAACATGTGGAGCCTCCACTCTGAATTCCAAGCTAAGGTGCAGCAAGCTTGGAATTTCAGAACACAAGGCACAAAAATGTTCAGAGTGTACCAGAAATTGAAAAAGGTGAGGAAAGTGCTGAAAAAGCTAAACAGGAATGATTTCACAGACATTCTGGCACAAGCAGATACAGCTAGGATAGCCATGACCCAAGCACAGACTGAAGCTAACAAAGAGCCATTAAATGATGCATTACAACAGACTGAATTACAGGCCAGGAAAAGATACAATGAGGTTAATATGGCAGCTGAAAATTTCCTACAGCAGAAAAGCAAGGCAAAGTGGATACAATTGGGAGATGGGAATAATCAATTCTTCCATGCAGTTATGAAGCAAAGAAGTAATAACAACAGAATCCACTCCATTAGGACACAACAGGGGACCCTTCTGGACGACCAGAACCTGGTCATGGAAGAATTTGTGAGATTTTACAAGGATATGTTGGGGGTGACAGGAACCAGAACAAGCAAAGCTGAAGACAGATACTTCCAAGCAGGTCACAGACTAGACATCCACCAACAGATGAACCTTATAGCCCCTGTGTATGCAGAAGAGGTGAAAAATGCAATGTTTGCAATTGATTGTAATAAAAGCCCGGGTCCTGATGGCTTTGGTTCAGGGTTTTTCAAAGAAGCGTGGCCAATTGTAGGAGATGAAGTGACTGGAGCCATAATTGATTTTTTTGACTCATCTAGAATGCTCAAGGAGGTAAATGCTACAAACCTGTGCCTTGTACAGAAGATACAAAATCCAGAAAAGGCATCTGATTTCAGACCAATAGCCTGCTGTAATACAATCTACAAGTGTATCTCCAAGATCTTGTGTGGGAGACTGGCAAAAGTACTACCAGAGCTGGTGTCAGTGAACCAGGGAGCCTTTATTGCACAGAGATCCATTGTCAACAACATCATGATATGTCAGGACCTTATTAAGCATTATAACAGGAAACAATCATCTCCCAGGTGCATAATGAAGATAGACATAAGGAAGGCATATGATACAATCCACTGGGGTTTTGTGAAGGAAATGCTGCAAGGGTATGGATTCCCTGAAAAATTCAGTGGGTGGCTACTAGAGTGCATCAAAACAGCAAGTTTTAGTATTAATATAAATGGGGAAACACATGGGAATTTCATTGCAAAGCGGGGCATCAGACAAGGTGACCCCATATCCCCATTAATATTTGTACTGGTTATGGAATATTTGTCAAGAAACCTGAAAATAGCATGCATGGATAAGAGCTTCAGCTGGCACCCCATTTGCAAAGAGCTTGCACTAAGTCATCTATGTTTTGCTGATGACTTAATGTGTTTCTGTAAAGCAGATACTGCATCTGTGAGCACAATGATGAACAGCATAAACCACTTCTCAAAAGCAACAGGATTGTATGCAAACAAGGAAAAATCAAACATCTACTTAGCAGGGGTGGATATGCAAGGAAAAAATGCACTGTTACAACTCTCAGGCTTCAGGGAGGGTACTTTGCCCATGAGATACCTAGGTGTCCCATTATCCCCCTCAAAATGGAGCAAAATAGATTGTGATTGTCTGGTGGACAAAATGACAAAAAGGATGCAGATATGGGCCTCGAGGAACCTTTCATATGCAGGGATAGTCCAACTAATAAACTCTGTACTATTCTCCATTCATGTATACTGGTCAAGTATCTTCATTTTGCCAACTGGGGTACTAAAAAGTGTGGAGCAAAAATGCAGATTTTTCTTGTGGGGGACAACTGAGCAGAAACATAAGACAAGCTTGGTGGCCTGGGATATGGTATGCAGACCAAGAAACAATGGAGGACTTAATGTTAAGAACTGCAAATGGTTCAACATAGCTCTGAATGGCAAGCACATCTGGGATATTGCAACAAAAAAAGACACACTGTGGGTGAAATGGATCAATGGGATTTATCTGAAAGGAGTTAACATCTGGAATTATGTTCCAGTATGGGGCACAAGTTGGTACTGGAACAAACTGAACAAGATCGAAAGTTACTTCCAGGGGCAATACACAGCAAGGGGGGTATGGAAATTTGCATCTGATGGTATTTACAATGCTGGAAGTGGATACAGAATGCTACAAGGAAACATGACAAAATGCAGGCATGCAGACTCGATATGGGGGAAGATATCCATGCCTAGACATAGTTTTTGCCTATGGCTGGCTCAAATGGATAGATTGCTAACAAAGGACAGATTATAGAGGATGGGATGTCTGAATGGGGATGCCTTATGCTATCTGTGCAAGCAGGAACCAGAGGAACACAATCACTTGTTCTTCAAATGCAAAGTTGCAAAAGAAGTCCTGGAACAGTTAAAGGGATGGCTGCAAATTTCAGCAAGAGCAAGTACAATTCAGGGGATGTTTAACTGGATCAGCAGACAAAAATGCTCGAGAATCAGGAAGGAAGTTTATGCATCAGGGGTAGCAGCAGCAGTATACTGGATATGGAGATGCAGAAATACTCATTTTGCTGGCAAAGGCAGCATACCAGTGCCACAGATGACACAACAGGTCCAGCAAGCAGTCAGGTGCAGAATACAGCAATGCTGCAACAGCAAGAGGAAGATCTCCAGCAGGGACAAGATCTGGATAGGGGGGATATAGGCTGAAATTAAACTGGATCACAGCAAGGAAGAGAGCAAACAGACAGATTACACCAGACAGTAAAGCAGAAAGCAGAACTTAACAGGGGGTCATGACATATTTGCAAGGAACCAGTAGACTGCATCCTGTTGCAGAAAAGAAGATGGAATGAACCAGCTCTGGAAGACTGCACCAGCAGAGGATTCAGAGTACAGGACAGAAGCAAAGTAGAAGCAGGAAGAAGCAGATTCAGTGGAAAACAAGGAAATTCTGTAATCAGCAGCAGGTTGATGTAGCAAGGTAGAATGAGGAATGTAACAGTTCCAAGCAGAGCCGAAAAGCTAGAAGAAGTTGTAATATTTTTAGCTATATATGTTTTTGTATTTTGTTGCAAGTCAGAAATAATTTTTGCAAATTGTAATGCCTACAGAGATGGTGAGGATTAATTTTTGTAAATTGTAATGTGTACAGAGTTGGTGAACCACTGCCTGTAGTGAGTTGCACCAGATTGAAGGGTTGTAAGGTAGTAGAGGGATGTAGCAAAAAGGAACCCTACCTAGTAGGTGGCCTTGGACCTACATTGCCTAAGGACTGTAATCTTGTGACATTACAGAGAGCAATAATACAATTTCTGACTTACACCAAAACATTGGCATTGCATACAAAAAATTTCTCTCTCTAGAAATGCTCTCTCCTCTCCTCTACACTGCTCGTTAGCCATTAACGAAGCTTTGAGTTTTAATGGGGAAGAAGGATAAAGCAAAGCGAGGGACTGAAAACCACGATGATGATGCGGAAAATTCAGTGGCTCCCCCGTGTCCTACAAAAAACGCAACTCATAGGCAATGTAACAGTACCAACCGAGATAACCTAGATCGGGTAGTTCGAAATCTTACAAATGAATTGGAGGCCCCTGAAATCATGACGCCTGAGGTTCAACCTGAAACGGTACAACAGATGGAATTAGCAAGAGAGAAAATTAATTCATGGCTCTCGAAGATGAAGGCGAAGGCCAAAACTGATTTTTCGTGGGAAGATGAAGCTGAAGCTTCAGCGCAAGACAAACAATAGCAATTTACAGATGTAGGTAAGCTCTCAGCCTGGGAAAAATTTGATATAACCAAATTGAAAAATGCTGGGTTTAAATTGGATTTTATTGCACCTGCTATGCATGAGGGTAAACCAGTGGGGGAAATTAATTTCATGGATATTGAATCTGAAATTAGCTACTGGAACCAAGCAGTTGTATGCTATGTAATGGGGTCAAGGCCCCCAATTAATGTTTTCAGTGGGTTTCTAAGAAGAATTTGGGCAAAAAGGGGGATGAATAAAATTGCAATGATGAAAAATGGCTTAGTTCTGGTTAGATTTGACTCTTTGGAGCAAAGAGATGCTGTGATACAGGAAGGGGTTTATCATTTTGATAATAATCCCATGATAGTTAGGCCATGGTCTGAAAATGTGGATTATGCTCATGAGGAACTTACCTCGGTTCCTATATGGGTCAAATTCCTTGGGTTAAATGTCAATTACTGGAATGCAATGGAATTGAGCAAAATTGCAAGTTTAGTAAGCAGGCCAATGATGGCTGACAGGAATACAGAGCTCAAGGTGGGGATTCACTATGCTAGAGTGCTGGTTGAAGTTAAAATAGGAGGTGTATACCCTGATAAGGTGCATTTTAAGAATGAGAAGCGGAATATTGTTGAACATGAGGTGGATTATGACTGGAAGCCTATAATTTGCAGTCATTGCAAACAATATGGGCATAGTGAGCCTGATTGCAGAAAGAAGAAAGTTAGTTCTGCCCCTGTGAATCAACCTATGCCTTTGCAGAATCAACCTTTACAGCAAGAAATCCCTAGGTACCAGCAATGGCAGAATGCAGGGAGAGGTAGAGGTGGATGGAATGCAGGGAGAGGAGTGAGAGCAGGAAGAGGCAACTACAGACAAATTCAGCAACCTCAAAATATCACACCCCAGATTCAGAACTCTTTTGATATACTGCAAAATGAAGGAGGAGTGCAGGAGGTGCAAATGGTACAAGGCGAAGCAGTAGAACCAGGTATACAGGAGGATCAGAACACAGGTGTGGTGCCACCACATGGTAAGTCTCCTATCTTGACTGGTAGTCATGGATAGGATCCTTATATGGAATGTTAGAGGCCTTAATGGCCCTAATAAGCAGAGGGATTTTGCCCTTTTCTGCAAAAAGAATAATTGTGGTTTGGTGGCTTTTCTAGAAACTAAAATTAGATTTGTTAATCTGGAAAAATGCAAAAACAGTTTCATGCCAGGGTGGGAATCCTATAGTAATCATAATGATCATAGGTTGGGAAGAATTTGGATAAGATGGTTGACAAATTATTTTCATGTTTATGTGATTTTCTCCTCTGTGCAAATGATCATCTGTAAAGTAATTAATCTTGTGAGAAAAAGGGAGTTTGTGGTGAGTTTTGTATATGGTCTAAATGAAAAAGAGGATAGGAAACAATTGTGGAAGGATCTTACTGATTTTGCAATTAATTGCAATAAACCTTGGATTGTTGGAGGGGATATCAACAATGTGTGTTACCTGGCAATAGACAAGGAGGATTACCAGTTACAAATGCAGAAATACAAGATTTTAAAGCTTGCATTGAAGACTGTTTCCTCACTGAAATGGGCTGGTCTGGATGTCAATATACCTGGAATAATAGGCATGAGGGGGGAGGGAGAGTATACTCTAAAATTGATTGGGCTATTGCCAACAGCACCTGGTTTCAGGAGTTTGATCAATTTGCTCTGCAGTTTCATCTAGAGGGTGTATCTGACCACTCTCCAATCTGTTTAACTCTTCATAAAGAATGCACAAAAAGAAATATCCCCTTTAAATTTTTTAACATGTGGAGCCTCCACTCTGAATTCCAAGCAATGGTGCAGCAAGCCTGGAATTTCAGAACACAAGGCACAAAAATGCTTAGAGTTTATCAGAAACTGAAAAGGGTGAGGTCAGTGCTGAAAAAGCTAAATAGGGATGAATTTAGTGACATTTTAGCCCAAGCTGATATTACTAGAATTGCTATGACTCAAGCTTAGACAGAAGCAAACAAGGAGCCTTTAAATGAAGCACTGCAGCAGAAAGAGGTACATGTCAGGATGAGGTATAATGAGGTGAATATGGCAGCTGAGAATTTTTTACAACAAAAGAGCAAGGCCAAATGGGTTCAGTTGGGAGATGGAACACTCAGTTCTTTCATGCAGTCATGAAGCAGAGAAGACAGCAGAATAGTTTGCATTCCATTAAGACACAGGAGGGTGTTCTTTTGGAAGACCAGAATTTGATTATGGAGGAATTTGTGGGGTTTTACAGAGAGATGCCGGGGGTATCAGGTGTCAGGGACACTACAGCAGAAGACAGTTTTTTCTCTGCAAGTCATAGACTAGACCTGCATCAACAGATGATCTTGAGTTCCCCTGTGAATGCTGATGAGGTGAAGAAAGCCATGTTTGATATTGACTGTAACAAAAGCCCAGGCCCTGATGGTTTTGGATCTGGATTCTTCAAAGAAGCTTGGCATATTGTGGGACAAGAAGTGACTGATGCTATTATAGATTTTTTTGATTCCTCTAAAATGCTCAAAGAGGTGAATCCCACAAATCTGTGTCTTGTGCAGAAGATACCTAATCCTGAGAAGGCATCTGATTTCAGGCCTATAGCATGCTACAATACCATCTACAAGTGCATTTCCAAGATTTTGTGTGGGAGATTGGCAAGAGTGCTTCCTGTGCTTGTCTCTGTGAACCAGGGAGCTTTTGTGGCTCAGAGATCAATAGTTCACAACATAATGATATGTCAGGATCTTATTAAGCATTACAGGAGGAAACAATCCTCTCCTAGGTGTTTGATGAAGATTGATCTAAGGAAAGCTTATGACACAATTCATTGGGGTTTTATTAAGGAGATGCTGCAAGGGTATGGTTTCCCTGTAAAGTTCAGTGGCTGGTTAATAGAGTGCATCCAAACTGCTAGTTTCAGCATCAATTTGAATGGGGAAGCACATGGATACTTTACTGCAAAACGTGGCATTAGGCAGGGAGATCCAATTTCTCCACTAATCTTTGTGTTGGTCATGGAATACTTATCAAGAATCGTGAAGATAGCTTGTATGGACAAGAGTTTCAACTGGCACCCCATGTGCAAAGAACTTGCACTGAGTCACCTCTGCTTTGCTGATGACTTGATGTGCTTCTGCAAAGCTGCCCCTGAATCTGTGAGTATCATGATGAACAGCATTAATTATTTTTCACAAGCTACTGGTTTGTTTGCAAACAAAGAGAAATCAAATATATATGTAGCTGGTGTTAGTGAACAAATTAAGAATAAGCTGTTATGTTTGTCAGGGTTTAGGGAGGGTACATTGCCCATGAAATATTTAGGTGTGCCACTGTCTCCATCTAAATGGAGCAAAATAGATTGTGAATGCTTGGTGGATAAGATGACAAAAAAGTTACAGATTTGGGCCTCCAGGAACCTCTCATATGCAGGAAGGGCTCAACTAATTAATTCTGTATTATTCTCTTTGCATGTATACTGGTCGAGCATTTTTATAATGCCTGCTGGGGTACTGAAAAGTGTAGAGCAAAAATGCAGATTATTCTTGTGGGGATCTACTGAACAGAAGCACAAGACAAGCTTGGTGGCCTGGGATATTGTGTGTAGACCAAGGAAAAATGGTGGAATAAATGTTAAAAATTGCAAATGGTTCAACATAGCTCTAAATGGGAAGCATATTTGGGATTTAGCCACCAAAAAAGATACACTGTGGGTAAAATGGATTAATGGGGTTTATTTGAAAGGAGAAAATTTTTGGAACTATGTTCCTGTGTGGGGAACTAGTTGGTACTGGAAAAAGCTTAATAAAATCAAAAGCTATTTCCATGATCATTACTCAGCTATGGGAGTGTGGAAGGGTGCACCTGATGGGATCTTTTCTGCAGCTAGTGGTTACAGAGTATTGACAGGAGACATGCCAAAATACAGACATGCTGATTTGATTTGGGGGAAGATATCTATGCCTAGACAAAGTTTTTGCTTGTGGTTGGTTCAAATGGGAAGGCTGCTAACTAAAGATAGGCTGCAGAAAATGGACTTCTTGAATGGAGATGCTATGTGTTACTTGTGCAAGTTGAAACCAGAAGATCATAATCACCTGTTCTTCAGATGTAGTGTATCGACAGAGGTTCTGATTCAGTTAAGGGGTTGGATGCAAATGTCAGCAAAAGCAAATACAGTCCAGGGCATGCTCAACTGGATAAGTAGACAAAAATGTTCAAGATTCAGGAAAGAAGTGTATGCAGCAGGGCTTGCAGCAGCAATTTATTGGATATGGAGATGCAGGAACATCCAATATGTTGAGGGAAGCAGAATGGCCCTGTCGCAAATCATGCAGCAGATTTCAGTCATGGTGAGCCACTGGTTGTAGTGTGCTGGTCCAGCAATGTTAGGTTTGTATGGTTGTTAGGGGATGTAGATCCTAAGGAACCCTACCTAGTAGGTGGCCTTGAATTTACATTGCCCTGTGGGCTGTAATCTTGCTACATTACAGCTGGTATTAATACAACTTCTGATTTGCACCAAAAAAACAACATTGGCATCGCGTAAAACCGCCCTTACAAGCCTATCAGAGACCCAATAACCGACCCTAGGGGCCTCCCATGTCCCCTAGGGGTCTCCCGTGCGATATGGGGCGAAAATATTAATGTCGAAAACATTGCGTCCGGAGGCCCAGAAAACGCCCCCTAAAGCATTCCCGGGGCCCGAAATTGTGTTGGGGGCTCTATCATGGCTCTGGGGGACCCCCGGTGCCCCGGGAGGGTCACCTTGGTTCCCGAACTCAAACATCACCCATGTCGCCAAGGAACAGAGCAAACAGACAGATTACACCAGACAGTAAAGCAGAAAGCAGAACTTAACAGGGGGTCATGACATATTTGCAAGGAACCAGTAGACTGCATCCTGTTGCAGAAAAGAAGATGGAATGAACCAGCTCTGGAAGACTGCACCAGCAGAGGATTCAGAGTACAGGACAGAAGCAAAGTAGAAGCAGGAAGAAGCAGATTCAGTGGAAAACAAGGAAATTCTGTAATCAGCAGTAGGTTGATGTAGCAAGGTAGAATGAGGAATGTAACAGTTCCAAGCAGAGTCGAAAAGCTAGAAGAAGTTGTAATATTTTTAGCTATATATGTTTTTGTATTTTGTTGCAAGTCAGAAATAATTTTTGCAAATTGTAATGCCTACAGAGATGGTGAGGATTAATTTTTGTAAATTGTAATGTGTACAGAGTTGGTGAACCACTGCCTGTAGTGAGTTGCACCAGATTGAAGGGTTGTAAGGTAGTAGAGGGATGTAGCAAAAAGGAACCCTACCTAGTAGGTGGCCTTGGACCTACATTGCCTAAGGACTTTAATCTTGTGACATTACAGAGAGCAATAATACAATTTCTGACTTACACCCAAAAAAAAAAAAAAAAAAAAAAACATTGGCCTTGGCCTGGAGAGAAATGCTCTCCCCCTTTCTTCTCCTCAGAGTTCGTTAAACTCCATTAACAACCCTGAGTTCGATGGGGAAGAAAGAGAAATCTAAGCGAGGGAATGGAAACGATGATGAGGGTGCGAAGAAATCGACAGCTCCACCTTGTCCCACGAAGAATGTGACACAAAGAAAACGATCGAGCGCAACTCATGAAAACCTAGGTCGAGTTATGAGAAATCTAACGGATGAATTAGAGGACCCAGACATCATGACACCGGAAGTGCATACTGAAACTATGCAGCAAATTGAATTAGCGCAAGAAAAAATTAATTCTTGGATGTCGAAGATGAAGGAAAGGGCCAGCAATCAAGCCTCCGATGAAGAGCAGGTCGAAACTGTACCACAAGAAAAACAGCAACAATTTGCAGATTCAGGTAAAACATCTGCTTGGGAAAAATTTGACATTACAAAACTCAAAAATGCTGGATTTAACTTAGATTTTATAGCACCCGTAATGCTCGATGGAAAACCTGTAGGAGAAATAAACCTCAAGGACATAGAATCTGAAATTAATTATTGGAATCAATCTGTTGTTTGCTATGTTATGGGGTCAAGACCACCTATCAGTGTGCTTAGTGGATTCCTTAGGAGAATTTGGTCGAAGAGGGGAATGAATAAAATAGCTATGATGAAAAATGGACTAGTTATTGTGCGATTCGATTCAATGGAACAAAGAGATGCAGTGCTAGAGGAAGGGGTTTATCATTTTGACAACAAACCAATGATTGTGAGACCTTGGTCTGAGAATATAGACTATGCTCATGAGGAGCTAACATCTGTTCCTATTTGGGTCAAATTCCCGGGTCTGAGTGTCAAATTTTGGAATGCAGTAGGGCTGAGTAAAATGGCAAGCTTGGTAGGCAGACCAATGATGGCTGACAGAAACACTGAACTGAAAGTAGGGATCCAGTATGCCAGAGTGTTGATTGAAGTGGAGATAGGGGGGAAATATCCAGATAAGGTACACTACAAGAATGAAAGAGGGAACATAGTGGAACAACAAGTCGAGTATGACTGGAAACCTGTACTGTGCAACCACTGCAAACAACATGGACACAGTGAGACTGAATGCAGGAAAAAGAAAGCAATACAGGAGCCTATGACACAGACAATACCTGTGCAACAAATACCTGCACAGCAAGCAAAGCCAAGAACACAGCAATGGCAGAATGCAGGGAGAGGCAGAGGCAGGATGGGCAATGCAGGGAGAGGGGCAAGGGCTGGAAGAGGTGTCTATAGACAAGTCCAACAGACCAACAATGCAGCAACCCAATTACAGAACCCCTTTGATATACTGCAAGAAGTAGATGGGGAACAAGAGGGAAGACAGGTACAAGGGCAAGTAACAGAGCCAGGAATGCAGGAAGAACAACCATCAGAGGAAGAGCCAGAACATGGTAAGACTCCTATCTTGACTAATAGTCATGGATAGGTTGCTTATTTGGAATGTTAGAGGCCTGAATGGCCCAAACAAGAAGAGGGATGTGGCCCTCTACTGTAAAAAAAATAAATGTGGATTGGTGGCATTTCTTGAAACAAAAATTAGATTAGTTAATATGGAAAAATGCAAAAATAGTTTCATGCCAGAATGGGAATCTTTTAGCAACCACAATGAACACAGACATGGTAGAATATGGATTAGGTGGTTACCTAATTATTTTCATGTTGATATTATTTTTTCCTCTGTGCAAATGGTGATTTGTAATGTGAGAAACAAGGAGGGGAAAAAGGATTTTGTGGTGAGTTTTGTATATGGAATGAATGAGAAAGAAGATAGGAAGCAATTGTGGAAGGACATTAATGATTTTGCAACTATCTGCAATAAACCATGGATTGTTGGGGGGGATTTCAACAATGTTTTGGTACCTGGGAACAGACAAGGTGGTTTGCCAGTTACCTTTGCTGAAATCCAGGATTTTAAATCCTGTATGGATAGTTGTTTCCTCACTGAAATGAGCTGGTCTGGGTGCCCATTCACCTGGAACAATAGGCATGAAGGGAGGAAAAGAGTATACTCTAAGATAGATTGGGTTTTTGTCAATAGTTTATGGATGCAGGAGTTTGACCAGTGCACCCTACAGTTCATGCCAGAGGATGTATCTGATCATTCCCCTATCTACATAAATCTGCACAAAAACCAAATTATAAATAAAAGCCCCTTTAAATTCTTTAATATGTGGTGCCTCCACTCTGAATTCCTAGCCTTGGTGTAGCAAGCATGGAATTGTAGAACACATGGTACTAAAATGTTTAGGGTTTACCAAAAACTGAAAAATGTGAAACAGGCCTTGAAAAAGCTTAACAGAGCTGAATTTAGTGATATTTTAGTACAGACTGATATTGCTAGATCAGTGATGAACCAAGCACAGGAAGATGCAAGCAAAGAGCCACTGAATGAGCTACTGCAGAAGGGAGAAATTCAGGCTAGGAAAAGGTTCAATGACCTAAACCTGGCAGCTGAGACATTCCTTCAACAAAAGAGCAAGGCTAGATGGGTGCAACTGGGAGATGGAAACAATCAGTTTTTCCATGCAATTATGAAACAGAGAAGGCAACAAAACAGATTGCACTCCATCAAGACACAAGAGGGCATCTTGTTGGAGGATAAAGATTTGATTATTGAAGAATTTGTGGGGTTTTACAGGAAGATGCTGGGGGTATCAGGCACCAGAGGCACTACAGCAGAGGAGAGTTTCTTTACAGCAGGGAAGAAATTAAATATGCAACAACAGATGACCATTAGTGATCCAGTGACTGCTGAGGAAGTACAGAGAGCTATGTTTGACATTGATAAGAATAAAAGCCCAGGCCCTGATGGCTTTGGCTCAGGCTTCTTCAAGGAAGCATGGAGTATTGTCGGGGAAGAACTGTCCAATGCAATTATAGATTTTTTTGAATCCTCTAAATGCTGAAAGAGGTGAATGCAACTAACCTTTGTCTTGTGCAGAAAATAGGGAACCCTGAAAAAGCCTCTGATTTTAGACCTATATCATGCTGCAACACCATATACAAATGCATTTCAAAGATCCTATGTGGGAGATTGGCAACAGTGCTACCTGACCTCATCTCTGTGAACCAGGGTGCCTTTGTGGCACAGAGGTCAATTGTGCACAACATCATGATATGTCAGGACCTAATCAAGCACTACAACAGGAAGCAATCCTCACCTAGATGCTTGATGAAGATAGACCCTAGGAAAGCTTATGATACAATCCACTGGAGTTTTATCAAGGAGATGCTGCAAGGGTATGGATTCCCAATTAAGTTCATTGGATGGATACTTGAATGTATACAAACTGCAAGTTTCAGCATCAACATAAATGGAGGGGTACATGGATTCTTTCTTGCTAAACATGGCATCAGACAAGGAGATCCAGTATCCCCATTGATATTTGTGCTGGTCATGGAGTATTTCTCAAGGATTCTGAAAATAGCATGTAAGGACAAAAGCTTCAGCTGGCACCCCATGTGCAAGGAACTAGCTTTGAGTCACTTGTGCTTTGCTGATGATTTGATGTGTTTCTGCAAAGCAGGCCCTGAATCTGTAAGTATTATGATGAATTGCATAAATTACTTTGCACAAGCTACTGGTCTGTATGCTAATAAGGAGAAATCTAACCTTTACATAGCTGGTGTGGATGAGGAAACAAAAAGAGAATTGTTAGCATTATCTGGGTTTAGGAAGGGTACATTACCTATGAAGTATTTGGGAGTCCCACTTTCACCATCTAAATGGAGCAAAATTGACTGTGAGTGCTTGGTTGATAAAATGACCAAAAAATTACAGATATGGGCCTCTAGGAATCTATCATATGCAGGAAGAGCTCAACTCATAAATTCTGTGCTTTTCTCTATACATGTGTACTGGTCTAGCATTTTCATTATGCCTGCAGGGGTACTTAAAAATGTAGAACAAAAATGCAGATATTTCTTATGGGGTTCCACTGAGCAGAAGCATAAAACCGACCTGGTGGCATGGGATATAGTATGCAGACCAAGGAAAAATGGGGGCATAAACATAAAAAATTGCAAATGGTTTAATTTGGCTCTGAATGGAAAACATATCTGGGATTTAGCCACAAAAAAAGATACCTTGTGGGTAAAATGGATAAATGGGATATATCTGAAAGGCACCAATCTCTGGGACTATGCACCAGTGTGGGGTGCCAGCTGGTACTGGACCAAACTCAACAAAAGCAAGAGCTATTTCCAGGAGCATTACACATCCAGAGGGGTCTGGAAAAGAGATGCAGATGGTTGCTATACAGCTGCAAGGGGATATAGCACTTTGATGGGAGATATTCCTAAATATAGACATGCCAATCTGATTTGGGGAAGAGTAACAATGCCAAGACACAGCTTCTGCCTATGGTTGGCTCAACAGGGGAGATTGTTAACTATGGACGGATTGCAGAAAATGGGCTTCCTGAATGGAGATGATGTATGCAACCTGTGCAAAGCAAAGCCAGAAGATCATAATCACCTTTTCTTCACATGTAATATAGCTGCAGGTGTTTTAGAGCAAGTGAGAAGCTGGTTACAGATTACATCAAGAACAAACACAATTCAGAGCTTGCTGAACTGGATAAGTAGGCAGAAATGCTCAAATTTCAGGAAGGAAGTGTATGCAGCTGGGATAGCAGCAGCAGTATACTGGCTGTGGAGAAGCAGGAACATTAAACATTTTGTGGGAAGCACTCTTACTGAGATGCAGACCATGCAGCAGATCCAACAACTAGTGAGGGTCAGAATACAACAGTGCAGCAGACTGAGAAAAATCAACAGCAAGGACAAAAAATGGCTAGAAAGAATTTAATTGCTCTTGCACCACAGAAGACTCAGGTAGAAAGACAGAACTGCACCAGATGAGCAACCAGCTGAGACAGCAGGACATCAGTACCTTTATAGAAATCAAGACAATGGATAGCAGGAGGAAGACAGCAAACTGTGATTGCAGGAAAAAAAGGGAAGATATATCAGCTCAGGAAGAATGCCCCAGCAGAGGACATTGAGGAAAAGGGCTCCAGGAAGGATACAGAAACAGATTGTTACAGAGAGACTCTGAATCAGAACAAATGCAGCTGTGCAGGAATTCAGGCAGCAGTTTTCAGCAGCAATGCAGCAGGATGAGAAATATCAACAGCAGGGATAAAAAATGGTTAGAGAGATTTTAAGCTGATCTGTGTACCACAGCAGACCCAGCAGATAGGCAGGACCAGACTCCAGGAGAGGTTTTTGCAGGAAAAAACAGAAGGAATGCAGGACTCCAGTACCTGTACGGGGAGCTAGACAGTAGAGTGATGTGGATCAGCTTGAGTGGGCACAGCAGGTAGATGAAGAAAGAAAGAAGGAGGAATGAATCAGCTCCTGGAAGTTTTTGTTGTAATATTTTTAGATATATATGTTTTTGTATTTTGCTGTAAGTCAGAAATAATTTTTGCAAATTGTAATGTTTACAGAGATGGTGAGAAACAATTTTTGCAAATTGTAATGTTTACAGAGCGGGTGAACCACTGTCTGTAGTGAGTTGCACCAGATTGAAGGGATGTAAGGTAGTAGAGGGATGTAGAAAAAAGGAACCCTACCTAGTAGGTGGCCTTGGA
Source organism: Tetragonia tetragonoides (assembly GCA_038025085.1). Classification (NCBI taxonomy): domain Eukaryota; kingdom Viridiplantae; phylum Streptophyta; class Magnoliopsida; order Caryophyllales; family Aizoaceae; genus Tetragonia; species Tetragonia tetragonoides. Next base: position 27,895,768 of record CM076149.1, on the reverse strand, counting down.
TCTGCATTGCCTAAGGACTGTAATCTTGTTACATTACAGAGAGCAATAATACAATTTCTGACTTGCACCAAAAAAAAACATTGGCCTGGAGATCGCGATTTTCTCTCTCTAAAATTGGCATCACGATTTTCTCTCTCTAAAATGCTCTCCCCCTTCTCCTCCACAGCGTTCGTTAAACTCCATTAACAACCCTGAGTTTCGATGGGGAAGAAAGAGAAATCAAAGCGAGGGAATGGAAACGATGATGAGGGTGCGGAGAAATCGACAGCTCCACCTTGTCCCACGAAGAATGTGACACAAAGAAAACGTTCAAGCGCAACTCATGAAAACCTAGGTCGAGTTATGAGAAATTTAACAGATGAATTGGAGGACCCAGACATCATGACACCGGAAATGCATACTGAAACTGTGCAGCAAATGAAATTAGCGTAAGAAAATATAAATTCTTGGTTGTCGAAGATGAAGGAAGGGCTAGAAATCAAGCCTCCGATGAAGAACAGGTCGAAACTGCACCACAAGAATTTGCAGATTCAGGTAAAACATCTGATTGGGAAAAATTCGACATTACAAAACTCAAAAATGCTAGATTTAAATTAGATTTTATAGCACCCGTAATGCTCGATGGAAAACCTGTAGGAGATATAAACCTCAAGGACATACAATCTGAAATTAATTATTGGAATCAATATGTTGTCTGCTATGTTATGGGGTCAAGACCACCTATCAATGTCCTTAGGGGATTCCTTAGGAGAATTTGGTCGAAGAGGGGAATGAATGAAAAATGGGCTAGTTATTGTTCGATTTTATTCAATGGAACAAAGAGATGCAGTGCTAGAGGAAGGGGTTTATCATTTTGACAATAAACCAATGATTGTGAGACCTTGGTCTGAGAATATAGACTATGCTCATGAGGAGCTAACATCTGTTCCTATTTGGGTCAAATTCCCGAGTCTGAATGTCAAATATTGGAATCCAGTAGGGCTGAGTAAAATGGCAAGCTTGGTAGGTAGACCAATGATGGCTGACAGAAACACTGAACTGAAAGTAGGGATCCAGTATGCCAGAGTTTTGATTGAAGTGGAGATAGGGGGGAAATATCCTGATAAGGCACACTACAAGAATGAAAGAGGGAACTTAGTGGAACAAGAAGTCGAGTATGACTGGAAACCTGTACTGTGCAACCACCGCAAGCAACATGGACACAGTGAGACTGAATGCAGGAAAAAGAAAGCAACACAGGAACCTATGACACAGACAATGCCTGTGCAACAAATACCTGCACAGCAAGCAAAGCAAAGAACACAGCAATGGCAGAATGCAGGGAGAGGCAGAGGCAGGATGGGCAATGCAGGGAGAGGGGCAAGGGCTGGAAGAGGTATCTATAGACAAGTCCAACAGACCAACAATGCAGCAACCCAATTACAGAACCCCTTTGATATACTGCAAGAAGTAGATGGGGAACAGGAGGGAAGACAGGCACAAGGGCAAGTAACAGAGCCAGGAATGCAGGAAGAACAACCATCAGAGGAAGTGCCAGTACATGGTAAGACTCCTATCTTGACTAGTAGTCATGGATAGGTTGCTTATTTGGAATGTTAGAGGCCTAAATGGCCCAAACAAGCAGAGGGATGTGGCCCTCTACTGTAAAAAAAATAATTGTGGATTGGTAGCATTTCTTGAAACAAAAATTAGATTAGTTAATATGGAAAAATGCAAAAATAGTTTCATGCCAGAATGGGAATCTTTTAGCAACTACAATGAACACAGACATGGTAGAATATGGATTAGGTGGCTACCTAATTATTTTCATGTTGATATTATTTTTTCCTCTGTGCAAATGGTCATATGTAATGTGAGAAACAAGGAGGGGAAAAAGGATTTTGTGGTGAGTTTTGTATATGGAATGAATGAGAACGAAGATAGGAAGCAATTGTGGAAGGATATTAATGATTTTGCTACTATCTGCAATAAACCATGGATTGTTGGGGGGGATTTCAACAATGTTTTGCTACCTGGGAACAGACAAGGTGGTTTGCCAGTCACCTTTGCTGAAATTCAGGATTTTAAATCTTGTATAGATAGCTGTTTCCTCACTGAAATGAGCTGGTCTGGATGCCCTTATACCTGGAACAATAGGCATGAAGGGAGGGAAGAGTATACTCTAAGATAGATTGGGTTTTTGTTAATAGTTTATGGATGCAGGAGTTTGACCAGTGCACCCTACAGTTCATGCCAGAGGATGTATCTGATCATACCCCTATCTACATAACTCTGCACAAAAACCTAAATATAAATAAAACCCCCTTTAAATTCTTTAATATGTGGTGCCTCCACTTTGAATTCCTTGCCTTGGTGCAGCAAGCATGGAATTGTAGAACTCAAGGTACAAAAATGTTTAGGATTTACCAAAAACTGAAAAATGTGAAACATGCCTTGAAAAATCTTAACAGAGCTGAGTTTAGTGATATTTTAGTCCAAACTGATATTGCTAGGTCAGTAATGAATCAAGCACAGGAAGATGCAAACAAAGAGCCACTGAATGAGCTACTGCAGAAGGGAGAAATTCAGGCTAGGGAAAGGTTCAATGACCTCAACCTGGCAGCTGAGACATTCCTACAACAAAAGAGCAAGGCTAGATGGGTGCAACTGGGAGATGGAAATAATCAGTTTTTCCATGCAATTATGAAACAGAGAAGGCAACAAAATAGATTGCACTCCATCAAGACACAAGAGGGCATCTTATTGGAGGATAAAGACTTGATTATTGAAGAATTTGTGGGTTTAACAGGAAGATGGTGGGGGTATTAGGCACCAGAGGCACTACAGCAGAGGAGAGTTTCTTTTCAGCAGGGAAGAAATCAAATATGCAACAACAGATGAGCATCAATGCTCCAGTGACTGCTGAGGACGTTCAGAGAGCTATGTTTGACATTGACAAAAATAAAAGCCCAGGCCCTGATGGCTTTGGTTCAGGTTTCTTGAAGGAAGCCTGGTGTATTGTCGGGAAAGAAGCGTCCAATGCAATTATAGATTTTTTTGAATCCTCTAAAATGCTTAAAGAGGTGAATGCAACTAACCTGTGTCTTGTGCAGAAAATAGGGAACCCTGAAAAGCCTCTGATTTCAGACCTATAGCATGCTGCAACACCATATACAAATGCATTTCAAAGATCCTATGTGGGAGATTGGCAACAGTGCTACCTGACCTCATCTTAGTGAACCAGGGTGCCTTTGTGGCACAGAGGCCAATTGTGCACAACATCATGATATGTCAGGACCTAATCAAGCACTACAACAGGAAGCAATCCTCACCTAGATGGTTGATGAAGATAGACCTGAGGAAAGCTTATGATACAATTCACTGGAGTTTTGTCAAGGAGATGCTGCAAGGGTATGGATTCCCAATTAAGTTCATTGGGTGGATACTTGAATGTATACAAACTGCAAGTTTCAGCATCAACATAAATGGAGGGGTACATGGACTCTTTCTTGCTAAACGTGGCATCAACATAAATTACTTTGCACAAGCTACTGGTCTGTATGCTAATAAGGAGAAATCTAACCTTTACATAGCTGGTGTGGATGAGGAAACAAAAAGAGAATTGTTAGCATTATCTGGGTTCAGGGGAGGGTACATTACCTATGAAGTATTTGGGAGTCCCACTTTCCCCATCTAAATGGAGCAAAATTGACTGTGAGTGCTTGGTTGATAAAATGACCAAAAAATTGCAGATATGGGCCTCTAGGAACCTATCATATGCAGGAAGAGCTCAACTCATAAATTTTGCGCTTTTCTCTATACATGTGTACTGGTCTAGCATTTTCATAATGCCTGCAGGGGTACTTAAAAGTGTAGAACAAAAATGCAGAAGTTTCTTATGGGGTTCCACTGAGCAGAAGCATAAAACCAACCTGGTGGCATGGGATATAGTATGCAGACCTAGGAAATATGGGGGCATAAACATAAAAAATTGCAAATGGTTTAATATGGCTCTGAATGGAAAACATATCTGGGATTTAGCCACAAAAAAAGATACCTTGTGGGTAAAATGGATAAATGGGATATATCTGAAAGGTACCAATCTCTGGGACTATGCACCAGTGAGGGGTGCCAGCTGGTACTGGACCAAACTCAACAAAAGCAAGAGCTATTTCCAGCAGCATTACACAGCCAGAGGGGTCTGGAAAAGAGATGCAGATGGATGCTATACAGCTGCAAGGGGATACAGCACTTTGATGGGAGATATGCCTAAGTATAGACATGCCAATCTGATTTGGGGAAGGGTAACAATGCCAAGACACAGTTTCTGCCTATGGCTGGCTCAACAGGGAAGACTGTTAACTAAGGACAGAATGCAGAAAATGGGCTTCCTGAATGGAGATGATGTATGCAACCTGTGCAAAGCAAAGCCAGAAGACCATAATCACCTTTTCTTCACATGTAATATGGCTGCAGGTGTTTTAGAGCAAGTGAGAAGCTGGTTACAGATTACATCAAGAACAAACACAATTCAGAGCTTGCTGAACTGGATAAGTAGGCAGAAATGCTCAAATTTCAGGAAGGAGGTGTATGTAGCTGGGATAGCAGCAGCTGTATACTGGCTGTGGAGAAGTAGGAATATTAAACAATTTGTGGGAAGCACCCTTTCTGTGATGCAGACCATGCAGCAGATCCAGCAACCAGTGAGGGTCAAAGTACAACAGTGCAGCAGACTGAGAAAAATCAATAGCAAGGACAAAAAATGGATAGAGAGAATTTAATTTCTCTTGCACCACAGGAGACTCAGGCAGAAAGGCAGGACTGCACCAGATAAGCAACCAGCAGAGACAGCAGGACATCAGTACGTGTATAGAAATCAAGACAGTGGATAGCAGGAGGAAGACAGCAAACTGTGACTGCAGGAAAAAAGGGGAGATATAACAGCTCAAGAAGAATGCCCCAGCAGAGGACATTGAGGAAAAGGGCTCCAGGAAGGATACAGAGAGACTCTGAATCAAAACAAATGCAACTGTACAGGAATTCAGGCAGCAGTTTTCAGCAGATAATCAGTAGCAGGTTGATGAAGAAAGGCAGAATTAGGAATCAAACAGGTCCAAGCAGAGTTGAAAAGCTAGAAGAAGTTGAAATTTTTTCTAGCTATTTATGTTTTTGTATTTTGCTGTAAGTCAGAAATAATTTTTGCAAATTGTAATGTGTATAGAGATGGAGAGAACAAAGTGTAATGTTTACAGAGATGGTGAACCACTGCCTGTAGTGAGTTGCACCAGATTGAAGGATTGTATGGTAGTAGAGGGATGTAGCAAAAAGGAACCCTACCTAGTAGGTGGCCTTGGATCTGCATTGCCTAAGGTCTGTAATCTTGTTACATTACAGTGAGCAATAATACAATTTCTGACTTGCACCAAAAAAAAAAAAAACATTGGAGAAAAGTAGGAGCAGGAAACTGGAGAAAAGCAGAGCAAAAAGAAACAGAAAAACAGAAGAATGGAAACTACAAGATAATAACCTGGGCAGGAAAAAGGAATAAGATCCAGAAGAAGGAGATATCATCAGGAACTCAGCAGTGAATCAAGCAACTCAGAAAGGTAGCAGAAAAGTGCAGGAAAATACAGCAGATTTCAGCAGAGAAGCAGAAGCAGGAGAGCAGGACCCGGGGCTGTGAATAGGACAGCAGGATGTCTTGCAGCAGGTAACCAGCAGGAAAAATGGACAGTAGGCTCTAGGAAGGATACAGAAGCAGATTGATACAGAGAGACTCTGAATCAGAACAAATGCAAGGAATAGGCAGCAGTGCAGGAATTCAGGCAGCAGGTTCCAGCAGGTAATCAGCAGCAGGTTGATGAAGCAAGGCAGAATGAGGAATGAAACAGTTCCAAGCAGAGTTGAAAAGCTAAAAGAAGTTGTAATATTTTTAGCTATTTATGTTTTTGTATTTTGCTGTAAGTCAGAAATAATTTTTTCAAATTGTAATGTTTACAGAGATGGTGAGGAATAATTTTTGCAAATTGTAATGTCTACAGAGATGGTGAACCACTGCCTGTAGTGAGTTGCACCAGATTGAAGGGTTGTAAGGTAGTAGAGGGATGTAGCAAAAAGGAACCCTACCTAGTAGGTGGCCTTGGATCTGCATTGCCTAAGGACTGTAATCTTGTTACATTACAGTGAGCAATAATACAATTTCTGACTTGCACCAAAAAAAAAAATATTGGCATAGCGTCAAACCACCCTTACAAGCCAATTAGGGATCCAATAACCGACCCTAGGGGCCTCCCATGTCCCCTAGGGGTCTCCCGTGCGATATGGGGCGAAAATATTAACGTCGAAAAGTTTTCGTCCGGAGGCCCAAAACACGTCCTGTAGAGCAATCCCGGGGTGCTGTTTCCGTTTTCGCCCGAAATTTTTTCGGGCCTCTATAATGGCCCAAGGGGATCCCATTGCCCCGGGAGGGTGATACTTATCCCCGAACTCCGATATCACCCATTTCGCCCGTTTTCGGGCTTGAACATTGGCATCGCGTAAAACCGCCCTTACAAGCCTGTCAGGGACCCAATAACCGACCCTAGGGGTTGGCTGCAAATGTCAGCAAAAGCAAATACAGTTCAGGGCATGCTCAACTGGATTAGCATACAAAAATGTTCAAGATTCAGGAAGGAAGTGTGTGCAGCAGGGCTTGCAGCAACAGATTACTGGATATGGAGATGCAGGAACATCCAGCATTTTCAGGGAAGCAGAATGCCACAGTCGCAGATCATGCAGCAGATTCAGCAGGTAATCAGACACAGAATACAGCAATGCAGTAGCAAGAGGAAGATTAACAGCAAGGATAAGAGATGGATAGGAATTCTATAATATGTTATTTCTACTATGTTTCTGTAGTTACTGTAAGTAGGAAATAATTGTATTCTGTTTCAATTATGAGGAGGCACTATGTGTAGTGTGTTGGTCCAGTAGTGTAGGTCTGTCTGGTTGTAAGGGGATGTAGATCCTAAGGAACCCTACCTAGTAGGTAGCCTTGTATTGACATTGCCCTGTGGGCTGTAATTTTGCTACATTACAGCTAGTATTAATACAAGTTCTGATTTGCACCAAAAAAAAAAAAAAACATTGGCATCGCGTCAAACCGCCGTTACAAGCCTATCAGGAACCCAATAACCGACCTAAGGGGCCTCCCACGTCTCCTAGGGGTCTCCCGTGCGATATGGGGCGAAAATATTAACGTCGAAAAGTTTGCTTTCGGAGGAACAAAACGCGTCCCCTAGAGCATTCCCGGGGCCCAGTTTCCGTTTTCGCCCGAAATTTTGTCGGGGGCTCTATTATGGCCCTAGCGGAACCCCGGTGCCCTGGGAGGGTCACCTTCATCCCTGAACTCCGATATCACCCATGTAGCCCATTTTCGGGCCTTAACATTGGCATTGCGTCAAACTGCTTTTACAATCCACTTAGGGATCCAATAACCGACCCTAGGGACCTCCCATGTCCCCTAGGGGTCTCCCGTGCAATATGGGGCGAAAATATTAACGTCGAAAAGTTTGCGTCTGGAGGCCCAAAACACGGCCCCTAGAGCAATCCCGGGGTACTGTTTTCGTTTTCGCCCGAAATTTTTTCGGGGGCTCTATAATGGCCCAAGGGGACCCCTGGTGCCCGGGGAGGGTCATACTTATCCCCGAACTCCGATATCACCCATGTCGCCAGTTTTCGGGCCTTAACATTGGCATCGCGTCAAACCGCCCTTACAAGCCTATCAGGGACCGAATAACCGACCCTAGGGGCCTCCCATGTCCCCTAGGGGTTTCCCGTGCGATAGGGGCGAAAATATTAACGTCGAAAAGTTTGCGTCCGGAGGCCCAAAACATGTCCCCTAGAGCATTCTCACGGACGGTTTACGTTTTCGCCCGAAATTTTTCCGGGGGCTGTATTATGGCCCTAGGGGACCGCCGGTGCCCCCGGAGGGTCACCTTCATCCCCGAACTCCGATATCACCCATTTCGCCCGTTTTCGGGCCTGAACATTGGCAACGCGTAAAATCGCCCTTACAAGCCTGTCAGGGGACCAATAACCGACCCTAGGGCCTTCCCATGTCCCCTAGGGGTGTCCCGTGCGATATGGGGAAAAATATTAACGTCGAAAAGTTTGCGTCTGGAGGCCCAAAAGACGTCCCGTAGAGCAATCCCGGGGCCCGATTTCCGTTTTCGCCCAAATTTTTTTCGGGGGCTCTATTATGGTCATTGGGGACCCGCTTCCGCGGGAGGGTCATACTTATCCCCGAACTCCGATATCACCCATGTCGCCCATTTTCGGGCTTTAACATTTACATCGCGTCAAACCGCCCATACAAGCCTATGAGGGACCCAAGAACCGACCGTAGGGGCCTCCCATGCCCCCTAGGGTCTCCTGTGCGATATAGGGCGAAAATATTAACGTCGAAAAGTTTGCGTCCGGAGCCCCAAACTACGTCCCCTAGAGCATTCCCGAGGCCCGGTTTCCCTTTTTGCCCGAATTTTTTTTCGGGGGCTCTATTATGGCCCTAGGGGACCCCCGGTGCCCCGAGAGGGGCACCTTCAACCCCGAACTCTGATAACACCCATGTCGCCCGCTTTCGGCCCTTGACATGGGCATCGCGTCAAACCGTTTCTAGGTGCCTCACATCTCCCCTAGGGCTCTCTCGTGCGATATAGGGCGAAAATATTAACGTCGAAAAGTTTGCGTCCGGAGGCCCAAAACACGTCCCATAGAGCATTCCTGGGGCCCGATTTCCGTTTTCCCCCGAAATATTTTCGAGGGCTCAATTATGGCCCTAGGGGACCCCTGATGCCCCGGGTTGGTCACCTTCATCCCCGAACTCCAATATCACCATGTCGCCCCTTTTCGGGCCTTAACATTTGCATCGCGTCAAGCCGCCTTTACAAGCCTATCTGGGACCCAATAACCGACCCTAGGGGCCTCCCATGTCCCCTAAGGGTCTCCCGTGCGATATGGGGCGAAAATATTGACGTCGAAAAGTTTGCGTCCGGAGGCCCAAAACACGTCCCATAGAGCATTCCTGGGGCCCGATTTCCGTTTTCCCCCGAAATATTTTCGAGGGCTCAATTATGGCCCTAGGGGACCCCTGATGCCCCGGGTTGGTCACCTTCGTCCCCGAACTCCAATATCACCATGTCGCCCCTTTTCGGGCCTTAACATTTGCATCGCGTCAAGCCGCCCGTACAAGCCTATCTGGGACCCAATAACCGACCCTAGGGGCCTCCCATGTCCCCTAAGGGTCTCCCGTGCGATATGGGGCGAAAATATTAACGTCGAAAAGTTTGCGTCCGGAGGCCCAAAACACGTCCCCTAGAGCATTCCCGGGGTGCGGTTTCCGTTTTCCCCCGAAATTTTTTCCCCGGCTGTATTATGGCCCTAGGGGACCCCCGATGCCTCAGGAGGGTCATACTTATCCCCGAACTCCGGTATCACCCATGTCGCCCGTTTTCGGGCCTCAACTGAGATGCTGGTTGCAGATTACACCAAGAGCAAACACAATTTAAGGCATGCTGAACTAGATAACTAGGCAGAAAGTTTCAATTTTCAGGAAAGAAGTTTATGCAGCAGGGCTTGCAGCAGCTGTATACTGGATATGGAGAGGTAGGAATATCAAGCACTTTGTGGGAAGCAGTCTATCTATATCACAAACCATGCAGCAGATACAGCAAGCAGTGAGGATCAGAATACAACAATGCAGCAGACTGAGAAAGCTCAACAGCAGGGACAAAAAAATGGGTAGAGAAATTGTAAACTGAACTGTTTACCACAGCAGACCATCAAATAGGCAGAACCAGACTCCAGGAGAGGTTTTTAGCAGAAAAACAGAAGACATGCAGGGCTCCAGTACATGTACAGGGATCTAGACAGTAGATTGATGAAGATCAGCTTGGATGGGCACAGGAGGTAGATGAAGCAAGAAAGAAGGAGAAATGAATCAGCTCCTGGAAGTTTTTGGTGTAATAATTTAAGATATATTGGTTTTGTTTTTGATGTAAGTCAGAATTAATTTTTGCAAATTGTAATGTGTACAGAGAAGGAGAGAAACAATTTTTGCAATTTGTAATGTTTTACAGAAAGGGTGTACCACTACTTGTAGTGAGTTGCACCAGAATGTAGGGATGTAAGGTAGTACAGGGGTGTAGCAAAAAGGAACCCTACCTAGTAGGTGGCCTTGGATCTGCATTGCCAAAGGACCGTAATCTTGTTACATTACAGAGAGCAATAATATAATTTCTGACTTGCACCAAAAAAAAAAAAAACATTGGCATCGCATCGTATTTTTCTCTCTCTAGAAAATGCTCTCTCCTCGGCACTGCTCGTTAGCCATTAACGGAGCTTTGAGTTTTCAATGGGGAAGAAGGATAAAGCAAAGCGAGGGTCTAAAAATCACGGTGATGTTGCGGAAAATTCAATGGCTCCCCCGTGTCCTACAAAAAATGCGACTCATAGGCAATGTAACAGCACCAACCGAGACAACTTAGATCGGGTTGTTCGCAATCTCACAGATGAATTGGAGGCTCCTGAAGTCATGACGCCTGAAGTGCAAACTGAAACGGTGCAGCAAATGGAATTAGCAAGAGAAAAAATCAATTCATGGCTCTCGAAGATGAAGGAGAAGGCCAAAAATCAATTTTCGGATGAAGATGAAGATGAAGTTTCTGAGCAAGGCAAACAGCAAGAATATGCAGATGTAGGTAAGACCTCAGCCTGGGAGAAATTCGATATAACCAAACTGAAAAATGCTGGCTTTAAATTGGATTTTATTGCACCTGTTATACATGAGGGTAAACCAGTTGGGGAAATTAATTTCATGGACATCGAATCTGAAATTAGCTACTGGAACCAAGAGATTGTTTGCTATGTCATGGGGTCAAGGCCACCAATAAATGTGCTCAGTGGGTTTCTTAGGAGAATTTGGGCAAAACGGGGAATGAATAAAATTGCAATGATGAAAAATGGATTAGTTCTTGTCAGATTTGACTCTATGGAACAAAGGGATGCTGTCTAGAGGAAGGGGTTTACCATTTTGATAATAAACCCATGATAGTCAGGCCATGGTCTGAAAATGTGGATTATGCTCATGAGGAGCTCACTTCTGTTCCTATATGGGTCAAATTTCCTGGATTAAATGTCAAATACTGGAATGCAATGGGATTAAGCAAAATTGCAAGCTTAGTTGGTAGGCCAATGATGGCTGACAGGAATACAGAGCTCAAGGTGGGGATTCACTATGCTAGAGTGCTGGTTGAAGTGGAAATAGGGGGTGTTTACCCTGACAAGGTCCATTTGAAGAATGAGAAGGGGAATATTGTTGAACAAGAGGTGGAGTATAACTGGAAACCTATACTTTGCAGTCATTGCAAACAACATCGGCATAGTGAGCTTGACTGCAGAAAGAAGAAAGCTATGTCTGGGCCTGTGAACCAAGCTGTGCCTGTGCAAAACCAACCTGTGCAGCAAGAAATCCCTAGGAACCAGCAATGGCAGAATGCAGGGAGAGGTAGACGTAGAATGGGAAATGCCGGGAGAGGTTTGAGAGCAGGAAGAGGCAATTACAGACAACTTCAACAGCCTAAAACTGCCAACACACAGCTACAGAACCCTTTTGATATACTGCAAAGTGTAGGTGGGGAGCAGGAGGTGCTACTGGCACAAGGAGAAGCAACAGTGCCAAGAACACAGGAGGGTCAGAACACAGGTGTGGTGCCATCACATGGTAAGTCTCCTATCTTGACTGGTAGTCATGGATAGGATCCTTATATGGAATGTGAGAGGCCTTAATGGCCCGAATAAGCAGAGGGATGTTGCCCTTTTCTGCAAAAAAAAAACAATTGTGGTTTGGTGGCTTTTCTAGAAACTAAAATTAGATTAGTTAATCTGGAAAAATGCAAAACTAGGTTCATGCCAGGGTGGGAATCCTATAGTAATCATAATGATCATAGGTTGGGAAGAATTTGGATAAGATGGTTGCCAGATAATTTTCATGTTGATGTGATTTTCTCTTCTGTGCAAATGATTATCTCTAAGGTGATTAATATAGTGAGAAAAAAGGAATTTGTGGTGAGTTTTGTATATGGGTTAAATGAAAAAGAAGACAGGAAACAATTATGGAAGGATCTTAGTGATTTTGCAATTAATTGCAATAAACCTTGGATTGTTGGTGGGGATGTTAACAATGTCCTGCTACCTGGAAATAGACAAGGAGGACTACCAGTTACCTTTGCTGAAATACAAGATTTTAAAACCTGCATTGAAGATTGTTTTCTCACTGAAATGGGTTGGTCTGGGTGTCAATACACCTAGAATAATAGGCATGAGGGGGGGGGGGGGGGGGCAGAGTATACTCTAAAATAGATTGGGCTTTTGCCAACAGTCTCTGGTTGCAGGAGCTTGATCAATGCACTCTACAGTTTCTTCCAGAGGGTGTATCTGACCACTCTCCTATTTGCTTAACTCTTCATAAAGAATACACAAAAAGAAACATCCCCTTTAAATTCTTTAACATGTGGAGCCTCTACTCTGAATTCCAAGCAATGGTGCAGCAAGCCTGGAATTGCATAACACAAGGCACAAAAATGTTCAGAGTGTACCAAAAACTGAAAAGGGTGAGATCTGTTCTGAAAAAGCTAAATAGAGATGAATTTAGTGATATCCTAGCTCAGGCTGATATTGCTAGAATTGCAATGACTCAAGCTCAGACTGAAGCTAACAAGGAGCCTCTCACTGAGGCACTGAAGCAGGAAGAAATACAGGCCAGAATGAGGTATAATGAGGTGAACATGGCAGCTGAGAACTTCTTACAACAAAAGAGCAAAGCTAAGTGGGTCCAGTTGGGAGATGGGAACAATCATTTCTTTCATGCAGTTATGAAACAGAGGAGACAACAGAACAGACTGCATTCCATCAAGACACAAGAGGGTGTCTTATGGGAAGACCAGAACATGATTATTGAGGAATTTGTGGGGTTTTACAGGAAAATGCTGGGGGTTTCAGGTGTTAGGGACACTACAGCAGAAGATTGTTTTTTTTCAGCAGGTCACACACAGACTAGACTTGCATCAACAGATGATCACTAGTGCCCCTGTGAATGCTGATGAAGTGAAGAAAGCCATGTTTGATATTGATTGTAATAAAAGTCCAGGCCCTGATGCTTTGGATCAGGGTTTTTCAAAGGAGCTTGGCATATTGTGGGGAAACAAGTGACTGATGCTATTATTCATTTTTTTGATTCCCCTAAAATGCTTAAAGAGGTGAATGCCACAAATTTGTGTCTAGTGCAGAAGATAGCAAATCCTGAGAAGGCATCTGATTTCAGGCCTATTGCTTGCTGCAATACCATCTACAAATGCATCTCCAAGATTTTGTGTGGGAGATTGGCAAGAGTGCTTCCTGACCTTGTCTCTGTAAACCAGGGAGCTTTTGTGGCTCAGAGATCAATAGTACACAACATAATGATTTGTCAGGATCTTATCAAGCATTACAATAGGAAACAATCCTCTCCTAGATGCTTGATGAAGATTGATCTAAGAAAAGCCTATGACACAATTCATTGGAGTTTTGTCAAGGAAATGCTGCAAGGGTATGGTTTTACTGTAAAGTTCATTGGTTGGGTACTTGAGTGCATCCAAACTGCTAGTTTCAGCATCAACATGAATGGGGAGGTTCATGGATATTTTCCTGCTAAACGTGGCATTAGGCAGGGTGATCCAATATCTCCACTAATCTTTGTGTTGGTAATGGAATATTTATCAAGAATCCTGAAAATAGCCTGTATGGACAAGAGCTTCAGCTGGCATCCCATATGCAAAGAACTTGCACTGAGTCACCTCTGCTTTGCTGATGACTTGATGTGCTTCTGCAAAGCTGCCCCTGAATCTGTGAGTATCATGATTAACAACATTAATTATTTTTCACAAGCTACTGGCCTGTTTGCAAATAAGGAGAAATCTAACATGTATATAGCTGGTGTAAGTGAACAAATTAAGAGTGAGTTGTTAGGTTTATCAAGGTTCAGGGAGGGTACACTACCTTATGAAATATTTGGGTGTTCCACTGTCTCCATCTAAATGGAGCAAAATAGATTGTGAATGCTTGGTGGATAAAATGACAAAAAAACTGCAGATTTGGGCCTCCAGGAATCTCTCATATGCAGGAAGGGCTCAACTAATTAATTCTGTATTATTCTCTATACATGTATACTGGTCGAGCATTTTTATAATGCCTGCTGGGGTACTAAAAAGTGTAGAGCAAAAATGCAGATCATTCCTGTGGGGAGCTACTGACCAGAAACATAAGACAAGTTTGGTGGCATGGGACATGGTATGCAGACCAAGGAAAAATGGTGGAATAAATATTAAGAACTGCAAATGGTTCAACATAGCTTTAGATGGGAAGCATATTTGGGATCTAGCCACAAAAAAACACACTGTGGGTAAAATGGATAAATGGGGTTTATTTGAAGGGAGTCAATTTCTGGAGCTATGCTCCTGTGTGGGGAGCCAGTTGGTACTGGAAAAAGCTTAATAAAATCAAAAGCTATTTCCAGGATCAATATTCAGCTAGAGGAGTGTGGAAGGGTGCACCTGATGGGTTTTATTCTGCTGCAAGAGGCTACAGAGTACTGACAGGGGTCATGCCAAATACAGACATGCTAATTTGATTTGAGGGAAGATAACCATGCCTAGACAAAGTTTTTGCCTGTGGCTGGCTCAATTGGGAAGACCGCTAACAAAGGATAGCATGCAGAAAATGGGTTTCCTGAATGGAGATGCTATGTGCAACCTGTGCAAATTGAAGCCAGAAGATCATAATCACCTGTTCTTCAGCTGTAGTGTATCAACAAGGATTCTGGATCAGCTAAGAGGATGGTTACAGATGTCAGCAAAAGCAAACACAATCCAGGGCATGCTCAACTGGATAAGCAGGCAAAAAAGCACAAGATTCAGGAGGGAAGTGTATGCAGCAGGACTTGCAGCAACAGTGTACTGGATATGGAGATGCAGGAACATCCAATATTTTGAGGGGAGCAGAATATCAATGATGCAGATCATGCAGCAGATTCAGCAGGTAGTCAGAACCAGAATACAGCAATGCAGCAGTAAGAGGAAGATCAACAGCAAGGATAAGAGATGGATAGGAAGTGTGTAAAATGTTAAGTGTACTATGTTTTTGTAGTTTGGTGTAAGTGGAAATGTTTTTTTTTCTGTATCAGTTCTGATGAGCCACTGGTTGTAGTGTGTTAGTCCAGTTATGTTAGGTTTGTATGGTTGTTAGGGAATGTAGATCCGAAGGAACCCTACCTAGTAGGTGGCCTTGTATTTACATTGCCCTGTGGGCTGTAATCTTGCTACATTACAGCTAGTTATTGAATACAATTTCTGATTTGCACCAAAAAAAAAAAACATTGGCATCGCGTCAAACCGCCCTACAAGCCTATCAAGGACCCAATAACCGACCCTAGGGGCCTCCCATGTCCCCTAGGGGTTTCCCGTGCGATATGGGGCGAAAATATTAACGTCGAAAAGTTTGCATCTGTAGACGCCAAAAAAGCGTCTTCAGATTTCTCCACAAAAGCTCGATGATGAAAGGAGTAATTTTTTAAGCTTGAACTGCTATTTTGCTTTAACAGTTAAACTTAGGTCTCAGGTTTTCCTTCCAAACATTCCTTTATTCCATTCCATTCAGAAGCCCCGTTCAAGAGCTTACCAACGTCACGTCTCATGCCTCATTTCGACTCCCAGTCGCCAAGTTGCGATTTAGGGGTAAAATCATCTTTTACCGTTCAGGGGTTAAACGGTTTTTCATATTTTTCGGAAAACTGAAAATCCCCGGAAAATAAAAACAGGTTGGATGGCGTCAGCATTATAACGTCATCCAGCTGGCTGCTGACAGCCGTCAGCGGCCCTTGAATATGTCCCAGCGCTGCCTATTCCTTCGGGCCCGACTCATTTTTCAAGCCCGTCTCATTTTTCAGCTCAAATTCGACCGTACAACCCTAATTTTCCACGCCTATATAAACAACCCCTCACCCTCAGTTAAAAACACACAACCTACAGTTGGCAACCTCTATTCTCAGTTGAGTACTCCTGAGCTTCCCACTCTTTCTTCTAAAAACTTGAGATCTATTTTTACTATTTTTGTCAAATATAGCCTACAGTTCAGGTACAAATTCCTGATGGCTCAAATTAAGTTAATTGCTTACTTGTTTATTTTCTAGTAGTCATAATGTAGATATCATGCTAGGTCACTTTTTTGTCGCTTCCTAAATATTGTCTGTCTAGTCGTTGTGCTGCTCAACTTGTCAATCGAATGCATGTCTAAATAAGGGTTAATAATAAATGTTGTGATGCTTGTGATAAACCAATTACTAGTCTAAGTCTAGGTTGTTAATCCGGTTTTGCATGAGAATTATGTCTTTAAATTATTAAGCAAATTGAGTTAGTAGAGGTCGTCATAAACGGGCGAGTTGGGTGCCTAACACCTTCCCACCTCGTACCTTCGCCCCCGAACCCTTTATTCTTGGGTACTTATATGTTTTATATAAGCGGGAGTCTTTCTAAAAACATGATCAGTTCACTTTTCGCGCTATTGGGTTGTCCCTTCGGTTCGTCCCTTCAATAAAACGCCAATAGCAGATTTGTGACCTCTTTCATGGTTTTTATTCAATTCAAGTCTTTTCAAAAGCTTTTCTAACTCGATGGTCCCTTGAACTTATGTAAGCCCCCAACTGACAAATTTTCTATAAGGACGCATTCCGTGGAAACCAAAATGGGTTGGTGGAAAATCCCGGGTCCTTACAGTGGCGACTTCACTGGGGACTTATTTAAGAGGGTGAGACTCGAAAGTCAAGTTTACTTAATTGTTTAATAACATGTTCCATATATTTTGCATCATTTGCATGTGCTTTTGCACAACCTTTTGACCCTTATCGACCCTCGAGGAAGTTTGTGTCGCAACTCGTAGACGACCCGTATATCTAAAGGAATATACAGTTGTCCTATCGTGCAAATCGACGTTTCCTCACCCATGACTCATCAATCCTTTGTTGATGAAAAGAATTACAATCGATGTGTCGACCATCCGCCGAACGGAAGTTGTAATTTGTCATGGTAACCTCACAGGAGCCAAAAGCCTTTAACCCACATTTGTGCATCCGCTTGCTTGTTGTGCACGTGTCGTTGTAATGCCCATCTGATCACATGTTTTCCTGTAAACTGCGTTGTTATAATGCCTGCTTGAATGCATGATTATCGTGACTATGTGCCAACATGTACTTACGTGCTAGGAGTCCTTTCTTTTATTTTTAACTAGTTCCTAGTGCCCAAAGATGGTGTGAGAATTCAAATTCAATGAACACTCATCATTTCCCCAATGATTTATTCCAAAGGTCATGAACAAATTCTAGGATCTTTTTTTTTTAAGTAAAAAAAGAGAGTCAGTTCTTCAATTTTCCCTCCCCTTTTTTTTTCTTATTTTTGTATTTATTTTTTCTTTTGATATAATTCAGATAGGGTGTAAAAAAAAAAATTTGAAAAACAAAAAAATAACGGCAAAACCAAAAAAAAATATGCCGAAAAAGTCGAAAAAAATATAAAAAAAAGAAAGGACCGAATTTTCTTTTTGTTTTATTTTATCCCATTTTTCATTTTCTTTAAATCTAGGAAAATAAAATTAGGATAGTGATCTTTTTCTATTTTTCTTATTTTCGTTTGTTGACTTTATTTTCCTTGGATATTAGGGAAATATTTGGGCATTTAGACTTAAGGACTTTTTTTTCTTTCTAGGACAATGTGTTTTCTATGTGTGGGCCAATTTTTCATTAGATGAGAGTCTCGTGGTTTCTTTTGGTTCTAACTGGTCATTTATTCATTCAGATCATGCCAGAATCCATCAAGCGGTCCTCAAGTGAAGATACACAGGAAGAATCTCCTCTCACGCCAGGGTCAGAAAGGGGTCAGAATGCTAAGAAAATCAAGACTCATTTTGTGACAACCACATATCCAGTTCGTGAAACCTTGAGAGAATCAGTGCTAGATAATCAAGATGAATCCCTTGATATGGAAGAACAATTGGATCGATCGTTCCGAGAGATCAAAATCCAAGCAGGCCTTGATCCAGACGAGACACCACGCCTCATCAGGTATAGAAGCGCATACAAGCCAATCCAAGCTATTGCTGAATCGCAAGACAATATTAAGCACCTAACTCAATATGTGATGGTCTATCGCTCAGAGATTAAAGGGCTGCAGAAGACAGTTGTTGAGTTGGAAAGGAGAATCAAGTTCCTAGAAGGGAACAAACTGGTCCGAGATCAAGGCCAACCCCGTTGGCCTCAAGAACGCATTTTTCAACAAATGAGAGCATATGGCTATATAAACCCAGTAGGACCAACTTATGAGCTCGTCCCAGAAAATGGAAATCCAGGTGTTTATTGCGAGTACTATCGAGCATGCGGACATCACACCAATGACTGCAGGGATTTGAGGAACAGAATCCAAACCTTCATCGATGAGGGAACAATGTGGCCCGCGCATCACTGGTTGTCAATGGAGAGACCAAGCGTCCCCATCCGCGAGTACACCTCTGCATTGCCGATTTATGACGTCATGACTGCTCTGCTTCGCCGCGGGGATTTACAGTTCTTAGAAGAGGTGTGGGTAGAAGAGGAAGATCATTACCTCTATTACCAATACCACTGATGCTTTGGCCGTCTCACAGAACAATGTTATGGTTTAAAGTACGACATCCAATCTATTTTCAACTCCGGGACGGTCTCTCCCCCAAAATCCCATGTATTCAAGATCAAACTACGAAGGTATGAACCGCAGCTCGAAGTTAATGTGCTTCAAATGGATCAAGCACCCTTCATACCACACTCAAACCCTCATGTTAATGGTTTCCTCAAAAAGCAAGGATACATACCCGGTATGGGTCTGGGAAGAAATGGACAAGGGCCCACTACATTCAAATTTGAGCCTAAAAATAACTCTTTCGGACTCAGATACGAGCCTACTGACAAAGAAATCCGAGATCAAGGTCTGAAGCAAGGGAAACAATTCAAGGGGAAACATGTCATCTCACCTTATAGCCACACCCTAAATGGTCAGTTCATCACGGAAGGAGACTACTACCCGTACTACGGCTGGAATGGCTGAAGAAGACATGAGCAAGACAACGTTCATAACTCCATGGGGGACTTATTGCTACAGAGTCATTCCATTTGGATTAAAAAATGCAGGCGCAGCCTACCAAAGGACTGCTACGACCTTATTACATGATTTGATGCACAAAGAAGCTGAGGTCTATGTGGACGATATGATTGTGAAATCAAGGCATCGAGACGGTCATGTTCAAGCACTTCACAAGTTCTTTGAAACGCTCCACAAATACAACTTCCGACTAAACCCTCAAAACTGTGCATTCGGAGTCACATCAGGAAAGTTGTTAGGTTATGTAGTCAGTCAAAGAGGAATTGAAATTGATCCATCAAAGATCAAAGAAATAGTTGAGATGCCACCGCCAAAAAATGAAACAAAAATTAGGGGGTTTCTCGGCCGACTCCAGTACATAAGTCGGTTTATATCAATGTTCACTATAACATGTGAACCCATATTCAAGAAGCTGAAGAAAGGGGTCAAGATTGAATGGGACGACCAGTGTCAAGAGGCGTTCGACAAAATTAAGGATTATCTAGCCAATCCAAGAATTCTTGCTCCTCCCAAGCAAGGGCTGCCTTTGATCCTTTATTTGACATTGACCGACACCGTCATGGGGGCTATGCTAGCCCAGAACGGAGAAGATCAGGAGCGAGCTATATACTACTTAAGCAAAAAGTTCATCGACTAGGAAAAACGATACTCAAGCCTTGAGAAGAACTGCTTAGCACTAGTTTGGGCCACTAAGAAACTCAGACACTACATGCTCAACCATCCCTTACTAGTAAAGTCAAGGATAACCCTCTCAAATACATCTTCGAGAAACCAGTCTTAAGCGGAAGGATTGCAAGGTGGACTGTGTTGTTGTCTGAATTTGATCTTAAGTTTGATCCCACAAAGACCATCAAGGGACATGCAGTTTCGGAATACTTGGTAGAGCACACCACTCACACGGCCAAGGAAGACGAACAATATGATTTTCCTGACGAAGACGTAGCCCTAATCGAGGACATTTGTTGGAAAATGTATTTTGATGGAGCATCCCACCAAAAGGATTACGCACAGGAGTACTTCTAGTATCCCTAGACGAAGCTCATACGCCCATCTCGGTAAAGTTGGACTTTCCGGTCACCAATAACTGTAAGGACCCGGGATTTTCCACCAATCTTTTTGGTTTCCACGGAGTGCGTCCTCTTAGAAAGTTTGTCAATTGGGGGCTTAGATAACTTCAAGGGACCATCGAGTTAGAAAAGCTTTTGAAAAGACTTGAATTGAATAAAAACCATGAAAGAGGTCACAAATCTGCTATCGGCATTTTATCGAAGGGACAAACCTAAGGGACAACCCAATAACGTGAAAAGTGAACTAATCATTTTTCTAGAAAGACTCCCGCTTATATAAAACATATAAGTACCCGAGAATAAAGGTTTCGGGGGCGAAGGTACGAGGTGGGAAGGTGTTCGCACCCAACTCGCCGTATTATGATGGCCTCTACTAACTCAAGTTTGCATAATAATTTAAACACATATTCCCATTCAAAACCCGATTAACAACCTAGACTTAGACTATTAATTGGTTCATCACAAGCATTACAACATTTATTTTTAACCCTTATTTCGCCATGCATTCGATTGACAAGTTGAGCAGCACAACGACTGTACAAACAATATTTAGGAAGAAATAAAATGTTATTCTAGCATGATATCTACATTATAACTACTAGAAAATAAACAAATAAGCAAGTAATTTAATTTGAGCCCTTAGGAATTTGTACGTGAACTGTAGGCTATATTTCACAAGAATAGAAAAAATAGATCTCAAGTTTGGAAGAAAGAGGGGGAAGCTCAGGAGTACTCAACTGAGAATAGAGGTCCCCAATTGTAGGCTGTGTGTTTTGAACTGAGGGTGAAGGGTTGTTTATATAGGCGTGGAAAAGTAGGGTTGTACGGTCGAATTTGAGCTGAAAAATGAGCCAGGCTTGAAAAATGAGCCGGGCGCGAAGGAAAAGGCAGCGCCGCTAGAGGCCCTGGGACATAATGACGTCATCCAGCCTGTTTTTATTTTCCGGGGAATTTTTAGTGTTCTGAAAAATATGAAAAGACCGTTTTACCCCTGAACAGTAAAAGACGGTTTTACCCCTATATCGCAACTTGGCGACCGGGAGTCGGAATAAGGCATGTGACGTTTCGTTGGATAGCTCTTGAACTGGGCTTCTGAATGGAATGGAATAAAGGAGTGTTTGGAAGGAAAACCTGACACCTTATTTTAACTATTAAACCAAAATAGCAGTTCAAGCTTAAAAAAATTACTCCTTTCATCATCGGGCTTTTGTGGACAAATCTGAAGACGCTTTTTTGGCATCTACAGAAGCCCCCACTTTGATCGAGCTTGAGTAAAAGCGAGAGTGTACAGTATGCATGCATATGAAGACAAACCTGTGTTGGACACACGCTCGTAGTGTGCTAAGATTTCATCCCTGTGAACACAAGAGAAAATGAAAGGTTAATAGTAGCAGGATAGAACACCGCTCGTAGATGGTCTAAACGTCTGTTGAGGACCTGTATTCAGAGTGAATGAAAAAGTTAGTAATACTTTGAGAATGATCAACATAGAGTGCTTCGACAAACAGAGACTAAACACCACTCGGCGGATGTCGAGATTTCGTCCCTCTTCAAGAAACAAACAATTCAACGAGACAGCGCGATTGAAAATAACGGCTGCAAAAATGGTTAGTCACATATGAACAGTTTAAATGCAATAGTTAAGCAATCATTACCTGAAACATATAAACAAAAAATGGACAGTATAACCGCTTTAAGCAATCATTGACTGAAGCATTTAAAATAACTTAGGCGCTCGGGTCGAGAGTCGCCGCCTTGTAGATCCACGTTTCTGTTTCTGGGACCTGCAAAAATAAATAATTTGGGCGCTCTGTGTTGAGAGTCGTCACCGTGTAGATCCGCGTTTCTGTTTCTGGGACCTGCAAAAATAAATAATCCGGGCGATCTGGGTTGAGGGTCGTCGCCGTGTAGATCCGCATTTCTGTTTCTGGGACCTGCAAGAATAAATAACTTGGGCGATATGGGTTGAGGGCCATCGTCGTGTAGATCCGTGTTTCTGTTTCTAGGATCTAAAATAATAAATAACTAAGACGATCTGGGTCGAGGATCGCTGCTGTGTAGATCCGCGTTGCTCTTATTAGGACCTACAAAAATAAACGGGTTAATTTTACCTGTAAACGGTTGGTACCGTAAAATGGGCTAACTGTTGAATTTGAATTTGTGGGCCCAATGGCTTTGCTCCCGCGTGTTTGATACTGATATTTCCGCAAGATGAACTGTAATAACGAACTCTATACTGGAAAAAGGGGCCTTGGGTCATTTTGTGGGGCTCGTGCTGCAGGTTCGCAGGGCCGCTAGCGGCCCAAGCCAACGTCGCTACCGGCGCTGGGCCTCGGTTTGAAGCCGCTAGCGGCTCTGGCCTTCAGCCAAATAAAAGCTCTTCGACGCTTTCTCTCTCCTCTTTCGCGTTTTTGCTTCTTCTTCACCGAGCCATGCGAGAGCTTTGGTTGAAGTTCCTCCATTGTTAAGTGATTCACTCCACTTGAGGTAAGTCGATTCTTGTCAGTTTTCTTCGGTTTTTTTCTTGAACTTGCTTATTTTTCCGCCTAGTTGCTAAATTTTGGGTTGCATTGTTGAATGGGTGCTTGTAGCTTGCGAATCTGAAACTTTTATTTTTCCACATGTAGAGAGAGAAAACTCTATTGTGTTCCCACGGCTCCTGTAGACAAAGGGAAGCGTCCTATGTGTGATGAGGAGAAAACTCTACGTTTTCTGACTCAACTTTTTTTTGTGTTCAGTATATTTGAACTGAAAATTGAAACTGTTAGTGCTTCGGCACACGAACAAATTGGGATTTGTACTGGATTGGTGGTCAGCTGTATATAATTTGTGTGAAATTTATTAATAGCCGTATTTGTGGTGTATTGGTATTGAGAAAATTTTGTTGGTTGGCTAGCGTGTTGGGGTTAAGCTGTAAGCCCATGGGACCACTTCCCATTGGTCTATGATGTTGGAGACCTTTTCGGAGGGGGCCAGAAATTTGGTATTGGACTCGGGTCTCGCTGATTTTTTGACTGTTATCCCTGCTTGTCACTCGGGGGATTCTAGGATTGTCGCCCGGGGATTACAGGAGAGGTTTTGGGACTCTACGAACACTTTCTATACACCTGTGGGAGAGATGTTTCCTAACCCTTATCAGTTTGTTGTGCTGATGGGGTTATCCTTTAGAGGACGTCGTATTCAGTACGATGCGGGTTATTGGCGACAGAGTGACACTTTGTCGGATCTTTATGGGCCTGTATACACCCATTTTGACCAGGATCGGGTTTCTTTGGCGCGGTTGTGAGAGGCTGTTGCTGCGCAGGGGATCACCGCGGAGCAGAGGGCTCGTATTTTCCTGGCTTGTTTGCTGGGGTCGACGATATTTGCTCAGAAGAAGAATGTGTGTCAAGTCGGTTTCTTTACATGCTTGGCGGATTTGACCAAGGTGCGTGAGCACAACCTTGGTGGGGCCGCTTACGCTTCTTTGTTGAAGTGGTGCCTTCGGGCCTGTAGGCCTAAGGATACGAGTGAGAGGACATCTATCACGGGCCCATGGAGGATACTAGAGGTAGACTCTTTTTTTTTGTTTATTCACCTTTTTTTTGCCTATGTCTTCAACTAGGGAAATCATCTTTGCTTGTGTGGTAGCTGTGGTTCTTTGAGTATTTTCCAGCCTTCGGTCCTCATCGTCCCGGCTTGAGAATGTTTCCTTTAGGTTCACGATGGGTTGGTAGGGATGCCCATCCGTTTACTTCTCTAGAGCATTTCCGGGCTACCTTTGAGAGCCATGCTGTGTCCACGGTAGGCTGCTTGTTGACTCGTGCATTCTTTTTGTCCATTTTGTGTGAATGAATTTTGACTTGGTAATCTGCAGGTGTTGTGGTCTTCCTTTGACGAGGTTCCTAGGGTTCCTTCTCATATTACCCTAGAGTCTTTCAGGGTATCCTCTCTACGAGTGGTCATCGAGGGGCCATTCAGCTTTGTATGGTATCTGGGGGATGGCTTGACTCGGTTGGTCTATCCCTCCCTGGGTACTCATCTGGTTCTGGAGGATCCTCATTTGACCATGTTTTACCTGCGTGGCCTGAGTGTGCGGGGCCTGGGGGTCGTGATCCGTGGTAGGGCGGCGCAGGAGTTTATTGTGCCGGAGGTCGTCGGTTTAGACCAGACTGCCATGTATTTGGCCTATTGCTTGGATTGCTTGATGCCGGACCTTATTTCTGAGGTAAGAGACTTGTCTGCATCTTTGAATTGTGTGTCCAATATACTGACTTTTGTGTCCTGCAGGCGGATCGTCTAGCTCTTCCGGGCCCCAGGAGGTCTCGTTCTAGAACTTCTCGGGGTCAGCCCCCAAGTGTGACCTTGCCGACCAACGAGGAGAGGTATTTTGGAGAGAGTGGGGGACGCATAGTGGAGGAGTTTCCTCTCGATATTGTTGATGGAGAGGCGGTGGAGGCCCTACCCTTGCCTGATGGTTGCACGGGGGTGAGTAATCCTCTCTGTCTCTCTTTTATACTTGTGTTTGTTTTTAAGTGTTTGACTCTATTTTGTGGCTCTCTCTCTCTTTTGTAGTTGAACCGGGAGCAAACCTCTCAAGTCTTCAAGCTCATTCACCTATTGAAGAAAGGCTATGGTCGGGCGATGGGCAAGGGGAAGAGTTCTCGGTCTAAGACTATTGATGTAAGTAAATTCTCTTCTCCCTTTGTTTGTTTTGGCTAAGTGAAGTTCTTAACTTAACATTTTCGATCATCTGCAGATGTCTCAGTCTTCATCTTCGGTAGGACCACGCCACTCTTCTACAGCGAGGGCTTCTACAGCGAGCAGATCATCTATTTCTCGTTCTCCTCCTGTGGTGGTGACCGGGCCTCCTGTTGATGAGGCGCCCGGACCTTTCGTCCCGTACAATCCGGAGATGTTCTCTCCTGCTGATTTTCGGCCTTCCTTTGATAGGCTGCCTACTGCTACGCCTTTGGCTGAAGATTGGGCGAACGCCCCTGGATGGGATATGTCATATGCTGGGCCTTCTCATCAGGATGCGGCTACGGATTTTGCTAGTCAGGCCACATCGGGCTTATTTGCCTCGGGGTTTTCGGCAGGTACCCCAATGCGGGCCCCAGCGTATGATGGACAGAACATGAGGCCTGGGAACTGTAGGCCTATTTACAGCTCTTCTTTCCCTTATTCGACCGAAAATTATGGTCAAGGCCCGTCTGTTGATGATGAGGCCGGCAGTGACGATTCCAGTTGAGCAATGTTGGGCTACCTTTGTAAACATTGGCCTTTGAATTTCGAACTCCTGTTTTCGTTGTAACACATACACACATTTTTTTCAATATGCATGAACATGTTATGATGACTCAATTATGCCCGTCTGATCTACTTTATGCAATGCGTTGTGCATTAGAACAAAGCTGTAAATTTAGGGAATAGTAAATAAAAAAATTTGCAAGTAAAACGCAAAATTTTACACATATTATACCCCCTAGAAAAAATAGAAATGAAAAAAAAAGAAATGAAAAAGATAAATCTAAGAGAGTCTCGGGCTCTGTAATTCCGCGCGGGTGTTAAAAAACTGGGCTGAAATCGAGTCGTCTGGGTCAGAAAATGCGAACTGAAGCAAAAAGAAATTCGGACTAGGCCAGGGTCTGGGCCGCTAGCGGCGCTGGGCTGGGCCGCTAGCGGCACTGACCAGTCCTGCTAACAACCCTTTTTGTGGCTTTTTTGCTTTTTTGGCCCGCGTTCTTGCCTATCAGTATGATATTCGGGGTGCTCGATGTTGTACCACTTTTTGTATCCCTTTAGCTCTCCCAAACTTCTCCAATTTTCTGCCATGGTGAAATCCCTTGAAGATCTGTTTGATACTTGGTGTAAAAATCTGACTGTAGCAGATAAACTTGAACTAGCCCCGTTTCATGTTTCTACCTTGCTAAACTTAAAACCAACCAAAATACTGTGAACCCTTCTTCGGTCTGCTTTGAATTATTGGGATCCTGACTTGCATGTTTTCCGGTTTGGTAATTCTGAATTATGCCCTTTGGTTGAGGAATTTGCTTTGATCACTAATATTCCTGATGTTCTTCCCCCAGTTGTGCCTTATGTGAGAGATGGCTTTAGGGATCTATACAGAAAATCCTTGAGCTTGTCATCTGTAGAAGCTAACAACATGGTGCTTGGTGCTGATGTGGACTTGGTTCAACTTTGTGAAAAATTTGCTATTTCTTCTGAAAAAGGTGCCATATTCAGACGTTGCCATCGACAGGCTTTCGTATTGTGCCTATTAAACCGCATGTTGTTCATTAATGCAGAATCTTCCAACATGGGTAGAGTCTTGTTGCTGCGAGTGGTTAATCAAATGGTTGAAGGCCATTCTCCCTTACATCTGGTCATAGGAGAAACCATCATTGAGCTTGACAGGCTGAAAACATCTCCTAACCAAGCTTTCTTGAGCAGCCCCCTGTTGCTTCAAATTTGGTTATGCGAGCATCTGAGGTTGATAGAGTCGCCTGATAATCTGATTATCCGTGTTCCTCGGACTTGGTCAAAGAAGACTTATACTGCTGTAGCTTTCTGGTGAGGAAAAGGCTATATTCTGAAAAGTCCTTGCTGAATTGGATGCCTTTTTCAAGGCGGGACCTATCGTTCGTTGGCATGTGCCTTAGTGGAGCTTGACTTCTTTAGTTGCTTGTGACGACTTGATCCTTCATACTACCATACTGGGTCTGTACAGGACCACTTTCTTCTTTCCCTCTAGGGTCATGAGGCAATATAGTTTGAAGCGGGTGATTCCTCGTCATGAGGAGTGGGACCAACTAAAGCCTAGGTATGACTCACAAACAGGAGGCAAGAAAAGGAAGGAGATGTCTCGCATGGGAGACTACCATGTACTGAAAAGAGGCAAGCCCCCAGCTCAAGGAAGCGATCACAGGTCGTCCTCAAGCCAGGGTCCTTCAAAGAAGAACTCTTCAACGATGCCTTCTAAAGGGAAGAAGGATTAAAGTAGTTTTCTAGGAAAGCAAGTCTAGTTTTCAAAAGAAAATAATTATAGGAATTTGTTTAGGTTAAATCCTCATAGTTGCATTATTTTCTTAGGAAGTTTTAATTCTTGCAATGTAAGCTTATTCGTTCAGTTTGAATAAAGATTATCCTTTTTGAATGAGTTGAATGGAATTTGTGAATTGATTTTGGTCGGGCCCCTTTGAAAGGGTTACCTACGTATCCAGTGTGGAATCAGGCCAGAGTAGTTCGTTCAAATAGTGTTCGTCTTTATTTATTTTTATTTTTTTTTTAAAGTTTTCGAAATTTTTTTTTTTTTGCATTTTTTTTAGACGTAACACTTTTTTAATTGATCCATGTTGCTGAGCTGGCTGAACTCGATGCGATCAATATCCATGAGTTTGATGGCGCCTCCTCATAAGATGTCTTTGATAATGAAGGGTCCGGACCAATTTGGTCGAAACTTGCCTTTGGGGTCGGTTACTGGAGCTCGTAATTCTGTCCAAACGAAGTCCCCTTCCTTTAAGTTTCGAGGTCGAACCTTTTTGTTGAACGCTCTTGCCATGCATTGTTGATACATGTGGGAATGGTCCAGCGCCCGTAGGCGTCTTTCATCTGTGAACATGAGCTCTTCATAGCGGGCTTGTAACCATTGGGTTTCAGGGATGTCTCCTTCTAAGGCTATGCGCATGGATGGTAGTTGGACTTCTATGGGTAAAACTGCTTCCATTCCATAGACTAGGGAGTAAGGTGTTGCTCCCATAGAGGATCTTATGGATGTCCTATACCCCCAAAGGGAAAATGGGAGTTTGATGGGCCAATCTTTGTAGTTCTCTATCATCTTTTTGATGATAGTCTTGAGGTTTTTTTTTGGCGGCCTCTACTGCGCCATTGGTTTGGGGACGATAAGGGGATGATTTGTGGTGCTAGATTTTGTAGCTTTTAAGAAGGGTGGTCGTTTCGGCTTTGAAATGGGATCCATGGTCACTTAACATTTCATGTGGAACACCATACCGACAAATGATGTTGTTCCTTATGAATTTGGACACTTGTTTGGCGGTAAGGACGGCATAGGACTGGGCTTCAACCCACTTGGTAAAATAGTCTATTGCTACTAGGATGTATTCATGTCCTCCGAGCCCTTTGGGGTGATCTTTCCAATGATGTCTATTCCCCACGCAGAAAATGGCCAAGGAGAGGTGATTGTGGAGCATTGAGGGTGGCATATGCTGTAGGTTGGCATATATTTGACACTTCTTACACTTCTTAACATAGTCATAACAATCCTTTTCCATAGTAGTCCAGTAAAACCCCAGTCGTAGGACCTTCTTGGAGAGCATTCGACCATTCATGTGTGGTCCACACACCCCATTGTGTACCCCTTCCATGATCTCTGCTGCTTCTTCGGCGTTCACGCATCTGGGATTTACCCCATTGTGGGATTTCTTGTACAGAACCCCCTTCTATTCTATGTATTGCGCTGCTAAGAGACGGATGGCCCGTTGAGCTCTTATTGGGGCATCTTGAGGGTACACTCCTTTGATGATGTACTTGAAGACGTCTTGGTACCAAGGATCTTCTTCGATCGGAGCCAAGGCCATTTCCGTGTCGTGGTTGTTGCAAAAGGCTGCCTCGCTTCCTTTTTCTTGGGGAGTGGCATCGTTGAGGGAGTTCATCTACTCAAATTCCTGTAAAATGTGAAAATCTGTATTCTTGCTTGGCGAAGTTTACTTACATTACTCAAATTGATTAGTTAATGATTTGTGCAACTTCGTATTCATTGGATTTGTCAATAGTTAAACAAAGAGAGAAATGAGCAAGAGGAGTTTCTATTCATTTGCAAAAATAGAAAAGCACACATGACTTTAGAGAAGAGGGTCTCTAATACCCATCAAAAAGAAGCTAGACATAGAAGAAAAATAAAAAGGGGAACACCCCTCCCCCCCCCTATTCAAGACTCAACCTAAATATTTAGCTAAGACCCTAACTCGACAGGACTTGGAGACTCAGACTCGACTCCTCTAGCTCTTGCAAGTAGCTAATTAGTTCCAAGGCTCTTCTTCTTCCTTCAAAGGCGGTGGTACTTCCCTGCTATCTATGATTTTTTGTATGTCATCCTTCAGGCGAACGCATTCATCTGTGTAGTGACCGAAAACCCGCTGATAGCGAAAGTAGAGGTCTGGGTCTCTATGCACTTCTTGAAGATTGTTAGGAGGGATTATAGCCTTAAGGTCTCCTCTCCATAAGAGGGTATGCATGACGTTACCGATGGGGACATTTAACTGGGCATACTCCTTTTTATTAAAACGGTGCCACCTCTTTATTGCCTATGAGCTAGGTGACCGCATGGTCCCTTGATCAATGAAAGTGGTGATTACCCTCTTCAGACACTTGCATTGGTTGGTGTGGTGTCCATTAGCTTCACAGTATTTGCATCGAACATACTGATTTCCGTCCCTGGGAAGAATGCGAGGGGTAGGCCTCCTTGGATGGGCATATCCATACTTGACCATCTTGCTGAACATGTCATCTTGTTGGAAGCAAGCTTCTCCTTTGGCCAGAATAATGTTGCATTCTGTGGGTCGTTCTAACGAAGCGATTTTCTCTTTCATTTGCCGAATTTCATTGTGGTGATGTGCCACGTAGATGGACATTCCCTCGATAGTTGCCTTTACTTCTTCAAACTCATTCGGTTCTTCTATTTCTTCAGAAGGGTAGGTCTTGAATTCCCTGGAACTGTCTGAGTTGTGAGATTTAGTATCTTCTTCTATGAGAGCTACCTCTTCAGGGGAGAATCCCCATAGGTCAATATCTTCACTATCATGCTCTATTTTCAAGACAGGAGTCTTGTCCATGGTTGCCTTGATGGGGTTGGCTTCGATTTCCACAATTTCTCCTTCCAGCATCATTTTGACCTTTTGGTGCAGGGCTAGGCTACAACGTTTAAACTGTGAAGCCAAGGTCGTCCAAACAACAAGTTGAAAGTAGCTGGAATATCCATGACATAAAACTGGACCATTTTTTCTATAGCCCCAGAGGTCATATTCATAGTTATGGTGCCCAACACCTTTCGACTAGAGTTGTCATACGCGCGCAAGCCTTGCGCTGAGTGAGCCAAATTGTTGATGTCGATGCCCAGTTTTGCTGCAGTCCTCGATGGGCATACATTTACGGCCGAGCCGTTGTCCACTAGGGTCATGGGCACATACTTGCCCATGGCGAATACATTCAAGTACAGAGCATTCTTGTGTGAATACCCTTCCGGTGGTAACTCATTGTCCGAAAAAGTGATGGATGGCCTAGTTTTATCCCCTACCAAGAAATTGACCAGTTCGTCAGGCCTCATATCAGGCGATACCGAAACCTTTGACAAAGCTTCCAAAATAGCCTGGCGATGTTCATAGGATGACGCTAGAAGTTGCCAAATGGAGATGTCGGCCTTGATTCTCTTGAGTTGTCCTGTGATGGGAGATTCTTTCTCCTTTGCGGGAAATTCTTCCACTTCCTCCTCAGCTGGAGGTGGGATTCTGTCGTTATAGATGTTTGCTGGCCTATAATGACGATCGGAGAGCGTCAAGTGGGCCACTCCTATGGGTGATCTGGTTTGGATCTCCCACACGTCTTCTTCATCACTGTCCCATATTCCAGCAATTTCAAATCCCAATGCATCTTCAACACTTATATGTAAAATGGCACCCAAAGGGTTATATGAGTTGTTGGGTGCTTAACCAGGTTTTGGTAAGGGTATGGTATCGTTCTCAATTCTATCTTGGATAGCATGTTTAAGGGTCCAACAGTTGTCAGTGTCGTGCCCTTTTCCTTGAGTGTACTTGCAGTACTCCCCTTCCCTCCAGTTACGATTCTTAACAGGCAGTTCCGGAGTAGGCCCAATGGGCTGCAGCAGGTTATTTTTTGTCATTCTTTCAAGGGCATGTGATAGATTCATTCCAAGAGGGGTGAACTCCCTTGGCGGCTTTCTCTCAGCAAAGGTATTCACAGCAGCTACCTCATTAAGTTGGGCACCAGAAGAAGTTCCGGCAGTTGCCTTCTTGTCTCTCCCATAAGTGAAGGGCTTAGGGGTGGTCTGGTCCTTATTTTTGTTGATATCATGTTCAATAAGAATACAAACGTCATATAGACGCTAATATGAGTCAATGGCCTGATACTGAAGGTGACCCTTGTAAGCCGGTTGCAAGTTCTTAATGAAATGCCTGATCTGTTCAGTTTCAGAGGGCCTTTCCACCATCTCAGCTATCTTGGACTTCTATCGACGGAGGAATTTAGTGAATCCCTCATTCCTCTCGTGGGTGGTAATTTCGAGCTCCCTCAAAGTGATGGGGAGAGTAGCGTTGTCCTTGTATCGAGTCAACAAGACCGTAGTAAAATTAGACCAGTTTGTGTAGCTCTCCAAATCTAGGGAGTAGAACCAACGTCGAGCATGTGTATCGAGGGTCTTGGGAAACAGATGGGCATAGAGTTTCTTGTTGATTCCCCTCAGAGCCATAGCAGTAGTGAAGGATTTCAGATGATCATGCGGGTTGTCAACTCCCGTGAAAGTGGGTACTTCAGGTATACAGAACTTGGCTGGAAGCTTACCCCGTATTTTAGTGTCAAACTTTCCTACATTGGCACTATAGTTGGAGATCAAGACACTACTCTTGAGCACAGAGGTGATCTTAGCCAGCATAGCATCTGACTCTTCTTCCTCAGAATCAGAATCGGAAGGGACCCTTGCTTCTTCTTCTATCTTTCTTCCTATATCTTCAACTTTGAGTCGAACCTTTGCCAACTCCCTCATGAGGTCATCAAATCTTTCATCCATGGTCTTAGGCATTGTGAAGTTGGGA
Organism: Tetragonia tetragonoides; assembly: GCA_038025085.1. Lineage (NCBI taxonomy): Eukaryota > Viridiplantae > Streptophyta > Magnoliopsida > Caryophyllales > Aizoaceae > Tetragonia > Tetragonia tetragonoides. The sequence continues at coordinate 27,863,650 of CM076149.1, read as the reverse complement.
GGGGTGATTGGTGTGGAGAAGAAGGTATGTAGTGATGGTGAATTTATTGATGGTGAAGTTGTTTGTGGTGGAGGTAAACGAGGACCTGGTGGTGTAGACGGTTGCAGACGAACCAGCCTCGCCGAAGGCCAAGCCCAACTTTTCTCAAGATTTCCTTTCCTCTTTGGACCCCTATCCTGAATAGGAAACATGGAGCGCTTAGAAACAAAGAACATGAGACTCTCATCTAATGAAAAATTGACCCACACATAGAAAACACATTGTCCTAGAAAGAAAAAGGTCCTTAAGCCTAAATGCCCAAATATTTCCCTAATATCCAAGGAAAATAAAGTCAATGAACGAAAATAAGAAAAATAGAAAAAGGGGACTATCCTAATTTTATTTTCCTAGATTCAAAGAAAATGAAAAATGGGATAAAATAAAACAAAAAGAATATTCGTTCCTTTCTTTTTTTTATATTTTTTTTCGACTTTTTCGGCATTTTTTATTTTTTTGGTTTTGCCTATTTTTTTTTTGTATTTTTTATTTTTTGGACCGAATCTGAATTACATCAAAAGAAAAAAGAAAATACAGAAATAAGAAAAAAATAGGGGAAGAGTAATTAAAAGACTGACTCTTTTTTTGTACATAACAAAAAAAAATCCTAGAAATTGTTCATGACTTCGACGCTATATGAAAATATATCATCGGAGAAAAAGATGAGTGTTCATTGCATTTGAATTCTCGCACCATCTTCGGGCACTAGGAACTAGCTAAAAATAAAAAAGAAAAAAGAAAAAACTTCTAGCACGTAAGTACATGTTGGCACATAATCACGATATTTATGCATTCAGACAAGCATTATAACAACGCAGTGTACAGGCAAACATGTGATCAGACGGGCATTACAACGACACATGAACAATAAGCAAGCGGATGCACAAATGTGGGTTAAAGGCTTTTGGCTCATGTGAGGTTACCACGACAAATTACAATTTCCGTTCGGCGGATGGTCGACACATCGATTGTAATTCTTTTCATCAATAAAGGATTGATTAGTCATGGGTGAGGAAGCGTCGATTTGCACGATAGGACAACTGTATATTCTTTTAGATATACTGGTTGTCTACGAGTTGCGACACAAACTTCCTCGAGGGTCGATAAGGGTCAAAAGGTTGTGCAAAAGCACATGCAAATGATGCAAACTATATGGAACATGTTATTTAAACAATTAAGCAAACTTGACTTTCGAGTCTCACCCTCTTAAATAAGTCCCCAGTGAAGTCGCCACTGTAAGGACCCGGGATTTTCCACCAATCCTTTTTGGTTTCCCTGGAGTGCGTCCTTATAAAAAATTTGTCAACTGGGGGCTTAGATAAGTTCAAGGGACCATCGAGTTAGAAAATCTTTTGAAAACACTTGAATTGAATAAAAACCATGAAAGAGGTCAAAAATCTGCTATCGGCGTTTTATGGAAGGGACAAACCAAAGGGACAACCCAATAGCGTGAAAAGTGAACTAATCATGTTTTAGAAATACTCCCGCTTATATAAAACATATAAGTACCCAAGAATAAAGGGTTCGGGGGCGAAGGTACGAGGTGGAAAGGTGTTAGGCACCCAACTCGCCCGTATTATGACGGCCTCTACTAACTCAAGTTTGCTTAATAATTTAAAGACATAATTCCCATGAAAAACCGGATTAACAACCTAGACTTAGACTATTAATTGGTTCATCACAAGCATCACAATATTTATTTTTAACCCTTATTTAGACATGCATTCGATTGACAAGTTGAGCAACAGAACGACTGTACAGACAATATTTAGGAAGCAATAAAACGTTATTCTAGCATGATATCTACATTATGACTACTAGAAAATAAACAAATAAGGAAGTAATATAATTTGAGCCCTTAGGAATTTGTATCTGAACTGTAGGCTATATTTGACAAGAATCGTAAAAATAGATCTCAAGTTTGGAAGAAAGAGGGGGAAGCTCAGGAGTACTCAACTGAGAAAGAGGTTGCCAACTGTAGGCTGTGTGTTTTGAACTGAGGGTGAGGGATTGTTTATATAGGCGTGCAAAAGTAGGGTTGTACGGTCGAATTTGAGCTGAAAAATGAGACGGGCTTGAAAAATGAGCTGGGCCCGAAGGAAAAGGCAGCGCGGCTAGCGGCCCTGGGACATATTCTAGGGCCGCTGACGGCTGTCAGCAGCCAGCTGGATGACGTGATCGTCCTCCAGCCTGTTTTTATTTTTCGGGGAATTTTTAGTATTCTGAAAAATATGAAAAGACCGTTTTACCCTGAACGGTAAAAGACGGTTTACCCCTAAATCGCAACTTGGCGACCGGGAGTCGGAATGAGGCATGAGACGTGTCGTTGGAAAGCTCTTGAACGGGGCTTCTGAATGGAATGGAATAAAGGAGTGTTTGGAAGGAAAACCTGAGACCTTATTTTAACTATTAAAGCAAAATAGTAGTTCAAGCTTAAAAAAATTACTCCTTTCATCATCGGGCTTTTGCGGAGAAATCTGAAGACGCTTTTTTGGCGTCTACAATAACGCAGCCTAATATAAAGCATGTATCATCGGTCTCCAGGCAGCAGTAGGCCTAGGTATCAGAGTACTCAAGGTTCATGGAGATTCCTTACTGATCATCAATCAGGTTTCTAAGAAATGGAATGTTTACAGTGAAAGCCTGGCACTCTACCAGTAATTTTTAGATAAAATACTGGACAACTTTGAAGAGGTAGCCTTCACATACCTCCCGCAAGAGGACAACCAATTCGCGGATGCTCTATCCAAACTAGCATCTTTGATTATCATACCCAATCCCGTTAGCATGATGCCCGTTTGTATACAAAGAAGAAGCGAGCCAGCCTTTTGCAACAACCTCGACACGGAAATGGCTTTGGCTCCGATCGAAGAAGATCCTTGGTACCAAGACATCTTCAACTACATCACCAAAGGAATGTACCCTCAAGATGCCCTACTAAGAGCTCAACGGGCTATCTGTCTCTTAGCGACGCAATACATAGAATACAACAGGGTTCTATACAATAAATCCCACAATGGGGTAAATCTCAGATGCGTGAACGCCGAAGAAGCTGCAGAGATCATGGACGTAGTACACAATAAGGTGTGTGGACCACACATGAATGGTCGAATGCTCTCCAACAAGGTCCTACGACTGGGATATTACTGGACTACTATGAAAAAGGATTATTACGACTATGTTAAGAAGTGTAAGAAGTGACAAATATATGCCAACCTACAGCATATGCCACCCTCGATACTCCACAACTTCAGCTCTCCTTGGCCATTTTCTGTGTGGGGAATAGACATCATTGGAAAGATCACCCCAAAGGGCTCGGGAGGACATGAATACATCCTAGTAGCCATAGACTATTTTACCAAGTGGGTTGAAGCCCAGTCCTATGTCGTCCTTACCTCCAAACAAGTGTCCAAATTCATAGGGAACAACATCATTTGCCGGTATGGTGTTCCACATGAAATCATAAGTGACCATGGATCCCATTTCAAAGCCGAAACAACCACCCTTCTTAAAAGCTACAAAATCCAGCACCACAAATCATCCCCTTATCATCCACAAACCAATGGCGCAGTAGAGGCCGCCAACAAAAACCTCAAGACTATCATCGAAAAGATGATAGAGAACTACAAAGATTGGCCCATCAAACTCCCATTTTCCCTTTGAGGGTATAAAACATCCATAAGATCCTCTACAGGAGCAACTTACATTGCAAGAATTAAAACTTCCTAAGGAAATATGCAACTATGAGGATTTAAGCTAAACAAATTCTTGTAATTATTTTATTTTGAAAACTAGACTTGCTTTCCTAGAAAACTACTTTAATCCTTCTTCCCTTTAGAAGGCATCGTTGAAGAGTTCGTCTTTGAAGGACCCTGTCTTGAGGACGACCTGTGATCGCTTCCTTTAGTTGGGGCTTGCCTCTTTTCAGTACATGGTAGTCTCCCATGTGAGACAGCTCCTTCCTTTTCTTGCTTTGAGTCATACCTAAGCTTTAGTTGGTCCCACTCCTCATGACGAAGGGCTCGTCTCGCTTCTCCATCACTGCAGGAAAGCCAGTTCACATAGGTTTCAGAAACCTGAGTTGGGGCAATCATCCGAGGTACAGTCCAGCGATGCCGGCTACACCAATACTTTCCCCACTCTGCAGCAAATTCAGTGGTTAAGGCTAGGACATTTGGTCTCGTAGTCTCCAGACGAGGAATCACCTGCTTCAAACCATATTGCCTCATGACCCTACAGGGAAAGAAGAAAGTGGTCCTGTACAGACCCAGTATGGTAGTATGAAGGATCAAGTCGTCACAAGCCACTAAAGAAGTCAAGCTCCACCAGGGCACATGCCAACGAACAATAGGTCCCGCCTTGAAAAAGGCATCCCATTCAGCAAGGGACTTTTCAGAATATAGCCTTTCCCTCACTAGAAAGTTAGCAGCAGTATAAGTCTTCTTTGACCAAGTCCGAGGAACACGGATAATCAGATTATCCGGCGACGCTATCAACCTCAGATGCTCGCATAACCAAATTTGAAGCAGCAGGGGGCTGCCCGAGAAAGGTTGGTTAGGAGATGTTTTCAACCTGTCGAGCCTAATGATGGTTACTCCTATGACCAGATGTAAGGGAGAATGGACTTCAACAATTTGATTAACCACTCGCAGCAACGAGGCTCTACCCATGTTGGAAGATTCTGCATTAACGAACAACAGGCGGTTTAACAGGCACAGTACGAAAGCCTGTCGACGGCAACGTCTGAATATAGCACCTTTTTCAGAAGAAATAGTGAATTTTTTGCAAAGTTGAACCAAGTCCACATCAGCACCAAGAACCATGTTGTTAGCTTCTGCAGATGACAAGCCCAAGGATTTTCCGTATAGATCCCTAAAACCATCTCTCACATAAGGCACAGCTGGGGGAAGAACATTAGGAATATTAGTGATCGCAGCAAATTCCTCAACCAAAGGGCATAATTCAGAATTACCAAACCGGAAAACATGCAAGTCAGGATCCCAATAATTCAACGCAAACCGAAGAAGGGGCCACATTATTTTTGTTGGTTTTAAGGGTAGAAACATGAAACGGGGCTAGTTCAAGTTTATCTTCTACGGTCAGATTTTTACACCAAGCAACGAACAGATCTTCAAAGGATTTCACGATGGCAGTAAATTGGAGAAGTTTGGGAGAGCTAAAGGGATACAAAAAGTGGTACAACATCAAGCACCCCGAATATCCTATTTATAGGCAAGAACGCGGGCCGAAAAAGCAAAAAATCCACAAAAAAGGGTTGTCAGCAGGACTGGTGAGCGCCGCTAGCGGCCCAGCCCCTAGCCCAGTCCGAATTTCTTTTTGCTCCAATTCGCATTTTCTGACCCAGATGACCCGATTTCAGCCCAGTTTTTAACACCCGCGCGGAATTACAAAGCCCGAGACTGTCTTAGATTTATCTTTTTCATTTCTTTTTTTATTTTTTATTTTTTAAGGGGGTATAATATGTGTGAAATTTTGCGTTTTACTTGCAAATTTTTTTTTACTATTCCCTAAATTTACAGCTTTGTTCTACTGCACAACACATTGCATAAAGTAGATCAGACGGGCATAATTGAGTCATCATAACATGTTCATGCATATCAAAAAAAATGTGTGTGTGTTACACCGAAAACAGGAGTTCGAAATTCAAAGGCCAATGTTTACAAAGGTGGCCCAACATTGTTCAACTGGAATCGTCACTGCCGGCCTCATCATCAACAGACGACCCTTGACCATAGTTTCCGGTCGAATAAGGGAAAGAAGAGCTGTATATGGGCCTACTGTTCCCATGCCTCATGTCCTGTCCATCATACGCCGGGGCCCGCATAGGGGTACCGGCCGAAAACCTCGAGGCAAATAAGCTCGCTGTGGCCTGACTAGCAAAATCCATAGTCGCATCCTGATGAGAAGGCCCAGCATATGACATATCCCATCCAGGGGCGTTCGCCCAATCTCCAGCCAAGGGCGTAGCAGCAGGCAACCTATCAAAGGAAGGCCGGAAATCAGCAGGAGAGAACATCTCCGAATTGTACGGGACAGAAGGTCCGGGCGCCTCATCAACAGGAGGCCCGGTCACCACACTACAAGAAAAAGAGCTTTTAACGACGAAAAAAGTCGTCGTTAGAAGGTCATTTTTCCGTCGTTATTGCTATTAACGACGAAAAAAATGTTTGTCGTCGTTCGTCGTTATTGATTCCCTCGTTAATAGTATTAACGACGACTTAAAGTAGTTCGTCGTCAAACCGTATTAATGACGATGCAAATGTTTGTCGTTATTTGTATCCAATAAACAACGAACAAATTAACAATAACGATGAGAAAGTTTCTCGTTAGATATTGGATAATGACTATAATAATTAGAATTATTTGCCGATAACGACGATAAATGTTCCTCGTTGTTGATTTGGACACCGAGTAACGACCAACATTTTCATCGTTATTATTAATAAATGATTAATAATATTCATAAATGAATAAAATCGTCACAGTTATAAGTACGATGTGTCAATATGAATCTCATAAATTTTTTTTGGTACGATAAATTTGTACATCGAACCTGTTTTTCAATTCGAAATATGCAGAACAACGTAATCAGTCACTAGATTTCCATTGATCATTAACAATCTGAAAAATACAACCTCGTCCAAAGTATTGTGCTCCTAAAACACTCCAAAGTAAACAAAAGTCTAATTAACTACTAACTAGCCATAAACACAAAATTCTGATCCATAATATAAAGACATAATTGGAAAAGCATCCCAAAGGGGAAAGGGCGCGGAAGGAGGGGTGTACGCCAACGCAAAGAAGAGTGAAGTTCTATGATAATCATTTTCGAACACCTACAAACAAAACACAAGAGAGACTAATTAAGTATTTCAAAGTGAGAAACTAAATGATAACAAAACTTTATCATTGCAATTCAATCATATTTTCTCCCACTCCACTTCCCAAATAATAGCTACACTACCAGGAAGGATCCAAAAACTCAAATTGCATATTTAATTTAAGACGATTAGCTCATTGCACATATACAAAGTAACAACAAGAACAATACCATCAAGCAGGAAATAAAAAAACAGAAAAAAAAACATAAATTACCAACAATCAATATTAAAAAGTAAAAAACAGCAGTAATAGACAGCAAACAGCAGCTGCAACAAACCTGCCGCAACAAACTGCAGCAGAATAGACAGCACAAACAACACGCGGTACCCATGTAAAAAAATAATAGATAAAAAGAACAAACTCAAGCCCAAAATCCGGCAAAGTTCCTTCCATAAATAGACATCCCAAGTTATCGACATTCTAAAAACCTGCTTAAACAGAAAATATAACCATACAACATTACACAAACATCAACAACCAATAATGGGCAGTAAGCAACAACAGCACCAACCAGTGACAAGAGACTTCAACAATAGCTTGAACTCTCGAAACATACTAGAGAGATAAATTGCTAGACAAAACAGTTTCTCCAAGAGTCATATCTAATTAAAAAGGAAACATCAGCAACAACCAACAACTACAGCAGGGTTGCATCAAAAGAAGCAATAGCTACAGAAACCAGCAGCAAATAGCAACTACCAGCAACAAACTTTATGTTCTCTGTTATGGCATGAGTTATACGACAGCTATGTTGAAATGGGAGTCACAAAATAGCAGAAAGGTACTGTCCACGCAATGTTGTATCCCACGAAGGCTGTACAGTTGTCAGATGATACCTAGCAGATACGCTCTACAGAAAGTGCTCCATTAATGTACCATGATAATTGACAAGTAGTTGTGGCTAACCTTGTTGAACTGTACTCTACTGGAATATGATCCAGAACCCTATCTTGAGATTTTGACTTGAAGAGCTTCTTATTCACCTAAATAAACAAATTAAAGAGGGGAATAACTCTCACGTAGTTAATTATATATGCTTGACAAATTGCGTAGCTCAAAGAAAGTACATATCCATGCACTAAGAACATGCTCAAGTTGAAACTATGCAGAGTTACCTGACAATGGGATAGAGAATGGAACTTTACATGGTATCCTAAAGTTTGATCCTATCATAAATGAGTAGAGTATAATTAGCAAATTGCAAAGCTGAAAAAGAAGTAAACATCCATTAAGAGTAATGGGGACCATATACACACTTTTAACTTTTTTTGTTTTGCAACATCAGTATCCTCCATCAATACCCTTCTTGTGACTTCTATGAAACCAAAAATGAAGAATTAAAAGGAAGCCAAAAAAGAAAAGATGTTCATTAACACCTAGTTTCTATTTCTTCTCAGAATGCTGAGAACCCCTTACTAGGTCAATAAGAAGCTGATACACTTAGTCAACATTGAAGAGAAAAATATTACACTAATACCCTGCTTTCTTCCGCCACCTTATAGACAACCTTTTTTTTTTTTTTTGAGAAACCACCTTGTACACATATTTGACTTCAGTAGCTTTTGTTTATACTAGAGTTGCAGAGAACACAAGGTAAACCAAAAAAAAAAAAAAACACACACAAAGAAGAAACCCTTTGCGAATGAAAATTATGGACAGAGATTAGAGGGCCATGCTATAACATTGCACCATTTATTTGCTCCACCCATTCTACCTACCCCATGGCATTCACAAAAAGATCAGATTGCACAAAAAACAATTGCTCTCTCAACTCATACATTTTGAATCACAGAGAGAGAGATTCCACATATGTCCTCCATTTTAACTCTTATTGCTTATATATATTTCAAAATCTGATGATACACACTTTAGGCTTGATATACATTCAGGAAAAAGGATTGAAGGCAATAACCCATAGAGGACGTAAGATCGAATGAGCACCACGCGTGATTAAATTATATAGCACATAAGTCTATTCTTAACAAGTCACAACAAATTACCTCAAACAACGTCTGATGTTTCAATTTGGACTTGAATGATCCTTGGAGAAATACCACTAGAGCAATCGTCGCACACTACTGATCACATAAAGTTAGTCTCCTCTATGATTACCTAGTAATCACATAAGCTGTAGTCTCCTACCTACTAATCTAAATCCAGGCTATCTTGGCTTGAAAATGTATGTCCCCAATCCAACAAACAACAGTGACCTATTATAAACATTAACAAAAAACAATGGAAATTATTAAGCATCAGGACAATAAACCTACAGATATGGCTAAACAAAGGAGATTTTGCTGAGTCATAAACTTTTATAGATCGTCCATTAGAAAAACAGAACAAAAAATACTCAGTTTTGATAGACAGACTTCAATCCCACCACTCTCAAATTCCCAATTGAAACCTAATACCTACTGATTACCAAACTCAAGCACTCAAAAAAAAAAAAATTTGCACTGTAAATGATACTGCAAAAAGAAACCACGAACAAAAGGAAATGAAATTCGTCAATGGAGAAAGCCTCAGAATACCCAATTATTAGATGATGGTGATAATCTAATTGAAATTGATGAAAAATTATACATTAGAGTACATGAAATAGCAATTACAAGAGAAAATCAACAAGATCCCACTTCGAATCAGGACTAATATTAGCAGTTCGAATAAAACATAATAAACAACGAAAGGCCATGGATAATCAAAATTCAGCGCACCTTATATATTCTAGAAGAATATTCACTCAAAAACTCCATTATGATATCTGATCGGACGAAATTCGCAGCCCTTGACACACGCACAAAAAAGAAAGCAATTTTAGGGTTTCAATTTTGCTAACAATCGCGTTGAGGGAGAGAGACCAACATTGAAATCCCTGTGGATGGACAGACAGAGAGTGGAGCATTAAATCAACTGGGGATGGAGAGAGAGAGATGGAGAAGTGGAGGCTGAGGACGAAGAACAGGCGAACGACCGAATAGGTTTAACGAATAAGAACAAACAAAAGAACTTGTGCTCTCGGTTTCCTCTCTGTTAACTCCAACCCTAATTGGTTTAAGTTTAATTATTTTCACTGTTAATAAAAAAAACGTAAACAATAACGACGAATTAAATAGCCAATTAACGAGCCACCAAAAATCCTCGTCTACTAATATAAAAAGGTGGTAAAAATAAACGACAACAAAACAATTCATCGTTATTGTTACCTTTTTAACGACGATTTTTCCATATCGTCGTTATTATTTGGTCGTTAAAAGAGCACCTTCTAGTAGTGCCACCACAGGAGGAGAACGAGCAATAGATGGTATGCTCGCTGAAGAAGCCCTCGCTGCAGAAGAGTGGCGTTATTCTACCGAAGATGAAGACTGAGACATCTGCAGATGATCGAAAATGTTAAGTTAAACACTTCATTTAGCTAAAACAAACAAAGGGAGAAGGGAATTTACTTACATCAATAGTCTTAGACCGAGAACTCTTCCCCTTGCCCATCGCCCGACCATAGCCTTTCTTCAACAGGTGAATGAGCTTGAAGACTTGAGAGGTTTGCTCCCGGTTCAACTACAAAAGAGAGAGAGAGCGACAAAATATAGTCAAACACTCAAAAACAAACCCAAGTATAAAAGAGAGACAGAGAGGATTACTCACCCCCGTGCAACCATCAGGCAAGGGTAGGCCCTCCACCGCCTCTCCATCAGCAATATCGAGAGGAAACTCCTCCACTATGCGCCCCGCACTCTCTCCAAAATACCTCACCTCGTTGGTCGGCAAGGTCACACTTGGGAGCTGACCCCGAGAAGCTCTAGAACGAAACCTCCTAGGGAACGGAAGAGCTAGACCCGCCTGCAGGACAAAAAAAGTCAGTATATTGGACTGTAGACACCCAAATGTGTCCTCCCTGGCGCAGCGCCCGATGATGATAACTTATAATCATGTTAAAGAAACGAATGTCAATGCTCGACGTACTTGTGCTCATTTGAACCCATTTATCCATCCTCACTCAGGATCTCAATAATTTTTCATAAGCTTTCCAAAGCCATCTCATTTGTCCCAATCGGACACCGGAGGCAAAAGTTATGATTAAATGATGTTATGGGCTAAAAACGATGTTCTCATACCCGCATATCACGGTTCAAGACTTATTTATAGCCATGCAAGGATTAATTGGAGTATTATCCCACATGGCTTGTATTCCCCTTTGAATTAGCTTTCCAATAATATATTATGGGCCAAAATCCCATTAGAAACTGAAAAGATATGATCCGATCATTGTTTAATGCACTGAAACGGACATTTCTCTAGTGTTTGGGCCTTAATTCATAGGATACGTATGCTATGCAAGCCCACAATATGTCAAAAGAAATCTCTTTGAACAAGGAATCCAACGCACACAGAATCAGGGAAATCGAGGCTCAAACGAGCGCTCCAACGGCCTTTTAGTGGGAGCGGGGGCCTTCTAGCCAGACGCTGAGCTTCCGCGGCCAGCCGCTGAGCCCCAGCGGCAGCCGCTGGCCCCAGCTGCCTTCCGTGTAGCCACTGGGCACCGTTTTTGCCCGAGAACCCTAATTTGGCCTGCTTTTCGGCCCAATCACTATAAATACCCCTCTAAACTCCGATTTTCGGGACTGACACTCATTATTACGGGATTTTCACCCTTTAAACTCAAGAAAACCCTAATCTCTCTCTCTCTCCTTTCTCTCATGCAACCCTAATCAAATCAATTCAACCTTTCTTCAAGCCTCATTCAAGAGCAGCCTCATACACAAGAGCAAGGCAAATACAAGAGCAATTGACATTCAATTCTAGTGTAACAAAAGCTTAACCTGAGGGCAATTTTCTCAACCTTTCAAAACTCTTTTTTAAATCATGTTTTACTTAGATTATGATTATGGTTGATTTGTATATCATGTTTTGATTGTTTTAGTTTTGTTATCATATTCATGTCTAGATTATTGATTTGCATGTTTCAATTAGTGTAATGCATGTTTAGTGTAAATATTGCATCTTTGCATGATTAGCATATTTAATTAGCATATTAGGGTTTTGCATGTAGTTAGCCCTAGATTTGCATATTAGCATATTTTAATTATTTTGTTTATTTATTATTTTACTTCCATTGAAGTTGCTAACAATCTCATTGATGTGCATATGCAATTTGGCGCGTTTAGCAAGAACGGTAAGGTGAACATTTAATTATTTATCTTATTATTGGTTTGGTTTATACTTGTTAATCAATGCATGCAATTGGATAATATGTGCAAAGCGACCACTTTAGTAATTTGGTTTTTTCAACCTACCTAGTTAATTTAGGATCTTGGACGACCGTATTTGTTTGGAACCTTGCGATATGAATTATGAATCAACATGGATAAGATTAGTAGAGGCCGTTAATTCGGGCGATTTAGATAGAATTCGTTTTATCTTTTTCGTACCCACACCCCCGAACTCAATCTTTGGCCCCTTTTGGGTATGAGTCAATTCCCAATAGGAATTGGGTGCACTTTTGTTGGTTTCCAATTGTTTCCTTAAAAGTTGGTGGCGACTTCACTATTTGCTTATTATTATTTGCCCTAGCACAATTAATCATGTTGCATATGACGTATTATTTAAGAACCATTAATTCCAACTAAAATATTTCAATTAGCGCCGAAAGGCGAGGGTTCTTACAGTTGCGACTTCACTGGGGATTTAATAAGAGGGTGTAATTCGAAAGCTTATCCATGTTGATTATTAATTCATATTTCTTGGTTCATGGCCTTTATGTGTTCATTATTGCTTTGCATTCATATCATCCATTTGCATGCGTTACCTTCGCAAGATGTCGAAAGACATTACCACACCATAAATAGGAATTACCCTATGGAGCATTGTCTATGACTTAGGCCGGTGACCCACTCGGTCCGAATTACCTTTGCACATAGTCGTGTTCCGCCCCATGGCATTTACATGTTTCCATTCGAGATTTGTAAAACGGTACGTTTAGTTTTACTATGCATCCCATAGATGACGAAACGCATCCGGTCGTGGGCTACCATATCCAACCATAGATTGTGTCAACTATTGCATTTACTCTCATGGTCCATTCAAGGTGCTTAATTGATTGCTTGCCATATTGTGATTGATTGTTTCCTTGTTATGTGATTTATTTCCTTAGATCTCTAGATTAGGTCCCCTTTAGGATCTTAGTGGTCTAGAGTATAGGAAGTTTCCTATTTGTGTATATGACTAACTTTGTAAACTAACTTAAGATCGAGTCTAGAATCTTTTATTTTTAGGAAGTAGGATCCATGAATCATATTAGGGAGACTTATTTTCCAAGAAAATCAATTTCGAGCAAGTAATATATTTCGACCAATGATCTTTCCCAAAAAATAAAAATAAAAAGAGTCTTATTTCTTTACTCAAGCAAGTCAATAGTATATTTTCCTTTTCTTAAGCCAGGAATATATTTTCCATATCTAAGTCAAGAGTCTTATGGCAAGTCAAGAGTAGCGTCTTTGTAGTTTCCATTGCAAGTCAAGAGTATCTTCTTCCTTTCCCAAGTCTAAAACAATTTTGTTCCCATAGCAAGTCAAGAGTAATCTTTTGCTTCCCATATTTTGTTTAGGGTCTAGGTTCATCCTTTTTCCCTTTACTTATTTTGCAAGTCAAGAGTAATATTCTTTCTTTCTTGATTCAAGAGTATTTTTACTTTTTTCCTTTTTAATAAAAAGTCGAAAGATCATTGGTTAAAATATGTTACTTGCATCGCAAAATTTCCAAAATAAATTGAGTCTCCTTGAGAAGTTACCATGTTGAGGGATTATTCTAGATTCTTTTTCCATCTTTTTACTAACAAAAAAAAAATCAAAAAAATTGCATTGCATTTCATTTTTAGAAGCTCCATGCTAGGACATATAGAATCATTTTAGATTGCATTGCATCGCATATCATTTTGCATCATCTTAGAATCTTGTATACACCTACTTTCCATAGGTGAGTAGCTTCATCGTGCATCTCATATTAGACATTTTGTGCATACATATAGGACATCGCGTATTGCATTGCATCATTCTAGGACATTCTAGATTCTCCCATATCATTTGCATATAAATTATTTTAGGCATGTCTAGGACACTATAGAGTCTTGCATCATAATTGTTCACCTCATGTAGTTGCATTCATCGAGTCGTAGCTCACAAGGCATCTAGATAGGGTCCTCATGCATGTTCATGTCAAGCTTGCATGTAGAAACCTCTCTAGTAATCCCCGGGCGACAATCCTAGAATCCCCCGAGTGACAAGCAGGGATAACAGTCAAAAAATCAGCGAGACCCGAGTCTAGTACCAAATTCCTGGCCCCCTCCGAAAAGGTCCCCAACATCATAGACCAATGGGAAGTGGTCCCATGGGCCTGCAGCATAACCCCAACACCCTAGCCAACCAACAAAATTTTCTCAATACAAATACGGCTAAAATAAATTTCACACAAATTATATACAGCTGACCACCAATCCAGTACAAATCCCAATTTGTTCGTGTGCCGAAGCACTAACAGTTTCAATTTTCAGTTCAAATATACTGAACACATAAAAATGTTGAGTTAGAAAACGTAGAGTTTTCTCCTCATCACACATAGGACGCTTCCCATTGTCTACAGGAGCCATGGGAACACAATAGAGTTTTCTCTCTCTACAAGTGGGAAAATAAAAGTTTCGGATTCGCAAGCTACAAGCACCCATTCAACAATGCAACCCAAAATTCAGCAACTAGGCGGAAAAATAAGCAAGTTCAAGACAAAAACCGAAGAAAATGGACAAGAATCGACTTACCTCAAGTGGAGTGAAGCACTCAACAATGGAGGAACTTCAACAAAAGCTCTCGACAATGGCTCGGTGAAGAAGAAGCAAAAACGCGAATGAGGAGAGAGAAAGCGCTGTTTAGCTCAAGCTCAGCGCCGCTAGGGGCGCCGGCCAGAGCCGCTAGCGGCTTCAAACCGAGGCCCAGCGCCGCTAGGGGCATTGGCCTGGGCTGCTAGCGACCCTGCGAACCTGCAGCACGGGCCTCACAAACTGACCCAAGCCCCCTTTTCCAGTCCAAATTTCGTTATTACAGTTCATCTTGCGGCAATATCAGTATCAAACGCGCTGGAGCAAAGCCGTCGGGCCCACGAATTCAAATTCAACAGTTAGCCCAATTTACGGTACCAACCGTTTACAGGAAAAATTAACCCGTTTATTTTTGTAGGTCCTAGAAACAGAAACGCGGATTTACACAGCAGCGATCCTCGACCAAGATCGCGCAAGTTATTTATTTTTGTAGATCTTAGAAACAGAAACGCGGATCTACACGGCGATGGTCCTCAACCCAGATCGCCCAAGTTATTTATTCTTGCAGGTCCCAAAAACAGAAACGCGGATCTACACGGCGATGGCCCTCAACCCAGATCGCCCAAGTTATTTATTCTTGCAGGTCCTAGAAACAGAAACGCCGATCTACACGGCGATGACCCTCAACCCAGATCGCCCAAATTATTTATTTTTGCAGGTTCCAGAAACAGAAACGCGGATCTACACGGCGATGATCCTCAACCCAGATCGCCTAAGTTATTTATTTTTGCAGGTCCCAGAAACAGAAATGCGGATCTACACGGTGACGACTCTCAACATAGAGCGCCCAAATTATTTATTTTTGCAGGTCCCAGATACAGAAACGTGGATCTACAAGGCGGCGACTCTCGATCGTAGCGCCTAAGTTATTTTAAATGCCTCAGTCAATGATTGCTTAAAGCTGTTATACTGTCCATTTTTTGTTTATATGTTTCAGTCAATGATTGCTTAACTTATTGCATTTAATGTTCATATGTTACTAACCATTTTTGCAGCCGTTATTTTTTATCGCGCTGTCTCGTTGACTTTTTCGTTTCTCGAAGAGGGACGAAATCTCGACATCCGCCGAATGGTGTTTAGTCACTGTTTGTCGAAGCACTCTATGTTGATAATTCTCAAAGTATTACTAACTTTTTCATTCACTCTGAACACAGGTCCCCAGCAAACGTTTAGACCATCTACGAGCGGTGTTCTATCCTGCTATTATGAACCTTTCATTTTCTCTTGTGTTCACAAGGATGAAATCTTAGCACACTGCGAGCGTGTTCCAACTCAGGTTTGTCTTCATATGCATGCATACTGTACACTCTCATACACCATTCGCACATAAGCATCCTGCATGTCGCCTTCGGAGTACTTTGATCTTCACTTTTACTCAAGCTTGATCAAAGTGGGGGCTTCTGTAGACGCCAAACAAGCGTCTTCAGATTTCTCCGCAAAAGCCCGATGATGAAAGGAGTTTTTTAAGCTTGAACTGCTATTTTGCTTTAATAGTTAAAATAAGGTCTCAGGTTTTCCTTCCGAACACTCCTTTATTCCATTCCATTGAGAAGCCTCGTTCAAGATCTTTCCAACGACACGTCTCATGCCTCATTCCGACTCCCGGTCGCCAAGTTGCGATTTAGGGGTAAAACCGTCTTTTACTGCTGACAGCAGTCAGCGGCGCTGGAATATGTCCTAGGGCCACTAGCGGCCTTGTCCAGCGCCGCTAGCGGCGCTGCCTTTTCCTTCGGGCCCGGCTCATTTTTCAAGCCTGTCTCATTTTTCACCTCAAATTCGACCGTACAACCCTACTTTTCCCCGCCTATATAAACAACCCCTCACCCTCAGTTCAAAACACACAGCCTACAGTTGGCAACCTCTATTCTCAGTTGAGTACTCCTAAGCTTCCCCCTCTTTCTTCTAAAAACTTGAGATCTAATTTTACGATTCTTGTCAAATATAGCCTACAGTTCAGGTATATATTCCTGATGGCTCAAATTAAATTAATTGCTTTTCTGTTTATTTTGTAGTAGTCATAATGCAGATATCATGCTAGGTCACGTTTTTTATCGCTTCCTAAATATTGTCTGTCTAGTCGTTGTGCTGCTCAACTTGTCAATCAAATGCATGTCTAAATAAGGGTTAATAATAAATGTTGTGATGCTTGTGATAAACCAATTAATAGTCTAAGTCTAGGTTGTTAATCCGGTTTTGCATGGGAATTATGTCTTTAAATTATAAAGCAAACTTGAGTTAGTAGAGGCCGTCATAAACAGGGGAGTTGGGTGCCTAACACCATCCCACCTCGTACCTTCGCCCCCGAACCCTTTATTCTTGGGTACTTAAATGTTTTATATAAGCGGGAGTCTTTCTAAAAACATGATCAGTTCACTTTTCGCGCTATTGGGTTGTCTCTTCAACTTGTCCCTTCGGTTCGTCCCTTCGAAAAAACGCCAATTGCAGATTTGTGACCTCTTTCATGGTTCTTATTCAATTCAAGTCTTTTCAAAATCTTTTCTAAATCGATGGTCCCTTGAACTTATCTAAGCCCCCAACTGAAAATTTTTCTATAAGGACGCACTCCGCGGATACCAAAAAAGATTTGTGGAAAATCCCGTGTCCTTACAGCGTCTGGAGGCCCAAAACACGTCCCCTAGATCATTCCCGGTGCCCGGTTTCCGTTTTTGTCCGAAATTTTTTCGGGGGCTCTATCATGGCCCTAGGGGACCCCCGGTGCCCTGGGAGGGTCACCTTCCTCCCCGAACTCCGATATCACCCATTTCGCCCGTTTTCGGGCCAGAACATTGGCATCGCGTAAAACCGCCCTTACAAACCTGTCAGGGACCCAATAACCGACCCTAGGGGCCTCCCATATCTCCTAGGGGTCTCCCGTGCGATAAGGGGCGAAAATATTAACGTCGAAAATTTAACGTCTGGAGGCCCAGAACACGTCCCCTAGAGCATTCCCGGGGCCCAGTTTCCGTTTTCGCCCAAAATTTTTTCGGGGGCTCTAGTATGGCCCTAGGGGACCCGTTGTGCCCCGGGAGGGTCATACTTATCCCTGAACTCCGATATCACCTATGTCGCCCGTTTTCGGGCCAGGAATTAGATCAATCAGATCTTGTATTCCATCCAGAGGGTGTTTCAGATCACTCCCCAATCTGTCTGTCTCTCCATAGAGAATTTACAAAAAAAATTATTCCCTTTAAATACTTCAACATGTGGAGCCTCCACTCTGAATTCCAAGCTAAGGTGCAGCAAGCTTGGAATTTCAGAACACAAGGCACAAAAATGTTCAGAGTGTACCAGAAATTGAAAAAGGTGAGGAAAGTGCTGAAAAAGCTAAACAGGAATGATTTCACAGACATTCTGGCACAAGCAGATACAGCTAGGATAGCCATGACCCAAGCACAGACTGAAGCTAACAAAGAGCCATTAAATGATGCATTACAACAGACTGAATTACAGGCCAGGAAAAGATACAATGAGGTTAATATGGCAGCTGAAAATTTCCTACAGCAGAAAAGCAAGGCAAAGTGGATACAATTGGGAGATGGGAATAATCAATTCTTTCATGCAGTCATGAAGCAAAGAAGTAATAACAACAGAATCCACTCCATTAGGACACAACAGGGGACCCTTCTGGAGGACCAGAACCTGGTCATGGAAGAATTTGTGAGATTTTACAAGGATATGTTGGGGGTGACAGGAACCAGAACAAGCAAAGCTGAAGACAGATACTTCCAAGCAGGTCACAGACTAGACATCCACCAACAGATGAACCTTATAGCCCCTGTGTATGCAGAAGAGGTGAAAAATGCAATGTTTGCAATTGATTGTAATAAAAGCCCGGGTCCTGATGGCTTTGGTTCAGGGTTTTTCAAAGAAGCGTGGCCAATTGTAGGAGATGAAGTGACTGGAGCCATAATTGATTTTTTTGGCTCATCTAGAATGCTCAAGGAGGTAAATGCTACAAACCTGTGCCTTGTACAGAAGATACAAAATCCAGAAAAGGCATCTGATTTCAGACCAATAGCCTGCTGTAATACAATCTACAAGTGTATCTCCAAGATCTTGTGTGGGAGACTGGCAAAAGTACTACCAGAGCTGGTGTCAGTGAACCAGGGAGCCTTTGTTGCACAGAGATCCATTTTCAACAACATCATGATATGTCAGGACCTTATTAAGCATTATAACAGGAAACAATCATCTCCCAGGTGCATAATGAAGATAGACATAAGGAAGGCATATGATACAATCCACTGGGGTTTTGTGAAGGAAATGCTGCAAGGGTATGGATTCCCTGAAAAATTCAGTGGGTGGCTACTAGAGTGCATCAAAACAGCAAGTTTTAGTATTAATATAAATGGGGAAACACATGGGAATTTCATTGCAAAGCGGGGCATCAGACAAGGTGACCCCATATCCCCATTAATATTTGTACTGGTTATGGAATATTTGTCAAGAAACCTGAAAATAGCGTGCATGGATAAGAGCTTCAGCTGGCACCCCATGTGCAAAGAGCTTGCACTAAGTCATCTATGTTTTGCTGATGACTTAATGTGTTTCTGTAAAGCAGATACTGCATCTGTGAGCACAATGATGAACAGCATAAACCACTTCTCAAAAGCAACAGGATTGTATGCAAACAAGGAAAAATCAAACATCTACTTAGCAGGGGTGGATATGCAAGGAAAAAATGAACTGTTACAACTCTCAGGCTTCAGGGAGGGTACTTTGCCCATGAGATACCTAGGTGTCCCATTATCCCCCTCAAAATGGAGCAAAATAGATTGTGATTGTCTGGTGGACAAAATGACAAAAAGGATGCAGATATGGGCCTCGAGGAACCTTTCATATGCAGGGAGAGTCCAACTAATAAACTCTGTACTATTCTCCATTCATGTATACTGGTCAAGTATCTTCATTTTGCCAACTGGGGTACTAAAAAGTGTGGAGCAAAAATGCAGATTTTTCTTGTGGGGGACAACTGAGCAGAAACATAAGACAAGCTTGGTGGCCTGGGATATGGTATGCAGACCAAGAAACAATGGAGGACTTAATGTTAAGAACTGCAAATGGTTCAACATAGCTCTGAATGGCAAGCACATCTGGGATATTGCCACAAAAAAAGACACACTGTGGGTGAAGTGGATCAATGGGATTTATCTGAAAGGAGTTAACATCTGGAATTATGTTCCAGTATGGGGCACAAGTTGGTACTGGAACAAACTGAACAAGATCAAAAGTTACTTCCAGGGGCAATACACAGCAAGGGGGGTATGGAAATTTGCATCTGATGGTATTTACAATGCTGGAAGTGGATACAGAATGCTACAAGGAAACATGACAAAATGCAGGCATGCAGACTTGATATGGGGGAAGATATCCATGCCTAGACATAGTTTTTGCCTATGGCTGGCTCAAATGGATAGATTGCTAACAAAGGACAGATTACAGAGGATGGGATGTCTGAATGGGGATGCCTTATGCTATCTGTGCAAGCAGGAACCAGAGGAACACAATCACTTGTTCTTCAAATGCAAAGTTGCAAAAGAAGTCCTGGAACAGATAAAGGGATGGCTGCAAATTTCAGCAAGAGCAAGTACAATTCAGGGGATGTTTAACTGGATCAGCAGACAAAAATGCTCGAGAATCAGGAAGGAAGTTTATGCATCAGGGGTAGCAGCAGCAGTATACTGGATATGGAGATGCAGAAATACTCATTTTGCTGGCAAAGGCAGCATACCAGTGCCACAGATGACACAACAGGTCCAGCAAGCAGTCAGGTGCAGAATACAGCAATGCTGCAACAGCAAGAGGAAGATCTCCAGCAGGGACAAGATCTGGATAGGGGGGATATAGGCTGAAATTAAACTGGATCACAGCAAGGAACAGAGCAAACAGACAGATTACACCAGACAGTAAAGTAGAAAGCAGAACTTAACAGGGGGTCATGACATATTTGCAAGGAACCAGTAGACTGCATCCTGTTACAGAAAAGAAGATGGAATGAACCAGCTCTGGAAGACTGCACCAGCAGAGGATTCAGAGTACAGGACAGAAGCAAAGTAGAAGCAGGAAGAAGCAGATTCAGTGGAAAACAAGGAAATTCTGTAATCAGCAGCAGGTTGATGTAGCAAGGTAGAATGAGGAATGTAACAGTTCCAAGCAGAGTCGAAAAGCTAGAAGAAGTTGTAATATTTTTAGCTATATATGTTTTTGTATTTTGTTGCAAGTCAGAAATAATTTTTGCAAATTGTAATGCCTACAGAGATGGTGAGGATTAATTTTTGTAAATTGTAATGTGTACAGAGTTGGTGAACCACTGCCTGTAGTGAGTTGCACCAGATTGAAGGGTTGTAAGGTAGTAGAGGGATGTAGCAAAAAGGAACCCTACCTAGTAGGTGGCCTTGGACCTACATTGCCTAAGGACTGTAATCTTGTGACATTACAGAGAGCAATAATACAATTTCTGACTTAAACCAAAAAAAAAAAAACATTGGCAACGCGTTAAACCGCTGTTACAAGCCTATCAGGGACCCAATAACCGACCCTAGGGGCCTCCCACGTCCCCTAGGGGTCTCCCGTGCGATATGGGGCGAAAATATTAACGTCGAAAAGTTTGCGTCTATAGGCCCAAAACACGTCCCCTAGAGCATTCCCGGGGCCCGGTTTTCGTTTTCGCCCGAACTTTTTTCTGGGGCTCTATTATGGCCTTAGGGGACCCCCGGTGCCCGGGGGGGTCATACTTATCCCCGGACTCCGATATCACCCATGTCGCCCGTTTTCGGGCCTTAACATTGGCATCGCGATCGCATCGCACTCTCTCTCTCTAAAATGCTCTCTCCTCTCTCCTCGACAGCGCCTGTTAGCCATTAACAAGCACTGAGTTCAAATGGGGAAGAACGGGAAAGCAAAAAAAGGGAAACCTGATGCGAAAAGAAATGGGATTCAAGACGGGGATGAGGGAAACTCAGAAGCTCCACCTTGTCCCACAAAAAACCTGTCTCAAACACAAAGAACAAGCGGAAACCTTGAAAACCTAGGTCTTCTTATGCGGAATTTAGCAGAAGAAATGGAGGATCCAGATGTGATGACACCTGATGCGCAAACGAAAACAATGAAAACAATGGAATTAGCGCAGGAAAAAATTGATTCCTGGCTGTCTAACATGAAGGAGAAAGCACGAACCCAGTTCGCGTTTGAAGATGAGGATGAAGAGCCTGAACAACCAAACCAACAGGAATTCGCAACTGCAGGTAACAACTCAGCTTGGGAAAAATTTGACATTTCCAAATTAAAGAATGCAGGATTTAAATTAGATTTCATTGCTCCTAAATTGCATGAAGGGAAACCGGTGGGTGAAATTAATTTTAGCGACATTGAAACTGAAATAAACTACTGGAATCAAGCTGTTGTGTGCTATGTCATGGGTGCTAGACCACCAATTACTGTTTTTAGCGGATTTCTAAGATGAATTTGGGCTAAAAAAGGGATGAATAAGATTGCCATGATGAACAATGGCCTGGTACTGGTCAGGTTTGATTCAATGGAGCAGAGGGATAATGTAATTCAGGAAGGAGTGTACCATTTTGACAACAAACCTATGATAGTGAGACCATGGTCTGAAAATGTGGACTATGAACATGAGGAATTAACCTCGGTTCCTATTTGGGTGAAATTCCCAGGTCTAAGTGTGAAGTATTGGAATGCAACGGGGCTAAGCAAAATTGCAAGCCTTGTTGGTAGACCAATGATGGCAGATAGGAATACTGAACTTAAGGTAGGAATTCATTATGCCCGGGTTTTAATTGAAGTGAAAATTGGAGATGTCTTCCCGGAAAAGGTAAATTTCAAGAATGAGAGGGGGAACATTGTGGAGCAGGAAGTTGAGTATGATTGGAAACCAATCATCTGCAACCATTGCAAGAAGCATGGACATGGTGAACAAGAATGCAGGAAAAAGACTGGAAATGCAGTTCCTGTGGCACAACCTGTTACAGGGCAAAACAGGCCACCAGTTCAAGCAAATCCCAGAAACCAGCTATGGCAAGATGCAGGAAGAGGGAGAGGAAGAGCAGGCAATGCAGGGGGGGGCAGAAGAGCAGGAAGAGGTTTTTACAGACAGGTCCAACTACAGCCTCATACACAGAATACTTTTGCAGTGCTACAAGAAGGAGAAAAAGAAGTGCAGCAGGGGGAAAAACAGCCAGAAGAGGCAGCAGAACCAGCAGCACAGGGGGTTATGACACCTGGTATGGTCCCAACACATGGTGAGTCTCCTATCTTGACTGGTAGTCATGGATAGGATTCTTATATGGAATGTGAGAGACCTAAATGGCCCTAATAAACAGAAAGATGTAAGCCTTTTCTGCAAAAAGAATAACTTTGGATTGGTAGTTTTGTTAGACACTAAAATTAGACTAGGAAACTTGGAAAAATGCAAAAAAAAACAAAAAAAAAAAAAAAAAAAAAAAGGTTTCATGCCAGAATGGGAATCATTTAGCAACCATGACTATCATAGATTGGGGAGAATCTGGATTAGATGGCTACCAAATTATTTTCATGTTGTTGTGTTATTTTCTTCTGTACAAATGGTGATTTGTAAAGTAGTGAATATAAGGGGAAAAAAAGAAGTGCAATAGATTACATTAAAGTATCAATTTTGTGAAGAAAAAGGAACTTGTGGTGAATCTGTGTATGGGATAATGGAAATGGAGGAAAGGCAGAAACTATGGAAGGAGCTCACTGTTGTTGCACTTCAATGTGCTACAACTTGGAAACAGACAAGAAGGAGCCCTAGACACACATTCTGTAAATACAGACTGCAGTAAAGACTATGTACTACAGAACAGAGCTGGTCTGGGTGTCAATACACTTGAATGAAGTTGCAGGAACCTGCAGGGTGTTGTGTGGGCAGATTGCCACTTTTATTCAACTGGCAATCAGAATCAGAACTTAGCAGTGCAGTAGTAACAGGAAGATTAACCAGCAAGGACCAGAGAATACATCAGGTTTTCAGCAGAGAACCTGCAGTCCTGCAAGGCATGAGAACCTGCACAGAATTCAGGCAGCAGGTTTCAGCAGGGAATCAGTAGCAGTTTGCTGAAGCCAGGCCGAGTGAGGAACAAACAGAATCTAGCAGATCAGAAAGGCTAGAAGAAGTTGTAATAATTTAGCTCATTATGTTTTTGTATTCTGCTGAAGAAGGCAGCAGATTTCAAGAAGGAAACAGAAGCAGGTGGCAGAACCTAGGCTGTGAACCAGGCAGCAGGTTCTAGCAGGCAACAGGAACCAGCAGAATGCACAGGAAATCAGAAGGTGTTGAAGCAAGAAAAAAGGAGGAATGAATCAGCTTCTGGAAGATTTGTTGCAGAAACTAGGATGTGAACCAGGCAGCAGGTTCCAGCAGACAACCAGTGACAGGTTGCTGGAGAAAAGCAGAGCAAGGAATGAAACAGGAAAACAGAAGATTTGGAAAGCTAGAAGAATTTGTAATTTCTAGTTTATTATGTTTTTGTACTTTGTTGTAAGTCAGAAAAGATTTCTGTAATTTGTTATGTTTACAGAGATGGTGAATCACTGTCTGTAGTGAGTTGCACCAGATTGAAGGGTTGTAAGGTAGTAAAAGGGATGCAGGAAAAAAAGGGACCCTACCTAGTAGGTGGCCTTGGATTCGCATTGCCTTAGGCCTGTAATCTTGTTACATTACAGTGAGCAATAATACATTTCTGACTTGCACCAAAAAAAACATTGGCATCGCAGGACCCGGGGCTGTGAATAGGACAGCAGGATGTCTTGCAACAGGAATAGGCAGCAGTGCAGGAATTCAGACAGCAGGTTCCAGCAGGTAATCAGCAGCAGGTTGATGAAGCAAGGCAGAATGAGGAATGAAACAGTTCCAAGCAGAGTTGAAAAGCTAAAAGAAGTTGTAATATTTTTAGCTATTTATGTTTTTGTATTTTGCTGTAAGTCAGAAATAATTTTCGCAAATTGTAATGTTTACAGAGATGGTGAGGAATAATTTTTGCAAATTGTAATGTCTACAGAGATGGTGAACCACTGCCTGTAGTGAGTTGCACCAGATTGAAGGGTTGTAAGGTAGTAGAGGGATGTAGCAAAAAGGAACCCTACCTAGTAGGTGGCCTTGGACCTGCATTGCCTAAGGACTGTAATCTTGTTACATTACAGTAAGAGAGCATTCCCGGGGCCCGGTTTTCGTTTTCGCCCGAACTTTTTTCTGGGGCTCTATTATGGCCTTAGGGGACCCCCGGTGCCCCGGGGGGTCATACTTATCCCCGAACTCCGATATCACCCATGTCGCCCGTTTTCGGGCCTTAACATTGGCATCGCAAAATGAAGGCCTTCTCCTCTAAAATGCTCCGACTTCTCTCCTCTACACCGTCCGTCCGCCATTGACGCACTGTGAGTACCCATGGGGAAGAAAGATAAGGCAAAGCGAGGGGGAGACAAGCAAGATGACAATGGAGGGAACTCAGTACCACCAGGCCCGATGAAAACAGCGATTCAGAGACAAAATTCAAGCATGACCCGAGACAATCTAGATCGAGTTGTGCGAAACCTAACTGACGAATTGGAAGCACCGGAGGTTATGACACCTGAAACTGTTCAACAGATGGAAATTGCGAGAGAAAAGATCAATTCGTGGCTCTCAAAAATGAAGGAAAAGGCACGAACACTCTCTTCGTCTGAGGATGAAGATGACGGCCCAGAACCGACCAAACAGCAAGAGACAGCTACTGCAGGTAATACCTCAGCTTGGGATAAATTTGACATATCCAAATTAAAAAATTCTGGATTTAAATTGGATTTTGTTGAGCCAATCATGCATGAAGGGAAACCTGTAGGGGAAATTAATTACATGGATATAGAATCTGAAGTAAATTACTGGAACAAAGTTGTCGTATGCTATATTATGGGATCAAAACCTCCAATTAATGTGTTAAGTGGGTACTTAAGAAGAATCTGGGCTAAGCGAGGGATGAATAAAATAGCCATGATGAAAAATGGATTGGTGCTGGTTAGGTTTGATTCAATAGAACAAAGAGATGCTGTGATTCAAGAGGGAGTATACCATTTTGACAACAAACCTATGATAGTGAGGCAGTGGTCTGAAAATGTGGATTATGCGCAGGAAGAATTAAGCTCAGTACCTATTTGGGTCAAATTTCCTAGCCTTAATGTGAAATATTGGAATGCTAAGGGCCTGAGCAAGATTACCAGCCTTGTAGGAAGGCCAATGATGGCAGACAAAAACACAGAGCTCAAAGTAGGGATCCAATTTTGCTAGAGTTTTGATTGAGGTGGCAGTGGGATCTGAATACCCTAGTAAGGTGCATTACAAGAATGAAAAAGGCAATATTGTGGAACAAGAAGTGGAATACGACTGGAAGCCTATTCTCTGCAAACACTGCAAGCAATATGGGCATACTGAGGAAGAATGCAGAAAGAAAGTAACTGCAGCCCCTGTGCCACAAACATTACCTGCACAGAAGCCACAAATTCTGCCTCCTAGAACTCAACAATGGCAGATTGCAGGAAGAGGGAGAGGAAGAGCATGGAATGCAGGGAGAGGGACAAGAGCAGGAAGAGGCCAGTATAGAAAAGTTCAACAACCTACAACTGGCTCTGAGATACAGAACAGTTTTGAAATCCTGCAAAATGAAGAAGAAACATTGGAGGCTCAGACAGAAACACTGGAGCCAGAACAACAGAAAGTTCAGAATGCAGTTGAGGTGCCATTACATGGTAAGTCTCCTACCTTGACTGTTGGTCATGGATAGGATACTAGTATGGAATGTTAGAGGTCTAAATGGCCCAAATAAGCAAAGGGATGTAGCCCTTTTTTGTAAAGAAAATAAATGTGGAATGGTGGCTTTTTTAGAAACTAAAATCAGATTAGCTAACCTTGGAAAATACAAAAATAGTTTCCTGCCAGGATGGGATTCATATAGCAATCACAATGAGCACAGTTTAGGTAGAATCTGGTTAAGATGGATACCAAATTGTTTTCATGTGGATATTTTATTCTCTTCGGTGCAAATGATTATATGCAAAGTGGTGAATATTGTGGAAAAAAAAGAATTTGTGGCTAGTTTTGTCTATGGCCTAAATGAAAAAGAAGAAAGAAAAATCCTATGGAAAGACCTGTCAGATTTTGCTAGCAACTGTAATAAACCATGGTTTGTTGGAGGAGACTTCAACAATGTTATGCTAGATGAAAACAGAGAAGGAGGGAACCCTGTTACATTCTCTGAAACCCAGGAGTTCAAAGAGTGTATTGAGCAATGCTTCCTCACTGAAATGAGATGGTCTGGGTGCAAGTTTACATGGAACAACAGACATGAAAAGGGGGGGAGAGTTTACTCAAAAATAGATTGGGCCTTTGCAAACAGCCTCTGGTTCCAGGAATTGGATCAATTTGATCTTAAATTCCACCCAGAGGGAGTTTCAGACCATTCACCAATCTCTTTGGCCCTTCAGTCACAACCTGCAAAAACAAAAACACCCTTCAAATACTTCAACATGTGGAGCCTCCACTCTGAATTCCATGCTATGGTGCAGCAAGCTTGGAATTTCAGAACACAAGGCACAAAAATGTTCAGAGTGTACAGAAAACTGAAAAAAGTGAGACAAGTGCTGAAGAACTTAAACAGAAATGATTTTAGGGACATTATAGCAAAAGCAGACATTGCAAGAGCAAACATGACTCAAGCTCAGATTGATGCTAACAATGATCCCTTAAATGAGGAAACACAGCAGAAGGAACTACAGGCTAGGAAAAAATACAATGAGCTGAATATGGCTGCAGAAAACTTCTTACAGCAGAAAAGCAAGGCTAATTGGGTGCAGCTGGGGGATGGAAACACACATTTCTTCCATGCTGTTATGAAGCAAAGAAGACACAAGAATAGAGTGCTCTCAATCAGAACACAGCAGGGGGCTCTACTGGAAGATAAACAGTTGGTTATGGAGGAATTTGTGAGATTTTACAAAGAAATGTTGGGAGTCTCAGGGGATAGGGTAGCTACAGCAGAAGCCAGTTTCTTCTTAGCAGAAGTTGTAATATTTTTAGCTATTTATGTTTTTGTATTTTGCTGTAAGTCAGAAATAATTTTCGCAAATTGTAATGTTTACAGAGATGGTGAGGAATAATTTTTGCAAATTGTAATGTCTACAGAGATGGTGAACCACTGCCTGTAGTGAGTTGCACCAGATTGAAGGGTTGTAAGGTAGTAGAGGGATGTAGCAAAAAGGAACCCTACCTAGTAGGTGGCCTTGGATCTGCATTGCCTAAGGACTGTAATCTTGTTACATTATAGTGAGCAATAATACAATTTCTGACTTGCACCAAAAAAAAAAAACATTGGCATCGCCTCAAACCGCCCTTACAAGCCTATCAGGGACCAGATAACCGACCCTAGGGGCCTCCCATGTCCCCTAGGGGTCTCCCGTGCTATATGGGGCGAAAATATTAACATCGAAAAGTTTGCGTCTCGAGGCCCAAAACACGTCCCCTAGAGCATTCCCAGGGCCCGATTTCCGTTTTCGTCCAAAAACTTTTCGGGGGCTCTATTATGGCCCTAGGGGACCCTCGGTGCCCCGGGAGGGTCTTACTTATCCTAGAACTCCGATATCACCCGTGTCGCCCGTTTTCGGGCCTTAACATTGGCATCGATGGGGAAGAAAGAGAAATCAAAGCGAGGGATTGGAAACGATGATGAAAGTGCGGAGAAATCGACAACTCCACCTGTTCCCACGAAGAATGTGACACAAAGAAAACGTTCGACCCAAACCCATGAAAACCTAGGTCGGGTTATGAGAAATTTAACGGATGAATTGGAGGACCCAGAAATTATGTCACCGGAAATGCACTCTGAAACTCTGCAGGAAATGGAATTAGCGCAAGAAAAAATTAATTCTTGGTTGTCGAAGATGAAGGAAAGGGCTAGAAATCAAGCCTCCGATGAAGAACAGGTCGAAACTGCGACACAAGAAAAACAGCAACAATTTGCAGAGTCAGGTAAAACATCTGCTTGGGAAAAATTCGACATTACAAAACTTAAAAATGCTGGATTTAAACTTGATTTTATAGCTCCTGTTATGCTTGATGGGAAACCAGTAGGTGAAATTAACCTCAAGGACATAGAATCTGAAATTAATTATTGGAATCAATCTGTTGTCTGCTATGTTATGGGGTCAAGACCACCTATCAGTGTGCTTAGTGGATTCCTTAGGAGAATTTGGTCGAAGAGGGGAATGAATAAAATAGCTATGATGAAAAATGGGCTAGTTATTGTTCGATTTGATTCAATGGAACAAAGAAATGCAGTGCTAGAGGAAGGGGTTTACCATTTTGACAATAAACCAATGATTGTTAGACCTTGGGCTGAAAATATAGACTATGCCCATGAGGAACTCACATCTGTTCCTATTTGGGTTAAATTCCCTGGTCTAAATGTCAAGTATTGGAATGCAGTAGGGCTGAGTAAAATGGCAAGTTTGGTAGGCAGACCAATGATGGCTGACAGAAACACTGAATTGAAAGTAGGGATTCAATATGCCAGAGTCTTGATTGAAGTGGAGATAGGGGGGAAATATCCTGAT
This sequence comes from Tetragonia tetragonoides, assembly GCA_038025085.1. Classification (NCBI taxonomy): domain Eukaryota; kingdom Viridiplantae; phylum Streptophyta; class Magnoliopsida; order Caryophyllales; family Aizoaceae; genus Tetragonia; species Tetragonia tetragonoides. The sequence goes on along the minus strand of CM076149.1, from coordinate 27,834,237 downwards.
AAGGTACACTACAAGAATGAAAGAGGGAACATAGTGGAACAAGAAGTTGAGTATGACTGGAAACCTGTACTGTGCAACCACTGCAAACAACATGGACACAGTGAGACTGAATGCAGGAAAAAGAAAGCAACACAGGAGCCTATGACACAGACAATGCCTGTGCACCAAATACCTGCACAGCAAGCAAAGCCAAGAACACAGCAATGGCAGAATGCAGGGAGAGGTAGAGGCAGGATGGGCAATGCAGGGAGAGGGACAAGGGCTGGAAGAGGTTTCTACAGACAAATTCAACAGACTAACAATGCAGCAACCCAATCACAGAATCCATTTGACATACTCCAAGATGTAGATGGGGATCAGGAGGGAAGACAGGCACAAGGGCAAGTAACAGTGCCAGGAATGCAGGAAGAACAAGTATCAGAGGAAGTACCAGTACATGGTAAGACTCCTATCTTGACTGATAGTCATGGATAGGATGCTTATTTGGAATGTTAGAGGCCTGAATGGCCCAAACAAGCAGAGGGATGTGGCCCTCTACTGTAAAAAAAATAAATGTGGATTGGTAGCTTTTCTTGAAACAAAAATTAGATTAGTTAACCTGGAAAAATGCAAAAATAGTTTCATGCCAGAGTGGGAATCATTTAGTAACCACAATGAACACAGACTTGGTAGAATTTGGATTAGGTGGTTACCTAATTATTTTCATGTTGACATTATTTTTTCCTCTGTGCAAATGGTCATATGTAATGTGAGAAACAAGGAAGGGAAAAAAGATTTTGTGGTGAGTTTTGTATACGGAATGAATGAGAAAGAAGATAGGAAGCAACTGTGGAGGGATATGAATGATTTTGCTACTACCTGCAACAAACCATGGATTGTTGGAGGGGATTTCAACAATGTTTTGCTTCATGAGAACAGACAAGGTGGCTTGCCAGTCACCTATGCTGAAATTCAGGATTTTAAATCCTGTATAGATAGCTGTTTCTTACATGAAATGAGTTGGTCTGGATGCCCTTATACCTGGAACAATAGGCATGAAGAGAGGGGAAGGGTATACTCTAAGATAGATTGGGTCTTTGTCAACAGTTTATGGATGCAGGAGTTTGACCAGTGCACCCTACAGTTCATGCCAGAGGATGTATCTGATCATACCCCTATCTACATAACCCTGCACAAAAACCTGAATATTAATAAAACCCCCTTTAAATTCTTTAATATGTGGTGCCTTCACTCTGAATTCCTAGCCTTGGTGCAGCAAGCATGGAATTGTAGAACACAAGGTACAAAAATGTTTAAGGTATACCAAAAACTGAAAAATGTGAAACATGCATTGAAAAAGCTCAACAGAGCTGAGTTTAGTGATATTTTAGCTCAGACTGAGATTGCTAGATCAGTAATGAATCAAGCACAAGAAGATGCAAACAAAGAGCCACTGAATGAATTACTGCAGAAGGGAGAAATTCAGGCTAGGAGAAGGTTCAACGACATAAACCTGGCAGCTGAGACATTCCTACAACAAAAGAGCAAGGCTAGGTGGGTGCAACTGGGAGATGGAAATAATCAGTTTTTCCATGCAATTATGAAACAGAGAAGGCAACAAAACAGATTGCACTCCATACAGACACAAGAGGGCATCTTATTGGAGGAAAAAGACTTGATCATTGAAGAATTTGTGGGGTTTTACAGGAAGATGCTGGGGGTATCAGGAACCAGAGGCACTACAGCAGAGGAGAGCTTCTTTTCAGCAGGGAAAAAACTAAGTATGCAACAACAGATGAGCATCAGTGCACCAGTGACTGCTGAGGAAGTACAGAGAGCTATGTTTGACATTGATAGGAATAAAAGCCCAGGCCCTGATGGCTTTGGCTCAGGTTTCTTCAAGGAAGCATGGAGTATTGTTGGGGATGAAGTGACCAATGCAATTATAGATTTTTTTTGAAGCCTCTAAAATGCTTAAAGAGGTGAATGCAACTAACCTTTGTCTTGTGCAGAAAATAGGGAACCCTGAAAAAGCCTCTGATTTCAGACCTATTGCATGCTGCAACACCATATACAAATGCATTTCAAAGATCCTATGTGGAAGATTGGCAACAGTGCTACCTGACCTCATCTCTGTGAACCAGGGTGCCTTTGTGGCACAAAGGTCAATTGTGCACAACATCATGATATGTCAGGACCTAATCAAGCACTACAACAGGAAGCAATCCTCACCTAGATGCTTGATGAAGATAGACCTGAGGAAAGCTTATGATACAATACACTGGAGCTTTATCAAGGAGATGCTGCAAGGGTATGGATTCCCAATTAAGTTTATTGGCTGGATACTGGAATGTATACAAACTGCAAGTTTCAGCATCAACATAAATGGTGGAGTACATGGATTCTTTACTGCTCAACATGGCATCAGGCAAGGAGATCCAGTGTCCCCATTGATATTTGTGCTGGTCATGGAGTATTTCTCAAGGATTCTGAAAATTGCATGCATGGACAAAAGCTTCAATTGGCACCCCATGTGCAAGGAACTAGCTTTGAGCCACTTGTGTTTTGCTGATGATCTGATGTGTTTCTGCAAAGCTACCCCTGAATCTGTAAGTATAATGATGAATTGCATAAATTACTTTGCACAAGCTACTGGGCTGCATGCTAATAAGGAGAAATCTAACCTATACATAGCTGGTGTGGATGAGGAAACAAAAAGAGAATTGTTAGCATTATCTGGATTTAGGGAGGGTACATTACCTATGAAGTACTTGGGAGTCCCACTTTCTCCATCTAAATGGAGCAAAATTGACTGTGAGTGCTTGGTTGATAAAATGACCAAAAAATTGCAGATATGGGCTTCTAGGAACCTATCATATACAGGAAGAACCCAACTCATAAATTCTGTGCTTTTCTCTATACATGTGTACTGGTCTAGCATTTTCATAATGCCTGCAGGGGTACTTAAAAGTATAGAACAAAAATGCAGATATTTCTTATGGGGATCCACTGAGGAGAAGCACAAAACCAACCTGGTGGCATGGGATATAGTATGCAGACCTAGGAAAAATGGGGGCATAAACATAAAAAATTGCAAATGGTTTAATGTGGCTCTGAATGGAAAACATATCTGGGATTTAGCCACAAAAAAGGATACTTTGTGGGTAAAATGGATAAATGGGATATATCTGAAAGGGACAAATCTCTGGGATTATGCACCAGTGTGGGGTGCCAGCTGGTACTGGACCAAACTCAACAAAATCAAGAGCTATTTCCAGGAGCATTACACAGTTAGAGGGGTCTGGAAAAGAGATGCAGATGGTTGCTATACAGCTGCAAGGGGATACAACACTTTGGTGGGAGATATGCCTAAGCAGAGACATGCCAACCTGATTTGGGGAAGGGTAACAATGCCAAGACACAGCTTCTGCCTATGGTTGGCTCAGCAGGGAAGATTGTTAACTAAGGACAGAATGCAGAACATGGGCTTCCTGAATGGGGATGATGTATGCAACCTGTGCAAGGCAAAACCAGAAGACCACAATCACCTTTTCTTCACATGTAACATGGCTGCAGATGTCTTACAACAAGTGAGAAGCTGGCTACAGATTACATCAAGAACAAACACAATTCAGAGCTTGCTGAACTGGATAAGTAGGCAGAAATGCTCAAATTTCAGGAAGGAAGTATATGCAGCTGGGCTAGCAGCAGCTGTATACTGGCTGTGGAGAAGCAGAAATATTAAACATTTTGTGGGAAACACTCTTTCTGTGATGCAGATCATGCAGCAGATTCAGCAACCAGTGAGGATCAGAATACAACAGTGCAGCAGACTGAGAAAAATCAACAGCAAAGACAAAAAATGGGTAGAGAGAATTTAAGTGCTCTTGTACCACAGTAGACTCAGGCAAAAAGACAGGACTGCACCAGATGAGCAACCAGCAGAGGCAGCAGGTCATCAGTGCATGTGTTAGGCATCAAGTCAGCAAACAGCAGGAGGAAGACAGCAAGGTTATGCAGCAGGTTACAGCAGGGGAATCAAAACCAGTGGGCAGAAGCTAGACTCAACAACATGTCAGAATCAGAATACATCAACTCCTGGAAGTTTTGGTTGTAATATTTTTAGATATAAATGTTTTTGTATTTTGCTGTAAGTCAGAAATAATTTTTGCAAATTGTAATGTTTACAGAGATGGTGGGAAACAATATTTGCAAATTGTAATGTTTACAGAGAGGGTGAACCATTGTCTGTAGTGAGTTGCACCAGATTGAAGGGATGTAAGGTAGTAGAGGGATGTAGCAAAAAGGAACCCTACCTAGTAGGTGGCCTTGGATCTACATTGCCTAAGGACTGTAATCTTGTTACATTACAGAGAGCAATAATACAATTTCTGACTTGCACCAAAAACATTGGCATCGATTTCAGGATGAAGCAGGAAAAAGGGAGAAGATTTCAAAAGAGAATAGACAGAAGCAGATCTCAACAGAAAAATCAAGAAACCCTGCAAGGCATCAGAATATGATGCAGGAATAGCTAGCTAAAAAGGTGGTAAAAATAAACGACAACAAAACAATTCATCGTTATTGTTACCCTTTTAACGACGATTTTTCCATATCGTCGTTATTATTTGGTCGTTAAAAGAGCACCTTCTAGTAGTGCCACCACAGGAGGAGAACGAGCAATAGATGGTATGCTCGCTGAAGAAGCCCTCGCTGCAGAAGAGTGGCGTTGTTCTACCGAAGATGAAGACTGAGACATCTGCAGATGATCGAAAATGTTAAGTTAAACACTTCATTTAGCTAAAACAAACAAAGGGAGAAGAGAATTTACTTACATCAATAGTCTTAGACCGAGAACTCTTCCCCTTGCCCATCGCCCGACCATAGCCTTTCTTCAACAGGTGAATGAGCTTGAAGACTTGAGAGGTTTGCTCCCAATTCAACTACAAAAGAGAGAGAGAGAGCGACAAAATATAGTCAAACACTCAAAAACAAACCCAAGTATAAAAGAGAGACAGAGAGGATTACTCACCCCCGTGCAACCATCAGGCAAGGGTAGGCCCTCCACCGCCTCTCCATCAGCAATATCGAGAGGAAACTCCTCCACTATGCGCCCCGCACTCTCTCCAAAATACCTCACCTCGTTGGTTGGCAAGGTCACACTTGGGGGCTGACCCCGAGAAGCTCTAGAACGAAACCTCCTAGGGAACGGAAGAGCTAAACCCGCCTTCAGGACAAAAAAAGTCAGTATATTGGACTGTAGACACCCAAATGTGTCCCCCCTGGCGCAGCGCCCGATGATGATAACTTATAATCATGTTAAAGAAACGAATGTCAATGCTCGACGTACTTGTGCTCATTTGAACCCATTTATCCATCCTCACTCAGGATCTCAATAATTTTTCATAAGCTTTCCAAAGCCATCTCATTTGTCCCAATCGGACACCGGAGGCAAAAGTTATGATTAAATGAAGTTATGGGCTAAAAACGATGTTCTCATACCCGCATATCACGGTTCAAGACTTATTTATAGCCATGCAAGGATTAATTGGAGTATTATCCCACATGGCTTGTATTCCCCTTTGAATTAGCTTTCCAATAATATATTATGGGCCAAAATCCCATTACAAACTGAAAAGATATGATCCGATCATTGTTTAATGCACTGAAACGGACATTTCTCTAGTGTTTGGGCCTTAATTCATAAGATACGTATGCTATGCAAGCCCACAATATGTCAAAAGAAATCTCTTTGAACAAGGAATCCAACGCACACAGAATCAGGGAAATCTAGGCTCAAACGAGCGCTCCAACGACCTTTTAGTGGGAGCGGGGGCCTTCTAGCCAGACGCTGAGCTTCCGCGGCCAGCCGCTGAGCCCCAGCGGCAGCCGCTGGCCCCAGCTGCCTTCTGTGTAGCCACTGGGCACCGTTTTTGCCCGAGAACCCTAATTTGGCCTGCTTTTCGGCCCAATCACTATAAATACCCCTCTAAACTCCGATTTTCGGGACTGACACTTATTATTACGGGATTTTCACCCTTTAAACTCAAGAAAACCCTAATCTCTCTCTCTCCTTTCTCTCATGCAACCCTAATCAAATCAATCCAACCTTTCTTCAAGCCTCATTCAAGAGCAGCCTCATACACAAGAGCAAGGCAAATACAAGAGCAATTGACATTCAATTCTAGTGTAACAAAAGCTTAACCTGAGGGCAATTTTCTCAACCTTTCAAAACTCTTTTTTAAATCATGTTTTACTTAGATTATGATTATGGTTGATTTGTATATCATGTTTTGATTGTTTTAGTTTTGTTATCATATTCATGTCTAGATTATTGATTTGCATGTTTCAATTAATGTAATGCATGTTTAGTGTAAATATTGCATCTTTGCATGATTAGCATATTAGGGTTTTGCATGTAGTTAGCCCTAGATTTGCATATTAGCATATTTTAATTATTTTGTTTATTTATTATTTTACTTCCATTGAAGTTGCTAACAATCTCATTGATGTGCATATGCAATTTGGCGCGTTTAGCAAGAACGGTAAGGTGAACATTTAATTCTTTATCTTATTATTGGTTTGGTTTATACTTGTTAATCAATGCATGCAATTAGATAATATGTGCAAAGCGATCACTTTAGTAATTTGGTTTTTTCAACCTACCTAGTTAATTTAGGATCTTGGACGACCGTATTTGTTTGGAACCTTGCGATATGAATTATGAATCAACATGGATAAGATTAGTAGAGGCCGTTAATTCGGGCGATTTAGATAGGATTCGTTTTATCTTTTTCATACCCACACCCCCGAACTCAATCTTTGGCCCCTTTTGGGTATGAGTCAATTCCCAATAGGAATTGGGTTCACTTTTGTTGGTTTCCAATTGTTTCCTTAAAAGTTGGTGGCGACTTCACTATTTGCTTATTATTATTTGCCCTAGCACAATTAATCATGTTGCATATGACGTATTATTTAAGAACCATTAATTCCAACTAAAATATTTCAATTAGCGCCGAAAGGCGAGGGTTCTTACAGTTGCGACTTCACTGGGGATTTAATAAGAGGGTGTAATTCGAAAGCTTATCCATGTTGATTATTAATTCATATTTCTTGGTTCATGGCCTTTATGTGTTCATTATTGCTTTGCATTCATATCATCCATTTGCATGCGTTACCTTCGCAAGATGTCGAAAGACATTACCACACCATAAATAGGAATTACCCTTTGGAGCATTGTCTATGACTTAGGCCGGTGACCCACTCGGTCCGAATTACCTTTGCACATAGTCGTGTTCCGCCCCATGGCATTTACATGTTTCCATTCAAGATTTGTAAAACGGTACGTTTAGTTTTACTATGCATCCCATAGATGACGAAACGCATCCGGTCGTGGGTTACCATATCCAACCATAGATTGTGTCAACTATTGCATTTACTCTCATGGTCCATTCAAGGTGCTTAATTGATTGCTTGCCATATTGTGATTGATTGTTTCCTTGTTATGTGATTTATTTCCTTAGATCTCTAGATTAGGTCCCCTTTAGGATCTTAGTGGTCTAGAGTATAGGAAGTTTCCTATTTGTGTATATGACTAACTTTGTAAACTAACTTAAGATCGAGTCTAGAATCTTTTATTTTTAGGAAGTAGGATCCATGAATCTTCCCGACGATGCTAGTAACCATATTAGGGAGACTTATTTTCTAAGAAAATCAATTTCGAGCAAGTAATATATTTCGACCAGTGATCTTTTCCAAAAAATAAAAATAAAAAGAGTCTTATTTCTTTACTCAAGCAAGTCAATAGTATATTTTCCTTTTCTTAAGCCAGGAATATATTTTCCATATCTAAGTCAAGAGTCTTATGGCAAGTCAAGAGTAGCGTCTTTGTAGTTTCCATTGCAAGTCAAGAGTATCTTCTCCCTTTCCCAAGTCTAAAACAATCTTGTTCCCATAGCAAGTCAAGAGTAATCTTTTGCTTCCCATATTTTGTTTAGGGTCTAGGTTCATCCTTTTTCCCTTTACTTATTTTGCAAGTCAAGAGTAATATTCTTTCTTTCTTGAGTCAAGAGTATTTTTACTTTTTTCCTTTTTAATAAAAAGTCGAAAGATCATTGGTTAAAATACGTTACTTGCATCGCAAAATTTCCAAAATAAATTGAGTCTCCTTGAGAAGTTACCATGTTGAGGGATTATTCTAGATTCTTTTTCCATCTTTTTACTAACAAAAAAAATCAAAAAAATTGCATTGCATTTCATTTTTTGAAGCTCCATGCTAGGACATATAGAATCATTTTAGATTGCATTGCATCGCATATCATTTTGCATCATCTTAGAATCTTGTATACACCTACTTTCCATAGGTGAGTAGCTTCATCGTGCATCTCATATTAGACATTTTGTGCATACATATAGGACATCGCGTATTGCATTGCATATTATTCTAGGACATTCTAGATTCTCCCATATCATTTGCATATAAATTATTTTAGGCATGTCTAGGACACTATAGAGTCTTGCATCACAATTGTTCACCTCATGTAGTTGCATTCATCGAGTCGTAGCTCACAAGGCATCTAGAAAGGGTCCTCATGCATGTTCATGTCAAGCTTGCATGTAGAGTTCTCATCTTTGGACTTCGAGGGTTAATATAAGAGTATGTCTTCTTCTAAAAGCCTTTTTCGAATTTCCTTCCCAAGTGTCCCTTACTAAGTTGAGAATTGCATCCAGGATCGAAAAGCCCAAGTCTAGTGAAAGCAACCGAAGCCCAATATGACTGGAGAAGGTGAGATAACCCAAGCCCAAGTGATGGAGGAACTTTTGGCCCAAATGACCACCATGAATGCTAGGTTCTTTAAATTAGAGTCTAAGATTGCTATGCTCGATCCTCACACCAAGGATTCCGAAGAGCCCATTCCGAATGATGATAAGCCCGAACCTCCCACTAAAGAGGTCCAAGAACTTCAAGCTAAACTAAACAGGCTCGAGTCTATCTTAAGCAAAAGTCGCATCTTTAATGACATGATAGTCAATTCTGAAGGCTTTTCTCCCCACATCAAGGAAAAAGTTCCCACCAAGTTCTACATGCCTGAAGTTCCCATCTTCAAAGGAATCGACGATCCACAAGATCATATTAGAGCTTTTACTACTGCATTGGGCCTTAAAGGGATTGACCACGATCTGTATGTTCACCTCTTTCCCCAAACCTTGGACCCCGCTGTAAGGGCTTGATTTTTCAAGTTGCCACCTCAAAAGATCCAAAAGTGGAAAGAGTTATCCACCTTATTTCTGGAAATATATGCTGACAATGTCTTGCCTCCCATGACATTAAGGGAGCTAGAGATCACCAAGCAAGATGATGAAGAAGGATTTACCAACTTCGTGAGAAGATGGAGGACCAAGGTCGCCGAAATAATTGATCGCCCATCTGAAAGGGATCGAATTAGAATGCTTGTCCACAACTTGGCACCCAAATATCGTGAGCACATGAAATTCCAGCCCATCACTACTTATTCCCAACTGGTTGAAGTTGGCATGGCCATTGCAGAAGACCACCTCAACCAATTAAGCAACAAGCAAGACAAGCACGATTCTAATGGTGGAGGCTTGTTCAATCAACAAACTGAAGTCAATGTCATTGTAAGTAGGCATAAAAGAGTATACACACCTCTTAGCATGACACAAGATGAAGCATTCGACAAACTTCTCGAAGAAGGCTATATTTCGGCAATCGGTCCCACACCGGACCTAGAGCCCAATAAGAGAGGCAAGAACTGGAATCCTAATGCCTACTGCAAGTACCATCAAGGAAAGGGTCATATGACTGAAGAATGCATGCACCTGAAGCGCGAGATGCAAGATTTGATCGATGATGAGGCCATCCGTGCACCATGAACCCAAGAGTTTGAATTGAACGCCTAGCCCAGTCGCGAAGTCCAAGCTCAAATATCATAGAGTCAAAGTCTAGTTGGAGAATTCCTTTTCCCCGTTCTTTCTTTGTCGAGTCCAAGTCTTGTCTTAGGATTTTCCTTAAAGCATTGTTATTGCTTTCTTTTGAATGAATAAAATAGGCCTGTATGTCTTTTTTCATTCATGGAATATCTTATAATTGCAAACCCAGTGATGAATCTGAGTTGCCAAACTTAATCAATGCAAGGGCATAACTATTGAGAAGAGGACCTAAAAAATTTACAAAAAAAATAAAATAAAGGTAATAGAACACACATCCTATAAGTCATACCGAAGACATGAGGCATTCACTTGGCACCCTTCATATTTTTATCCTTTCACCCACAATGCAAATTACCACTTGGAGCCCATTTGAGCCATCAAACACAATAGGCCACATTTTATCTTTAACCACATTATCCTAACCCGGGTATGGGAAGTGTGCAACATTTAGTCTCATGGTCCATTCAAGGTGCGGCCTTTTCGTGGGAGCGGAGGCCTTCTGGCCAGCTGCCAGCCGCTGAGCTTCCGCGGCAAGCCGCTGGCCCCAGCTGCCTTCCGTGTGGCCGCTATATACCGTTTTTAGCCCGAAAACCCTAATTTGGCCTCCTTTTCGGCCCAATCACTATAAATACCCCTCTAAACTCCGATTTTCGGGACCAACACTCATTATTATGGGAATTTCACCCCTTAAACTCAAGAAAACCCTAATCTCTCTCTCTCCTTTCTCTCATGCAACCCTAATCAAATCAATTCAACCTTTCTTCAAGCATCATTCAAGAGCAGCCTCATAGACAAGAGCAAGGCAAATACAAGAGCAATTGACATTCAATTCTAGTGTAACAAAAGGTTAACCTGAGGGCAATTTTCTCAACCTTTCAAAACTCTTTTTTAAATCATGTTTTACTTAGATTATGATTATGATTGATTTGTATATCATGTTTTGATTGTTTTATTTTTGTTATTAATCATATTCATGTCTAGATTATTGATTTGCATGTTTCAATTAGTTTAATGCATGTTTAGTGTAAATATTGCATCTTTGCATGATTAGCATATTTAATTAGCATATTAGCATATAGTTAGGGTTTTTCATGTAGTTAGCCCTAGATTGCATATTAGCATATTTTAATTATTTTGTTTATTTATTATTTTACTTCCATTAAAGTTGCTAACAATCTCATTGATGTGCATATGCAATTTGGCGCGTTTAGCAAGAACGGTAAGGTGAAGATTTAATTCTTTATCTTATTATTGGTTTGGTTTATACTTGTTAATTAATGCATGCAATTGGATAATATGTGCAAAGCGATCACTTTAGTAATTTGGTTTGTTCAACCCACCTAGTTAATTTAGGATCTTGGACGACCGTATTTGTTTGGAACCTTGCGATGTGAAGTATGAATCAACATGGATAAGATTAGTAGAGGCCGTTAATTCGGGCGATTTAGATAGGATTCATTTTATCTTTTTCGCACCCACACCCCCAAACTCAATTGTTGGCCCCTTTTGGGTATGAGTCAATTCCCAATAGGAAATGGATGCACTTTTGTTGGTTTCCAATTGTTTCCTTAAAAGATGGTGGCGACTTCACTATTTGCTTATTATTATTTTCCCTAGCACAATTAATCATGTTGCCTATGACGTATTATTTAAGAACCACTAATTCCAACTAAATATTTCAATTAGCGCCGAAAGGCGAGGGTTCTTGCATGGACACACAATTTAAAGATGCAGACAAGTCTCTTACCTCAGAAGTAAGGTCTGGCATCAAGCGATCCAAGCAATACGTCAGATACATGGCAGTCTGGTCTAAACCGACGACCTCCGGCACAATAAACTCCTGCGCCGCCCTACCACGGATCACGACCCCCAGGTCCCGCACACTTAGGCCACGTAGGTAAAATATGGTCAAAGGAGGATCCTCCGGAACTAGATGAGTACCCAGAGAGGGATAGACCAATCGAGTCAAGCGATCCCCCAGATACCATACAAAGCTGAATGACCCCTCGAAGACCACTCGTAGAGAGGATACTCTGAAAGACTCTAGGGTAATATGAAGAGGAACCCCAGGAACCTCGTCAAAGGCAGACCACAACACCTGCAAATTTCCGAGTCAAAATTCATTCACACAAAATGGACAAAAAGAATGCACGAGTCGACAAGCAGCCTACCGTGGACACAACATGACTCTCAAAGGTAGCCCGGAAATGCTCCAGAGAAGTAAACGGATGGGCATCCCTACCGATCCATCGTGAACCTAAAGGAAACATTCTCAAGCCGGGACGATAAGGACCAAAGGCTGGAAAATACTCAAAGAACCACAGCTGCCACACAAGCAAAGATGATTTCCCTAGTTGAAGACATAGGCAAAAAAAGGTGAATAAACAAAATAAAGAGTTTACCTCTAGTATCCTCCATGGGCCCGTGATAGATGTCCTCTCACTCGTCTCCTTAGGCCTACAGGCCCGACGGCACCACTTCAACAAAGAAGCGTAAGCGGCCCCACCAAGGTTGTACTCACGCACCTTGGTCAAATCCTCCAAGCATGTCAAGAAACCGACTTGACACACGCTATTCTTCTGAGCAAAGATCGTCGACCCCAGCAAACAAGGCAGGAAAATACGAGCCCTCTACTCCTCAGTGATCCCCTGCGCAGCAACAGCCTCCCACAACCGCGGCAAAGAAACCCGATCCTGGTCAAAATGGGTATATATAGGCCCATAAAGATCCGACAAAGTGTCACTCTGTCGCCAATAACCCGCGTCATACTGAATGGGAAGTGGTCCCATGGGCCTGCAGCATAACCCCAACACCCTAGCCAACCAACAAAATTTTCTCAATACAAATACGGCTATTAATAAATTTCACACAAATTATATACAGCTGACCACCAATCCAGTACAAATCCCAATTTGTTCGTGTGCCGAAGCACTAATAGTTTCAATTTTCAGTTCAAATATACTGAACACATAAAAATGTTGAGTTAGAAAACGTAGAGTTTTCGCCTACAGGAGCCATGGGAACACAATAGAGTTTTCTCTCCCTACAAGTGGGAAAATAAAAGTTTCAGATTCGCAAGCTACAAGCACCCATTCAACAATGCAACCTAAAATTCAGCAACTAGGCGGAAAAATAAGCAAGTTCAAGACAAAAATCGAAGAAAACGGACAAGAATCGACTTACCTCAAGTGGAGTGAAGCACTCAACAATGGAGGAACTTCAACAAAAGCTCTCGACAATGGCTCGGTGAAGAAGAAGCAAAAACGCGAATGAGGAGAGAGAAAGCGCTGTTTAGCTCAAGCTCAGCGCCGCTAGGGGCGCCGGCCAGAGCCGCTAGCGGCTTCAAACCGAGGCCCAGCGCCGCTAGGGGCATTGGCCTGGGCTGCTAGCGACCCTGCGAATGCAGCACGGGCCCCACAAACTGACCCAAGCCCCCTTTTCCAGTCCAAATTTCGTTATTACAGTTCATCTTGCGGCAATATCAGTATCAAACGCGCTGGAGCAAAGCCGTCGGGCCCACAAATTCAAATTCAACAGTTAGCCCAATTTACGGTACCAACCGTTTACAGGTAAAATTAACCCGTTTATTTTTGTAGGTCCTAGAAACAGAAACGCGGATCTACACAGCAACGATCCTCGACCAAGATCGCCCAAGTTATTTATTTTTGTAGATCCTAGAAACAGAAACGCGGATCTACACAGCGATGGTCCTCAACCCAGATCGCCCAAGTTATTTATTCTTGCAGGTTCCAAAAACAGAAACGCGGATCTACACGGCGATGGCCCTCAACCCAGATCGCCCAAGTTATTTATTCTTGCAGGTCCTAGAAACAGAAACGCCGATCTACACGGCGATGACCCTCAACCCAGATCGCCCAAATTATTTATTTTTGCAGGTCCCAGAAACAGAAACGCGGATCTACACGGCGATGGTCCTCAACCCAGATAGCCCAAGTTATTTATTTTTGCAGGTCCCAGAAACAGAAATGCGGATCTACACGGTGACGACTCTCAACATAGAGCTCCCAAATTATTTATTTTTGCAGGTCCCAGATACAGAAACGTGGATCTACAAGGCGGCGACTCTCGATCGTAGCGCCTAAGTTATTTTAAATGCCTCAGTCAATGATTTCTTAAAGCGGTTATACTGTCCATTTTTTGTTTATATGTTTCAGTCAATGATTTCTTAACTTATTGCATTTAATGTTCATATGTTACTAACCATTTTTGCAGCCGTAATTTTTTATCGCGCTGTCTCGTTGACTTTTTCGTTTCTCGAAGAGGGACGAAATCTCGACATCCGCCGAATGGTGTTTAGTCACTGTTTATCGAAGCACTCTATGTTGATGATTCTCAAAGTATTACTAAGTTTTTCATTCACTCTGAACACAGGTCCCCAGCAAACGTTTAGACCATCTACGAGCGGTGTTCTATCCTGCTATTATGAACCTTTCATTTTCTCTTGTGTTCACAAGGATGAAATCTTAGCACACTGCGAGCGTGTTCCAACTCAGGTTTGTCTTCATATGCATGCATACTGTACACTCTCATACACCGTTCGCACATCAGCATCCTGCATGTCGCCTTCGGAGTACTTTGATCTTCACTTTTACTCAAGCTTGATCAAAGTGGGGGCTTCTATAGACGCCAAACAAGCGTCTTCAGATTTCTCCGCAAAAGCCCGATGATGAAAGGAGTTTTTTAAGCTTGAACTGCTATTTTGCTTTAATAGTTAAAATAAGGTCTCAGGTTTTCCTTCCGAACACTCCTTTATTCCATTCCATTGAGAAGCCCCGTTCAAGATCTTTCCAACGACACGTCTCATGCCTCATTCCGACTCCCGGTCGCCAAGTTGCGATTTAGGGGTAAAACCGTCTTTTACTGCTGACAGCAGTCAGCGGCGCTGGAATATGTCCTAGGGCCACTAGCGGCCTTGTCCAACGCCGCTAGCGGCGCTGCCTTTTCCTTCGGGCCCGGCTCATTTTTCAAGCCTGTCTCATTTTTCACCTCAAATTCGACCGTACAACCCTACTTTTCCCCGCCTATATAAACAACCCCTCACCCTCAGTTCAAAACACACAGCATACAGTTGGCAACCTCTATTCTCAGTTGAGTACTCCTAAGCTTCCCCCTCTTTCTTCTAAAAACTTGAGATCTAATTTATTATTCTTGTTAAATATAGCCTACAGTTCATGTATATATTCCTGATGGCTCAAATTAAATTAATTGCTTACTTGTTTATTTTGTAGTAGTCATAATGCAGATATCATGCTAGGTCACGTTTTTTATCGCTTCCTAAATATTGTCTGTCTAGTCGTTGTGCTGCTCAACTTGTCAATCAAATGCATGTCTAAATAAGGGTTAATAATAAATGTTGTGATGCTTGTGATAAACCAATTAATAGTCTAAGTCTAGGTTGTTAATCCGGTTTTGCAGGGGAATTATGTCTTTAAATTATAAAGCAAACTTGAGTTAGTAGAGGCCGTCATAAACAGGGGAGGTGGGTGCCTAACACCATCCCACCTCGTACCTTCGCCCCCGAACCCTTTATTCTTGGGTACTTAAATGTTTTATATAAGCGGGAGTCTTTCTAAAAACATGATCAGTTCACTTTTCGCGCTATTGGGTTGTCTCTTCAAGTTGTCCCTTCGGTTCATCCCTTCGAAAAAAAGCCAATTGCAGATTTGTGACCTCTTTCATGGTTCTTATTCAATTCAAGTCTTTTCAAAATCATTTCTAAATCGATGGTCCCTTGAACTTATCAAAGCCCCCAACTGAAAAATTTTCTATAAGGACGCACTCCGCGGATACCAAAAAGGATTGGTGGAAAATCCCGTGTCCTTACAGCGTCTGGAGGCCCAAAACACGTCCCCTAGATCATTCCCGGGGCCCGGTTTTCGTTTTTGTCCGAAATTTTTTCGGGGGCTCTATCATGGGCCTAGGGGACCCCCGGTGCCCCGGGAGGGTCACCTTCCTCCCCGAACTCCGATATCACCCATTTCGCCCGTTTTCGGGCCAGAACATTGGCATCGCGTAAAACCGCCCTTACAAACCTGTCAGGGACCCAATAATCGACCCTAGGGGCCTCCCATATCTCCTAGGGGTCTCCCGTGCGATAAGGGGCGAAAATATTAACGTCGAAAATTTAACGTCTGGAGGCCCAAAACACGTCCCCTAGAGCATTCCCGGGGCCCAGTTTCCGTTTTCGCCCGAAATTTTTTCGGGGGCTCTAGTATGGCCCTAGGGGACCCGTTGTGCCCCGGGAGGGTCATACTTATCCCTGAACCCCGATATCACCTATGTCGCCCGTTTTCAGGCAATCCTATGGAAAGACCTGTCAGATTTTGCTAGAAACTGTAATAAACCATGGTTTGTTGGAGGAGACTTCAACAATGTTATGCTAGCTGAAAACAGAGAAGGAGGGAGTCCTGTTACATTCTCTAAAACCCTGGAGTTCAAAGAGTGTATTGAGCAATGCTTCCTCACTGAAATGAGATGGTCAGGGTGCAAGTTTACATGGAACAACATACATGAAAAGGGGGGGAGAGTTTACTCAAAAATAGATTGGGCCTTTGCAAACAGCCTCTGGTTCCAGGAATTGGATCAATTTGATCTTAAATTCCACCCAGAGGGAGTTTCAGACCATTCACCAATCTGTTTGGCCCTTCAGTCACAACCTGCAAAAACAAAAACACCCTTCAAATACTTCAACATGTGGAGCCTCCACTCTGAATTCCATGCTATGGTGCAGCAAGCTGGGAATTTCAGAACACAAGGCACTAAAATGTTCAGAGTGTACAGAAAACTGAAAAAAGTGAGACAAGTGCTGAAGAACTTAAACAGAAATGATATTAGGGACATTATAGCAAAAGCAGACAGTGCAAGAGCAAACATGACTCAAGCTCAGATTGATGCTAACAATGAGCCCTTAAATGAGGAAACACAGCAGAAGGAACTACAGGCTAGGAAAAAATACAATGAGCTGAATATGGCTGCAGAAAACTTCTTACAGCAGAAAAGCAAGGCTAATTGGGTGCAGCTGGGGGATGGAAACACACATTTCTTCCATGCTGTTATGAAGCAAAGAAGACACAAGAATAGAGTGGTCTCAATCAGAACACAGCAGGGGGCTCTACTGGAAGATAAACAGTTGGTTATGGAGGAATTTGTGAGATTTTACAAAGAAATGTTGGGAGTCTCAGGGGATAGGGAAGCTACAGCAGAAGCCAGTTTCTTCTCAGCAGGACACAAACTGGATATACATCAACAAATGAACCTCATTGCTCCAGTCAGTGCCACTGAGGTGAAAACAGCAATGTTTGAGATAGACAGCAACAAAAGCCCGGGCCCAGATGGATTTGGTTCAGGCTTCTTTAAGGCAACATGGCATATTGTAGGGCATGAAGTGACTGAAGCTATCATTGACTTCTTTGAGTCATCCAGAATGCTTAAAGAAGTGAATGCTACAAACCTATGCCTTATACAGAAGATACAAAACCCAGAAAAGGCATCTGATTTCAGACCCATAGCATGCTGCAACACAATCTACAAGTGCATATCCAAGATCATGTGTGGAAGACTGGCAAAAGTTCTCCCAATGCTTATTTCAGAGAACCAAGGAGCCTTTGTGGCCCAAAGATCAATTGTAAATAACATCATGATATGTCAGGACCTCATTAAGCACTACAACAGAAAACAATCCTCACCTAGATGCTTGATGAAGATAGACCTGAGAAAGGCAGATGACACAATACACTGGGGATTTGTGAAGGAAATGCTACAAGGGTATGGATTCCCTGCAAAATTCAATGGATGGCTAATTGAATGCATCCAAACAGCAAGCTTCTGCATCAATCTGAATGGGGAAACACATGGATACTTTACTGCAAAACGTGGCATTAGACAGGGTGATCCAATCTCTCCACTAATATTTGTATTAGTTATGGAATACTTGTCTAGAACACTGAAAATAGCCTGCATGGATAAAAGCTTCAGTTGGCATCCCATGTGCAAAGAGCTTGGCCTGAGTCATTTATGCTTTGCTGACGACCTAATGTGCTTCTGCAAAGCTGCCCCAGAGCCTGTGAACATCATGATGAGCAGCATAAACCACTTCTCACAAGTCACAGGTCTATATGCAAACAAGGAAAAATCAAACATTTATGTTCCAGGGGTAAATGATCAAATGAAAAATGATTTGTTACACATCTCAGGATTTAGAGAGGGAACCCTACCCACGAAATACCTGGGTGTCCCTCTATCCCCTTCAAAATGGAGCAAAATTGATTGTGAGAGCTTGGTGGATAAGATGACTAGGAAATTGCAGATTTGGGCCTCCAGGAACCTCTCTTATGCAAGAAGAGTACAATTAATTAATTCTGTATTATTTTCCATACATGTATACTGGTCTAGTATATTTATTATGCCTACTGGGGTACTGAAAAGTGTGGAGAAAAAATGCAGATTTTTCTTATGGGGGACAACTGAACAAAAATACAAGACAAGCTTGGTGGCATGGGACATGGTGTGCAGACCAAGGAAAAATGGTGGACTAAATGTTAAGGAAAAATGGTGGACTAAATGTTAAAAACTGCAAATGGTTCAACATAGCTCTAAATGGTAAGCATATCTGGGACCTAGCCACAAAGAAAGATACACTGTGGGTAAGATGGATGAATGGAGTTTATCTGAAAGGTGTCAACCTTTGGAACTATGCTCCAGTCTGGGGATCTAGCTCGTACTGGAACAAGCTGAACAAGACCAAAAGCCACTTTCAGGCACAATACACCACAAGGGGGACATGGAAGCTTGAAACTGATGGCCTATATACTGCTGCAAGTGGATACATAATGATGCAAGGAAATATGCAAAAATACAGACATGCAGATTTAATCTGGGGGAAACTATCCATGCCTAGGCAAAGCTTCTGCCTCTGGCTAGCACAAAAGGAAAGATTGTTGACCAAAGATAGACTGAAGAGAATGGGATTCTTGAATGGGGATGCAATATGCTACATGTGCAAGCTGAACCCAGAAGACCATAACCATTTGTTCTTTAATTGCAAAGTGGCAACAATAGTCCTGGAACAGGTAATGAATTGGCTGGGGATTTCAGCAAAATCAAAAACAATACAGGGAATGCTCAACTGGATAAGTAGGCAAAAGTGCTCGACAGTCAGGAAGGGAGTGTATGCATCTGGGCTAGCAGCAGCTGTGTACTGGGTCTGGAAATGCAGGAACACTCATTTTGCTGGGGAAGGTAGCATTCCAGCAACACAAATCATGCAACAGATACAGCAAATTGTTAGAATCAAAGCCCAACAATACAGCAAAAGCAAGAGAAAGATATCCAGCAGGGACAAGAGATGGGTAGATGAGATATAGAGATCCCAGAAGCACTGCAATAAGTGAGATAAGGTGCAAATTAATCAGCAATAGGGCCAGCACAGAAAGGTAGAAGCAGGACTCATCAGACCCTCAGCAGAGCAGCAAGAATTATGTAAGGCAACAGAATAAATGCAGAAAAAAGGGAGAAGATTTCAAAGAGAATAGACAGAAGCAGATGTCAGCAGGAAAATCAATAAAACCCTGCAAGGCATCAGAACATGCTGAAGAAATTAGCTAGCAGACGGCAGAAGGGGAGCAGAAGCAGCACCCAGCAGAAAACCAGGGGCAGGAATCTGGAGAAAAGCAGAACAAAAAGAAACAGAAAAACAACCTGTGCAGGAAAAAGGAAAAAGATTCCTGAAGGAATAGGCAGAAGCAGATATCATCAGGAACTCAGCAGTACATCAAGCAACTCAGAAAGATAGCAGAAAAGTGCAGGAAAATACAGCAGATTTCAGCAGAGAAGCAGAAGCAGGAGAGCAGAACCCGGGGCTGTGAATAGGACAGCAGGATGTCTTGCAGCAGGTAACCAGCAGGAAAATGGACAGTAGGCTCCCAGGAAGGACACAGAAGCAGATTGATACAGAGAGACTCTGAATCAGAACAAATGCAAGGAATAGGCAGCAGTGCAGGAACTCAGGCAGCAGGGTTCAGCAGCAGGTAATCAGCAGCAGGTTGATGAAGCAAGGCAGAATGAGGAATGAAACAGCTCCAAGCAGAGTTGAAAACCTCGAAGAAGTTGTAATATTTTAACTATATATGATTTTGTATTTTGCTGTAAGTCAGAAATAATTTTTGCTAATTGTAATGTTTACAGAGATGGTGAGAAATATTTTTTGCAAATTGTAATGTTTACAGAGATGGTGAACCACTGCCTGTAGTGAGTTGCACCAGATTGAAGGGTTGTAAGGTAGTAGAGGGATGTAGCAAAAAGGAACCCTACCTAGTAGGTGGCCTTGGATCTGCATTGCCTAAGGACTGTAATCTTGTTACATTACAGTGAGCAATAATACAATTTCTGACTTGCACCAAAAAAAAAAACAAAAAACATTGGCAACGCGTTAAACCGCTGTTACAAGCCTATCAGGGAACCAATAACCGACCCTAGGGGCCTCCCACGTCCCCTAGGGGTCTCCCGTGCGATATGGGGCGAAAATATTAACGTCGAAAAGTTTGCGTCTATAGGCCCAAAACACGTCCCCTAGAGCATTCCCGGGGCCCGGTTTTCGTTTTCGCCCGAACTTTTTTCTGGGGCTCTATTATGGCCTTAGGGGACCCCCGGTGCCCCGGGGGGTCATACTTATCCCCGAACTCCGATATCACCCATGTCGCCCGTTTTCGGGCCTTAACATTGGCATCCACCCTCTAAAATGCTCTCTCCTCTCTCCTCTCCACCGCGCATCCATTGATGAAGCTATGAGTCCATGGGGAAGAAAGAAAAGACAAAGCGAGCAGCAGAAAAGCAAGGCGATAATGTTGAAAACTCAGTCCCACCAGGTCCGACCAAAACTGTGAACCAAAAGCAAAGCTTGAGCATGAACTGCGAAAACCTAGGTCGGGTTGTTCGTAATTTAAGAGATGAATTGGAAGCGCCAGAGGTGTTGACACCGGAAATTCAAACACAAACTGTACACAACTTGGAATTAGCTAGAGAGCAGATTAATACCTGGTTATCGAAAATGAAGGAGAAAGCGAGCACTCATACCTCATCTGATAATGAAGAAGACGAACCAGAACAAACTACTCAGCAAAACAACACGGATATTGGTAAGGTCTCTGCCTGGGATAAATTTGACATAACTAAGCTTAGAAATGCCGGTTTTAAACTTGAATTTATTGAACCTGCTATGCATGATGGAATTCCAGTAGGGGAAATTAATCCTAGTGACATTGAATCTGAAATAAATTACTGGAATAAAGCTGTAGTCTGTTATGTCATGGGAGCTCGACCACCAATTACAGTACTTAGTGGTTTTCTGAGGCGAATTTGGGCAAAAAAAGGGATGAACAAAATAGCCATGATGAAAAATGGTCTGGTGCTGGTTCGATTTGATACACTTGAACAGAGAGATGCTGTAATTCAGGAAGGAGTGTACCATTTTGACAACAAGCCTATGATAATCAGACCTTGGTCTGAAAATGTGGATTATGATAAGGAAGAATTAACCTCAGTGCCTATTTGGGTGAAATTCCCAGGATTAAATGTGAAGTATTGGAATGCTAAGGGGTTAAGCAAAATTGCTAGCCTTGTGGGTAGGCCAATGATGGCCGATAAGAACACTGAGCTAAAAAGTAGGAATTCAGTTTGAAAGGGTGTTAATTGAAGTGAAAATTGGAGATGAGTACCCTGAGAAAGTTAATTTCAAGAATGAAAAAGGGAACATTGTGGAACAGGAGGTAGAATATGATTGGAAACCAAGCATTTGTAGCCACTGTAAGCAGCATGGGCATGGAGAAATTGACTGCAGGAGGAAGATTGCTGCTGCAGCTCCTGTGGCACAATCTGTGCCTGTGCAGAATAGGCCTCCAACACAAGCAAACCCTAGAACAATGCAATGGCAGAATGCAGGGAGAGGAAGAGGAAGAGCAGGAATTACAGGGAAGGGGCAGAGAGCAGGGAGAGGGGTGTACAGGCAACAACACCAACAAACCCAGACACTGAACTCATTTGAAGTACTGCAAGATAAAGAAGAGCAGGAAGAGCAGAAAACTCAAGGGGAAACAGCAGAACATGTATCAAAGGAGGATATGCTTCCTGAGATGGTGCCAACACATGGTAAGTCTCCTATCTTGACTAATAGTCATGGATAGGATCCTTATATGGAATGTGAGAGGCCTAAATGGCCCTAATAAACAGAAAGATGTGAGTTTTTTCTGCAAAAAAAATAATTGTGGCATGGTGGTTCTGTTAGAAACTAAAATTAGGGAAATTAATTTAGCAAAATGCAAGAGAAATTTCATGCCAGAGTGGGAATCAATTAGCAACCATAATAATCATAGATTAGGTAGAATCTGGATTAGATGGTTACCAAATTATTTCCATGTTAATGTGTTATTTTCATCTGTGCAAATGATGACTTGCAAAGTGTTTAATATAGTGAAAAAAAAGAGTTTGTGGTGAGTTTTGTGTATGGGCTGAATGAAAAAGAGGAAAGAAAGCAACTGTGGCAGGACCTTTCTGACTATGCACTGAACTGCAACGTACCATGGATTGTTGGGGGGGACTTCAATAATGTATTAACACCTGGTAATAGGCAACAGCCTTTGGATTCAGGAATTTGATCAATTTACTTGGAACAATAAGCATGAAAGGGGAGGGAGAGTTTATTCTAAAATAGATTGGGTTTTTGCCAACAGCCTTTGGATTCAGGAATTTGATCAATGTGATCTTAAATTCCATACAGAGGATGTGTCTGATCATTCCCCAATTTGTTTAACTATGCACAGAGAGCCCACAAAAAATAGAAACAACCCCTTTAAATATTTCAACATGTGGAGCCTCCACTCTGATTTTCAAGCTAAGGTGCAGCAAGCTTGGAACATCAGAACACAAGGCACAAAAATGTTCAGAGTGTACCAGAAACTGAAAAATGTGAGAGGAGTGCTGAAAAAGCTAAATAGGGATGATTTCAGTGGGATACTAAAGCAAGCTGAGATAGCTAGGAATATTATGAATCAATCACAGAATACAGCAAACCAGGACCCTCTAAATGAGACCATACAGCAAGAGGAAGTGCAAGCAAGGAAGAGATATAATGATCTGAATATGGCAGCAGAGAACTTCCTACAACAAAAGAGCAAGGCAAAATGGATTCAACTAGGGGATGGAAACACTCAATTTTTCCATGCACTTATGAAGCAAAAAAGGCAGCAGCACAGAGTACACTCCATTAAGACACAGGAAGGTACCTTGCTAGAGGAAAAGAACCAGATTGTGAAGGAATTTGTGGAATTCTACAGAGGAATGCTAGGAGTTGCTGGAATCAGAGCCACTTCAGCAGAAAGCAGCTTCTTCTCAGCAGGACACAGACTAGACATACACCAACAGATGTCTCTGATTGCCCCTGTGACTGCTGAAGAAGTAAAGAGAGCTATGTTTGAAATTGACTGTAATAAGAGCCCAGGCCCTGATGGATTTGGATCAGGGTTTTTCAAAGAAGCATGGCAAACAGTGGGGCAGGAAGTGACAGAGGCCATTATTGATTTTTTTGAGTCTTCCAAAATGCTAAAAGAAGTGAATGCAACTAACTTATGTCTTGTGCAGAAAATATCAAATCCTGAAAAGGCTTCTGATTACAGACCCATAGCCTGTTGCAACACCATCTACAAGTGCATCTCCAAGATCCTATGTGGAAGACTGGCAAGAGTACTACCAGAACTAATTTTTGTAAACCAGGGAGCTTTTGTGGCACAAAGATCCATAGTCCACAACATTATGATTTGTCAGGATCTAATCAAGCACTATAACAGAAAACAATCCTCCCCAAGATGCCTGATGAAGATTGACCTCAGGAAAGCCTATGACACAGTACACTGGGGTTTTATCAAGGAAATGATGCAAGGATATGGATTCCCATTGAAATTTAGTGGGTGGATACTAGAATGTGTGCAAACAGCAAGCTTCAGCATCAACCTGAATGGGGAAGCCCATGGATATTTCACTGCAAAGCGTGGCATTAGACAAGGAGACCCAATTTTTCCACTAATTTTTGTGCTAGTGATGGAATACCTGTCAAGAACCTTGAAGATAGCTTGCATGGACAACAGCTTCAACTGGCACCCCATGTGCAAAGAACTTGCACTAAGTCATCTATGCTTTGCAGATGACTTGATGTGTTTCTGCAAAGCTACACCTGACTCTGTGAATATCCTAATGGAGTGCCTGAATTACTTCTCACAAGCCACTGGTTTATGTGCAAACCAGGAAAAGTCAAGCATTTATGTGGCAGGGGTTAGTGAACAAGAGAAAAGGGTGCTGGTGAGCCTCTCAGGGTTTCAGGAGGGTACATTGCCAATGAAATACCTAGGTGTCCCTCTATCCCCATCAAAATGGAGCAAAATGGATTGTGAATGCTTGATGGATAAAATGACAAAAAGACTTCACACATGGGCTTCCAGGAACCTCTCATATGCAGGAAGGGCACAACTAATAAATTCTGTATTATTATCTATACATATCTACTGGTCAAGCATATTTGTTATGCCTGCTGGAGTACTAAAAAGCATAGAGAAAAAATGCAGATTGTTTCTTTGGGGGGGGGGGAACTGACCTCAAGCACAAAACTAGCCTGGTGGCTTGGGAAGTAGTATGCAGACCAAGGAGAAATGGGGGGATAAATATTAAATATTGCAAATGGTTTAATATAGCCCTAAATGGGAAGCACATTTGGGATATAGCCACAAAAAAGGACACATTGTGGGTGAAGTGGATTAATGGAGTATATTTGAAAGGAAGTAATTTCTGGAATTATGCTCCTGTATGGGGAGCCAGCTGGTATTGGACTAAGCTCAACAAGATCAAAAGTCACTTCCAGGAGCACTATTCAACAAGAGGAGTGTGGAGGGAAACTGAAAATGGAATGTACTCAGTTGCTAGTGGATACAGAATTTTGATGGGAAATATGCCAAAATACAGACATTATGTCCTGATATGGGGAAGAGTTTCTGTACCTAGGCACAGCTTCTGTCTATGGTTGGCACAAATGGGGAGATTACTGACCAAAGACAGGCTACATAATATGGGCTTCCTTAATGGAGACACCATATGCTACCTGTGCGAAGAGGAGACAGAAAGTCACGGCCATCTGTTTTTTAGCTGCAGTATTTCAACAGAGATAATGAAACAGGTACAGACATGGCTGCATATTTCTGCAAGAGGAAGCACAATTCAGGGGCTACTAAACTGGATGAGTAGACAGAAATGCTCGAGATTCAGAAAGGAAGTGTATGCAGCTGGAATAGCAGCAACTGCATACTGGATTTGGAGAGCCAGAAATCTGATATGCTTTGAAAAGAGCAGGCTACCAGCAACACAGATTATGCAACAGATACAGCAAGCAATCAGAGTCAGAATCCAACAGTGCAGCAGCAATAGGAAGCTAAAAAGCAAGGATAAAAGATGGATAAGGCAACTGTGAGCCTGAATCAGGAAAATGGAAGAAATACAGAAGCACTGCACACAGGAGAGCAGCTTACAGCAGGCTGCAGCAGAGACTTTAGGAAGGAACCAGTAGCAGACTGCAGAAGATAGGCTGCAATCCAGGTAGAAGAATCCAGCAGGAAAAAAGGACAGCAGGCTCCAGGAAGGATACAGAAGCAGATTTATACAGAGAGAATCTGACGCAGAACAAATGCAAGGAATAGGCAGCAGTGCAGGAACTCAGGCAGCAGGTTTCAGCAGGTAATCAGCAACAGGTTGAAGAAGCAAGGCAGAATGAAAAAATATAACAGATCCAAGCAGAGTTGAAAAGCTAGAAGGAATTGTAATATCTTTAGCTATTTATGTTTTTGTATTTTGATGTAAGTCAGAAATAATTTTTGCAAATTGTAATGTTTACAGAGATGGTGAGGAAGAATTTTTGCAAAGTGTAATGTTTACAGAGATGGTGAACCACTGCCTGTAGTGAGTTGCACCAGATTGAAGGGTTGTAAGGTATTAGAGGGATGCAGCAAAAAGGAACCCTACCTAGTAGGTGGCCTTGGATCTGCATTGCCTAAGGACTGTAATCTTGTTACATTACAGAGAGCAATAATACAATTTCTGACTTGCACCAAAAAAAAAACATTGGCATCGCCTCAAACCGCCCTTACAAGCCTATCAGGGACAAGATAACCGACCCTAGGGGCCTCCCATGTCCCCTAGGGGTCTCCCGTGCTATATGGGGCGAAAATATTAACGTCGAAAAGTTTGCGTCCGGAGGCCCAAAACACGTCCCCTAGAGCATTCCCAGGGCCCGATTTCCGTTTTCGTCCAAAAACTTTTCGGGGGCTCTATTATGGCCCTAGGGGACCCTCGGTGCCCCGGGAGGGTCTTACTTATCCTAGAACTCCGATATCACCCGTGTCGCCCGTTTTCGGGCCTTAACATTGGCATCGATTTCAGGATGAAGCAGGAAAAAGGGAGAAGATTTCAAAAGAGAATAGACAGAAGCAGATCTCAACAGAAAAATCAAGAAACCCTGCAAGGCATCAGAACATGATGCAGGAATAGGTAGCAGACTTCAGAAGGGGAGCAGAAGCAGCACCCAACAGAAAACCAGGGGCAGGAAGCTGGAGAAAGACAGAACAAAAAGAAATAGAAAAACAGAAGCATGGAAACTAGAGGAGAATAACCTGTGCAGAAAAAGGAAAAAGATTCCTGAAGAAAGAGGCAGAAGCAGATAGCATCAGGAACTCAGCACTGAATCAAGCAACTCAGAAAGGTAGCAGAAAAGTGCAGGAAATTACAGCAGAATTCAGCGGGGAATCAGAAGCTGGGGAACAGGACCCGGGGCTGTGAATAGGACAGTAGGATGTCCTGCAGCAGGTAACCAGCAGGAATTCAGACAGCAGGTTTCAGCAGGTAATCAGCAGCAGGTTGATGAAGCAAGGAAGAATGAGGAATGAAACGGCTCCAAGCAGAGTTGAAAAGCTAGAAGAAGTTGTAATATTTTTAGCTATTTATGTTTTTGTAGTTTGCTGTAAGTCATAAATAATTTTTGCAAATTGTAATGTGTACAGAGATGGTGAGAAATATTTTTTGCAAATTGTAATGTTTACAGAGATAGTGAACCACTGCCTGTAGTGAGTTGCACCAGAACGAAGGGTTGTAAGGTAGTAGAGGGATGTAGCAAAAAGGAACCCTACCTAGTAGGTGGCCTTGGATCTGCATTACCTAAGGACTGTAATCTTGTTACATTACAGTGAGCAATAATAGAATTTCTGACTTGCACCAAAAAAAAAAAAACATTGGCATCGATCGCAATCTTCTCTCTAAAAATGCTCCGACTTCTCTCCTCTACACCGTCCGTCCGCCATTGACGCACTGTGAGTACCTATGGGGAAGAAAGAAAAGGCAAAGCGAGGAGGAGACAAGCAAGATGACAATGGAGGGAACTCAGTACCACCAGGCCCGACGAAAACAGCGATTCAGAGACAAAATTCAAGCATGACCCGAGACAATCTAGATCGAGTTGTGCGAAACCTAACTGAAGAATTGGAAGCACCGGAGGTTATGACACCTGAAACTTGTTCAACAGAAGGAAATTGCGGGAGAAAAAATCAATTCGTGGCTCGCAAAAATGAAGGAAAAGGCACGAACACTCTCTTCATTTGAGGATGAAGCTGACGGCCCAGAACCGACCAAACAGCAAGAGACAGCTACTGCAAGTAATACCTCAGCCTGGGATAAATTTGACATATCCAAATTAAAAAATTCTGGATTTAAATTGGATTTTGTTGAGCCAATTATGCATGAAGGGAAACCTGTTGGGGAAATTAACTACATGGATATAGAATCTGAAGTAAATTACTGGAACAAAGCTATCGTATGCTATATTATGGGATCAAAACCCCCAATTAATGTGTTAAGTGGGTACCTAAGAAGAATCTGGGCTAAGCGAGGGATGAATAAAATAGCCATGATGAAAAATGGATTGGTGCTGGTTAGGTTTGATTCAATAGAACAAAGAGATGCTGTAATTCAAGAGGGAGTATACCATTTTGACAACAAACCTATGATAGTGAGGCAGTGGTCTGAAAATGTGGATTATGCACAGGAAGAATTAAGCTCAATACCAATTTGGCTCAAATTTCCTGGCCTTAATGTGAAATATTGGAATGCTAAGGGCCTGAGCAAGATTGCCAGCGTTGTAGGAAGGCCAATGATGGCAGACAAAAACACAGAGCTCAAAGTAGGGATCCAATTTGCTAGAGTCTTGATTGAGGTGGCAGTGGGATCTGAATACCCTAGTAAGGTGCATTACAAGAATGAAAAAGGCAATATTGTGGAACAAGAAGTGGAATACGACTGGAAGCCTATTCTCTGCAAACACTGCAAGCAATATGGGCATACTGAGGAAGAATGCAGAAAGAAAGTAACTGCAGGCCCTGTGCCACAAACATTACCTGCACAGAAGCCACAAACTCTGCCTCCAAGAACTCAACAATGGCAGATTGCAGGAAGAGGGAGAGGAAGAACATGGAATGCAGGGAGAGGGACAAGTGAAGGTAGAGGCCAGTATAGAAAAGTTCAACAGCCTACAACTGACTCTCAGATACAGAACAGTTTTGAAATCCTGCAAAATGAAGAAGAAACACTGGTGGCACAGACAGATACACTGGAGCCAGAACAACAGAAAGTTCAGAATGCAGTTGAGGTGCCATTACATGGTAAGTCTCCTACCTTGATTGTTGGTCATGGATAGGATACTAGTATGGAACGTTAGAGGCCTAAATGGCCCAAATAAACAAAGGGATATAGCCCTTTTTTGTAAAGAAAATAATTGTGGAATGGTGGCTTTTTTAGAAACTAAAATCAGATTAGCTAACCTTGGAAAATACAAAAATAGTTTCATACCAGGATGGGAATCGTATAGCAATCACAATGAGCACAGTTTAGGTAGAATCTGGTTAAGATGGATACCAAATTGTTTTCATGTGGATATTTTATTCTCTTCTGTGCAAATGGTTATTTGCAAAGTGGTGAATATTGTGGAAAAAAAAAATAATTTGTGGCTAGTTTTGTCTATGGCTTAAATGAAAAAGAAGAAAGAAAAATCCTATGGAAAGAGCTGTAAGATTTTGCTAGCAATTGTAATAAAGCATGGTTTGTTGGAGGAGACTTCAACAATGTTATGCTAGCTGAAAACAGAGAAGGAGGAAATTCTGTTACATTCTCTGAAACCCAGGAGTTCAAAGAGTGTA
This sequence comes from Tetragonia tetragonoides, assembly GCA_038025085.1. Lineage (NCBI taxonomy): Eukaryota > Viridiplantae > Streptophyta > Magnoliopsida > Caryophyllales > Aizoaceae > Tetragonia > Tetragonia tetragonoides. The sequence continues at coordinate 27,805,018 of CM076149.1, read as the reverse complement.
TTGAGCAATGCTTCCTCACTGAAATGAGATGGTCAGGGTGCAAGTTTACATGGAACAACAAGCATGAAAGGGGGGGGGGGGGGAGAGTTTACTCAAAAATAGATTGGGCCTTTGCAAACAGCCTCTGGTTCCAGGAATTTGATCAATTTGATCTTAAATTCCACCCGGAGTTTCAGACCATTCACCAATCTGTTTGGCCCTTCAGTCACAACCTGAAAAAAAAAAAAAACAAAACACCCTTCAAATACTTCAACATGTGGAGCCTCCACTCTGAATTCCATGCTATGGTGCAGCAAGCTTGGAATTTCAGAACACAAGGCACAAAAATGTTCAGAGTATACAGAAAACTGGAAAAAGTGAGACAAATGCTGAGGAACTTAAACAGAAATGATTTTAGGGACATTATAGCACAAGCAGACATTGCAAGAGCAAACATGACTCAAGCCCAGATTGATGCTAATAATGAGCCCTTAAATGAGGAAACACAGCAGAAGGAACTACAGGTTAGGAAAAAATACAATGAGCTAAATATGACTGCAGAAAACTTCTTACAACAGAAAAGCAAGGCTAATTGGGTGCAGCTGGGCGATGGAAACACACACTTCTTCCATGCTGTTATGAAGCAAAGAAGACACAAAAATAGAGTGCACTCAATCAGAACACAGCAGGGGGCTCTACTGGAAGATAAACAGTTGGTTATGGAGGAATTTGTGAGATTTTACAAAGAAATGTTGGGAGTCTCAGGGGATAGGGCAACTACAGCAGAAGCCAGTTTCTTCTCAGCAGGACACAAACTGGATATACATCAACAAATGAACTTCATTGCTCCAGTCAGTGCCACTGAGGTGAAAACAGCAATGTTTGAGATAGACAGCAACAAAAGCCCGGGCCCAGATGGATTTGGTTCATGCTTCTTCAAGGCAACATGGCATATTGTAGGGCATGAAGTGACTGAAGCTATCATTGACTTCTTTGAGTCATCCAGAATGCTAAAAGAAGTGAATGCTACAAACCTATGCCTTATACAGAAGATACAAAACCCAAAAAAGGCATCTGATTTCAGACCCATAGCATGCTGCAACACAATCTACAAATGCATATCCAAGATCATGTGTGGAAGACTGGCAAAAGTCCTCCCAATGCTTGTTTCAGAGAACCAGGGAGCCTTTGTGGCCCCAAGATCAATTGTGAACAACATCATGATATGTCAGGACCTCATTAAGCACTACAACAGAAAACAATCCTCACCTAGATGCTTGATGAAGATAGACCTGAGAAAAGCATATGACACAATACACTGGGGATTCGTGAAGGAAATGCTACAAGGGTATGGATTCCTTGCAAAATTCAGTGGATGGCTAATTGAATGCATCCAAACAGCAAGCTTCTGCATCAATCTGAATGGGGAAACACATGGATACTTTACTGCAAAACGTGGCATTAGAGAGGGTGATCCGATCTCTCCACTAATCTTTGTATTAGTTATGGAATACCTGTCTAGAACACTGAAAATAGCCTGTATGGATAAAAGCTTCAGCTGGCATCCCATGTGCAAAGAGCTTGGCCTGAGTCATTTATGCTTTGCTGACGACCTAATGTGCTTCTGCAAAGCTACCCCAGAGCATGTGAACATGATGATGAACAGCATAAACCACTTCTCACAAGTCACTGGCCTATATGCAAACAAGGAAAAATCAAACATTTATGTTGCAGGGGTAAATGATCAAATGAAAAATGACTTGTTACACATCTCAGGATTTAGAGAGGGAACCCTACCCATGAAATACCTGGGTGTCCCTCTATCCCCTTCAAAATGGAGCAAAATTGATTGTGAGTGCTTGGTGGATAAAATGACTAGGAAATTGCAGATTTGGGCCTCGAGAAACCTCTCTTATGCAGGACGAGTGCAATTAATTAATTCTGTATTATTTTCCATACATGTATACTGGTCTAGCATATTCATTATGCCTACTGGGGTACTGAAAAGTGTGGACCAAAAATGCAGATTTTTCTTATGGGGGACAACTGAACAAAAACACAAGACAAGTTTGGTGGCATGGGACATGGTGTGCAGACAAAGGAAAAATGGTCGACTAAATGTTAAAAACTGCAAATGGTTCAACATAGCTCTAAATGGTAAGCATATCTGGGACCTAGCCACAAAGAAAGATACACTATGGGTAAGATGGATCAATGGAGTTTATCTGAAAGGTGTCAACCTTTGGAACTATGCTCCAGTCTGGGGATCTAGCTGGTACTGGAACAAGCTGAACAAGACCAAAAGCCACTTTCAGGCACAATACACTACAAGGGGGACATGGAAGCTTGAAACTGATGGCCTATATACTGCTGCAAGTGGATACAGAATGATACAAGGAAATATGCCAAAATACAGGCATGCAGATTTAATCTGGGGGACATTATCCATGCCTAGGCAAAGCTTCTGCCTCTGGCTAGCACAAAAGGAAAGATTGTTGACCAAAGATAGACTGAAGAGAATGGGATTCTTGAATGGGGATGCAATATGCTACATGTGCAAGCTGAAACCTGAAGATCATAACCATCTGTTCTTTAATTGCAAAGTGGCAACAACAGTCCTGGAACAGGTAAAGAAGTGGTTGGGAATTTCAGCAAAATAAAAAACAATACAAGGAATGCTCAACTGGATAAGTAGGCAAAAGTGCTCGACAGTCAGGAAGGGAGTGTATGCATCTGGGCTAGCTGCAACTGTGTACTGGGTCTGGAAATGCAGGAACACTCATTTTGCTGGGGAAGGCAGCATTCCAGCAACACAAATCATGCAACAGATACAACAAATTGTTAGAATCAAAGCCCAACAATACAGCACCAGCAAGAAAAAGATATCCAGCAGGGACAGGAGATGGGTAGAGGAAATATAGAAATCTTAGAAGCACTGCAATAAGTGAAATAAGGTGCAAATTAATCAGCAATAGGGCAGCACAGAAAAGTAGAAGCAGGACTCATCAGTTCCTCAGCAGAGCAGCAAGAATTCTGTAAGGCAACAGAATAAATGCAGGAAAAAGGGAGAAGATTTCAAAAGAGAATAGACAGAAGCAGATCTCAACAGAAAAATCAAGAAACCCTGCAAGGCATCAGAACATGATGCAGGAATAGCTAGCAGACTTCAGAAGGGGAGCAGAAGCAGCACCCAGCAGAAAACCAGGGGTAGGAAGCTGGAGAAAAACAGAACAAAAAGAAACAGAAAAATAGAAGCATGGAAACTAGAAGAGAATAACCTGTGTAGAAAAAGGAAAAAGATTCCTGAAGAAATAGGCAGAAGCAGATAGCATCAGGAACTCAACACTGAATCAAGCAACTCAGAAAGGTAGCAGAAAAGTGCAGGAAATTACAGCAGAATTCAGTGGTGAATCAGAAGCTGGGGAGCAGGACCCGGGGCTGTGAATAGGACAGCGGGATGTCCTGCAGCAGGTAACCAGCAGGAATTCAGACAACAGGTTTCAGCAGGTAATCAGCAGCAGGTTGATGAAGCAAGGCAGAATGAGGAATGAAACGGCTCCAAGCAGAGTTGAAAAGCTAGAAGAAGTTGTAATATTTTTAGCTATTTATGTTTTTGTACTTTGCTGTAAGTCAGAAATAATTTTTGCAAATTGTAATGTGCACAGAGATGGTGAGAAATAATTTTTGCAAATTGTAATGTTTACAGAGATAGTGAACCACTGCCTGTAGTGATTTGCCCCAGAACGAAGGGTTGTAAGGTAGTAGAGGGATGTAGCAAAAAGGAACCCTACCTAGTAGGTGGCCTTGGATCTACATTACCTAAGGACTGTAATCTTGTTACATTACAGTGAGCAATAATACAATTTCTGACTTGCACCAAAAAAAAAAAAAACATTGGCATCACTTTTTCTCTCTCTAGAAATGCTCTCTCCTCTCTCCTCGACACTGCTCGTTAGCCATTAACGAAGCTTTGAGTTTCAATGGGGAAGAAGGATAAAGCAAAGCGAGGGACTGAAAATCATGGTGATGTTGCAGAAAATTCAGTGGCTCCCCCATGTCCTACAAAAAATGCGACTCATAGGCAATGTAACAGTACCAACCGAGACAACCTAGATCGGGTTGTTCGCAATCTCACAGATGAATTGGAGGCTGATGAAGTCATGACGCCTGAAGTGCAAACTGAAACGGTGCAACAGATGGAATTAGCAAGAGAGAAAATCAATTCATGGCTCTCGAAGATGAAGGAGTAGGCCAAAACTCAATTTTCGTCTGAAGATGAAGATGAAGCTTCAAAGCAAGCCAAACAGCAAGAATATGCAGATGTAGGTAAGATCTCAGCCTGGAAAAAATTCGATATACCCAAACTGAAAAATGCTGGTTTTAAATTGGATTTTATTGCCCCTGCTATGCATGAGGGTAAACCAGTTGGGGAAATTTATTTCATGGACATTGAATCTGAAATTAGTTACTGGAACCAAGCGGTTGTTTGCTATGTCATGGGGTCAAGACCACCAATTAATGTGTTCAGTGGATTTTTAAGAAGAATTTGGGCAAAAAGGGGAATGAACAAAATTGCAATGATGAAAAATGGCTTAGTTCTGGTTCGTTTTGACTCTTTGGAGCAGAGGGATGCTGTAATACAGGAAGGGGTTTATCATTTTGACAATAAACCTATGATAGTCAGGCCATGGTCTGAAAATGTGGATTATGCTCATGAGGAATTGACCTCGGTTCCTATATGGGTAAAATTCCCTGGATTAAATGTGAAATACTGGAATGCAATGGGATTGAGCAAAATTGTAAGTCTTGTTGGAAGGCCAATGATGGCAGATAGGAATACAGAACTCAAGGTATGGATTCACTATGCCAGAGTGCTAATTGAAGTAGAAATTGGAGGAGCATACCCTGACAAGGTGCACTTCAAGAATGAGAAGGGGAATATTGTTGAACAGGAGGTAGAATATGACTGGAAACCTATTATATGCAGTCATTGCAAACAGTATGGGCATAGTGAACCTGATTGCAGAAAGAAGAAAGCTGTTGTAGCCCCTGTGAATCAAACTGTGCCTGTGCAGAATCAACCAACACAACAAGAAAACCCTAGAAACCAGCAATGGCAGAATGCAGGGAGTGGGAGAGGCAGAATGTGGAATGCATGGAGAGGTTTGAGAGCAGGAAGAGGGAATTACAAACAAATCCAGCAACAGAAAAATGTCAATCCTCAGACACAAAATTCTTTTGTTTTACTGCAAAATGAAGGAGAAGTGCAGGAAGGGCAAATGACACAAGGTGAAACAGTAGAGCCATGGATACAGGATGATCAGCAAACAGGTGTGGTGCCACCACATGGTAAGTCTCCTATCTTGACTGGTAGTCATGAATAGGATCCTTATATGGAATGTGAGAGGCCTAAATGGCCCTAATAAGCAGAGAGATGTTGGCCTTTTCTGCAAAAAGAATAATTGTGGCTTGGTGGCTTTTCTAGAAACTAAAATAAGTTTAGTTAATCTGGAAAAATGCAAAAACAGTTTCATGCCAGGGTGGGAATCATATAGTAATCATAATGATCATAGTTTGGGCAGAATTTGGATAAGATGGTTACCAAATTATTTTCATGTTGATGTGATTTTTTCTTCTGTGCAAATGATTATCTGTAAAGTAATTAATATTGTGAAGAAAATGGAGTTTGTGGTGAGTTTTGTATATGGTCTAAATGAAAAGGAGGAAAGGAAGCAATTGTGGAAGGATCTCACAGTTTTTGCAATTAATTGCAATACACCCTGGATTGTTGGGGGGGATTTCACCAATGTCTTATTACCTAGCAATAGACAAGGAGGAGTACCAGTTACATATGCTGAAATACAAGAGTTTAAAGCTTGCATTGAAAACTGTCTACTCACAGAATTGAGCTGGTCTGGGTGTCAATATACCTGGAATAACAGGCATGAGAGGGGAGGGAGAGTTTACTCTAATATTTATTGGGCTTTTGCCAACAGCATCTGGATCCAGGAGTATGATCAGTTTGATCTACAATTTCATCCAGAGGGTGTATCTGACCACTCTCCAATTTGCTTAACTCTTCATAAAGAATTCACAAAAAACAGAAATATCCCCTTTAAATTCTTTAACATGTGGAGCCTCCACTCTGAATTTCAAGCAATGGTGCAGCAAGCTTGGAATTTCAGAACACAAGGCACAAAAATGTTTAGAGTTTATCAGAAACTGAAAAGGGTGAGGTCAGTGCTGAAGAAGCTAAATAGGGATGAATTCAGTGACATCCTAACCCAAGCTGATATTACTAGAACTGCTATGGCTCAAGCTCAGACTAAAGCAAACAAGGAGCCTTTAAATGAGGCATTGCAGCAGAAAGAAGTGCAGGCCAGGAAGAGGTATAATGAGGTGAATATGGCAGCTGAGAATTTTTTACAACAAAAGAGCAAGGCCACATGGGTTCAGTTGGGAGATGGAAAATACTCAGTTCTTTCATGCAGTCATGAAGCAGAGAAGACAGCAGCATAAACTGCATTCCATCAAGGCACAGGAGGGTGTTCTTTTAGATGACCAAAATTTGATTATGGAGGAATTTGTGGGGTTTTACAGAGAGATGCTGGGGGTCTCAGGTGCGAGGGACACTGCAGCAGAAGACAGTTTTTTCTTAGCAGTGCACAGATTAGACTTGCAACAACCGATGATCCTGAGTGCCCCTGTGACTGCTGAGGAAGTGAAGAAAGCCATGTTTGATATTGACTGTAATAAAAGCCTAGGCCCTGATGGTTTTGGATCAGGATTTTTCAAAGGAGCTTGGCATATTGTGGGGCAAGAAGTGACTGATGCTATTATAGATTTTTTTGATTCATCTAAAATGCTCAAAGAGGTGAATGCCACAAATTTGTGTCTTGTGTAGAAGATAGTAAATCCTGAGAAGGCATCTGATTTCAGGCATATAGCTTGCTGCAATACCATCTACAAATGCATCTCCAAGATTCTGTGTGGGAGATTGGAAAGAGTGCTTCCTGTGCTAGTCTCTGTGAACCAGGGAGCCTTTGTAGCTCAGAGAACAATAGTCCACAACATAATGATATGTCAGGATCTTATTAAGCACTACAATAGGAAACAATCCTCTCCTAGGTGCTTGATGAAGAGTGATCTAAGGAAAGCTTATGACACAATTCATTGGGGTTTTATCAAGGAAATGCTGCAAGGGTATGGTTTCCCTATGAAGTTCAGTGGTTGGCTACTGGAGTGCATCCAAACTGCTAGCTTCAGCATCAATATGAATGGGGAAGTACATGGATACTTTACTGCAAAACGTGACATTAGGCAGGGAGATCCAATCTCTCCATTAATCTTTGTCTTGGTCATGGAATACTTGTCAAGAATCCTGAAGATAGCTTGTATGGACAATAGCTTCAGCTGGCATCCCATGTGCAAAGAGCTTGCACTGAGTCACCTTTGCTTTGCTGATGACTTGATGTGCTTTTGCAAAGCTGCCCCTGAATCTGTGAGTATCTTAATGAACATCATAAATTATTTTTCACAAGCTACTGGTCTGTTTGCAAATAAGGAAAAATCAAATTTATATGTAGCTGGTGTTAGTGAGCAACAAAAGAATGAGCTGTTATGTTTGTCAGGGTTTAAGGAGGGTTCAATGCCTATGAAATATTTGGGTGTCCCACTGTCTCCATCTAAATGGAGCAAAATAGATTGTGAATGCTTGGTGGATAAAATGACAAAAAAAAAGTTGCAGATTTGGGCCTCCAGGAACCTCTCATATGCAGGAAGGGCACAACTAATTAATTCTGTATTATTATCTATACATGTATACTGGTCCAGCATTTTTATAATGCCTGCTGGGGTACTGAAAAGTGTAGAGCAAAAATGCAGATTTTTTTTGTGGGGATCTACTGAACAAAAGCACAAAACAAGCCTGGTAGCCTGGGATATAGTGTGTAGACCAAGGAAAAATGGTGGCTTAAATATTAAAAACTTCAAATGGTTCAATATAGCTCTAAATGGGAAGCATATCTGGGATTTGGCCACCAAAAAAGATACACTGTTGGTAAAATGGAATAATGGGGTGTATTTGAAAGGAGACAACTTCTGGAACTATGTTCTTGTGTGGGGAACTAGCTGGTACTGGAAAAAGCTTAATAAGATCAAAAGCTATTTCCATGATCAATATTTAGCCAGGGGAGTGTGGAAGGGTGCACCTGATGGGATATATTCTGCTGCTAGTGGGTATAGGGTATTTACAGAAGACATGCCAAAATACAGACATGCTGATATGATCTGGGGGAAGATATCTGTGCCTACACAAAGTTTGTCCTTGTGGCTGGCCCAAATGGGAAGGCTGCTAACTAAGGATAGGCTGCAGAAAATGGGATTCTTGAATGGAGATGCTATATGCTACTTGTGCAAATTGAAAACAGAAGATCATAACCACTTGTTCTTCAGCTGTAATGAATCAACTGAGGTACTGAACCAGTTAAGGGGTTGGTTGCAAGTGTCAGCAAAAGCAAACACAGTCCAGGGCATGCTCAACTGGATAAGTAGGCAAAAATGTTCAAGATTCAGGAAAGAAGTGTATGCAGTAGGGCTTGCAGAAGCAGTGTACTGGATATGGAGATGCAGGAACTTGCAATGTTTTGAGGGAAGCAGAATGCCCTTGTCGCAAATAATTCAGCAGATTCAGCAGGTGATCAGAATTAGAATTCAGCAGTGCAGAAGCAAGAGGAAGATTAACAGCAAGGATAAGAGATGGATAAGGAATCTGTAATAGTTTATTTTACTGTGTTTTGTAGTTGCTGTAAATAAGGAATGTTTGTTTTATTTTGTTTCAGTTATGTTGAGACACTGGTTGTAGTGTGCTGGTCCAACACTGTTTAGGTTGGTTTGCTTGTAAAGGGATGTAGATTTAAAGGAACCTTACCTAGTAGGTGGCCTTGAATATACATTGCCTGTGGGCTGTAATCTTGCTACATTGCAGCTAGTATTAATACAATTTCTGACTTGCACCAAAAAAAAAAAACATTGGCATCACGTCAAACCGCCCTGACAAGCCTATCAGGGACCCAATAACCAACCCTAGGGGCCTCCCACGTCCCCTAGGGGTCTCCCGTGCGATATGGGGCGAAAATATTAACGTCGAAAAGTTTGCGTCCGGAGGCCCAAAACACGTTCCCTAGAGCATTCCCGGGGCCCGGTTTCCGTTTTCGCCCGAAATTTTTTCGGGGGCTCTATTATGGCCCTAGGGGACCACCGGTGCCCCGGGGGGTCATACTTATCCTCGAACTCCAATATCCCTCATGTCACACATTTTCGGGCCTTAACATTGGCATCGCCAGGCGCAGTTTCTCTCTCTAAAATTCTCTCCCTTCTCTCTACCCAGGCGTATGATAGCTTATGCTAACTTGCTCCTAGTTTAATGGTGAGAAAGGATAATGCGAAGCGAGGAACTGAGAAGGAGGGTACTGGGTTAGTGAATGAGGTGCAAGTGATTACAGAACCAACAATGGATATTCCCCATGAATTGCATAGTTCTCAGAGGCCAAACTTGGATAGAGTTGTTCGTAACCTAGCTGATGAATTGAATGCCCCAGAAATTCTTACTCCGGGTGTTCAGAATGGGTTAGTACAACAAATTGAACTGGCTAGAGAGAAGATCAACTCCTGGTTGTCACAACTGTAGGAAAAAGCAAAATCAAGAGGGTCATGGGTAGATGAAGCTGAGGCAGCTGAGCACAGATCTGCAGTTGAAGATGAAATAGGTAATCCTACTGCCTGGGACAAATTTGATATTTCTAAACTCAAAAATGCTGGTTTTAGACTTGAGTATGTTGAACCTGTGATTGTTGATGGGAAACCTGTTGGAGAGATTAAATTGGATTGGATGATATTAAATCTGAAATTGAATACTAGAGTAAGGCCTTAGTTTTTTATGTCTTGGGGGCTAGACCACCTGTGAGTGTTTTTAGTGGCTTCCTAAGGCGTATTTGGGCTAATAGGGGTATGAAGAAGATTTTCATGATGCAAAATGGTATTGTTCTGGTACGTTTTGATACTTTGGAGCAAAGAGATTCAGTTCTGCAGGAGAGCATTTTTCACTTTCATAACAAGCCCCTGATTGTAAGGCCATGGTCTGCAAATGTTAACTATGCAAAAGAGGAATTGCATTCTGTTCCTATTTGGGTAAAATTACCAGGTTTGGATATCAAATACTGGAATGCCACAGATTTAAGCAAGGTGGCTAGTCTCATTGGCAGGCCTATGATGGCAGACAAGAACACTGAGATGAAAGTGGGGGTAAACTTTGCAAGAGTGCTGATTGAGGTAGACATTGAGTCTGCCTTTTCGTAATGAGAGAGGTGTTATAATAGAGCAACATGTAGACTTTGATTGGAAACCTACAGTCTGCAAGTACTGTACGCAGTATGGGCACATTGAGGAGGTTTGCAGGAAGAAAGCAGGCACTTTGGAGACCTTGATACCTTCTAATGGTGTCACTGGACACAGAACTCCTTATGCTGGGAATGTAGCTAGACCTGTTGCAGAGGCAATTGGGCCACCAGCAGCTGGAAGACAGCAGCATTGGATACCAGCTGGTAGAGGTAGGGGCAAGGGCAGGCAAGGGTATAGGCAGAATGTGCAGAGAGGAGGAGGTGCTGGAAGACAGAACCCTAGGCCAGAAGTTGTAGTCAGGGTTAATGGGCAAGTTCAGACCCTAGAAGGAGTGTAAGCTACACCAATTCATAACTCTTTTGCTAGCTTACAGGAAACACAGGATGAGCACCCAGCTGAAGCTGAGCTGCAGAGAGGGGAGAAGCACATACCTCCTGTGGGTCATGGATAGCTTATGCATATGGAATGTCAGAGGCCTCAATGGGCCTAATAAGCAGAAGGAGGTAGCTCTATTTTGCAATGTTAATAAATTTAGCTTTGTTGCTTTTTTAGAAACAAAAATTAGATGCAATAATTTTGAAAAATGCAAAAAAAATGTGTTAGAGGGGTGGGGATCTTTTATTAACCTAGATGCTCATCATCTGGGGAGAATCTGGCTAAGATGGCAACCCAAGTTTACAAGGTGGTGGTTGTCTCATCTTCAGCTCAGATGGTTATTGTCAAGATTAATGCTGTGAGGCTGAAAAAAAACCTTCTATGTTAGCATAGTTTATGGTATGAATGACAAGAAGGATAGGAAGATCTTGTGGAGGGAGTTGCATGCTTTTGCCAGTGGGTGCTCAGACCCTTGGATTATTACAGGATATTTTAATAATGTATTGAAGTATCAAGATAGACAAGGGGGGGTTGCTGTGACTCATAGTGAGGTGGTGGATTTTAAATCATGCTTAGACCAATGCCTTTTAACTGAGCTTGGATGGTCTGGATGCAAATATACCTGGAATAATAGGCATGAGAATGGGGTGAGAGTCTATTCCAAGATAGATTGGGTTTCTGCTAACTGCTCCTGGATTCAAGTCTTTGATCAGTGCTCAGTAAAATTCCTTCCTGAAGGAATTTCAGATCACTCTCCAGTAATTATTGAACTGCAGGTCAGTGTGCAGATGAGGAGGGGGTAAATTCAGATATTTTAATATGTGGGGCAAAAATGAAGAGTTTATTAATATTGTGCAACAAGCTTGGAGTATTGATTGTGCAAGTACCAAAATGTTCCAACTGTATCAGAAATTGAAGAATGTCAGATATAGCTTGAGGAAGTTAAACAGGAGAGATTATTCAGATATTCTGACTAGAGCTGATGAGGCCATGGATGCAATGTACAGAGCTCAACTTGCTGCAAACAACAAACCTGCAGATCTTTGCCTACAGCAACAGGAACATCAAGAAAAGAAGAAATTTTGGGAAAATAATATTCCTGCTGAGGAGTTATTAAAGCAGAAAAGCAAGATGAAATGGGTTCAAGTGGGAGATGATAATACCAAATTCTTTTATTCCATTTTGAAGAAAAAGCACCAGCAAATTAGAGTTTATTCTCTAAAGAATATAGCAGGGGAGATTATTTCAGGTCAGCAGGAGGTGATGGGAGAAATCATCTCTTTTTATAAGGGAAGGCTTGGTGTGAAGGAGACTGGAAGAGTGCAAGTTGCAGATTTTATGTTTCAGTCTGGGTATATGCTAAATTCACAGCAGCAGTTGAGCCTTATTCAGCCAGTAACAAAAGAGGAAGTTAAGGGTGCTATGTTTGATATTGACATTGACAAAAGTCCTGGTCCAGATGGCTTTGGGAGTGGCTTTTTCAAGGACTCCTGGAAGGTGGTAGGGGATGATGTATGTGAGGCTGTTCAAGACTTCTTTTTGTTTGCAAAAATGTTGGAGCAAGTCAATTCCACAACCTTGTGCCTTGTTCCAAAAGTTGAGAGCCCTGAATTGGCTTCTTATTTCAAACCCATTGCCTGCTGTAATTCAGTTTACAAATGCATATCTAAAATCATTTGTGGAAGGTTGAATAAGGTTCTTCCTGACCTGGTCTCTCTAAATCACGGTGCTTTTGTGGCCAATAGGTCAATTGTGCACAACATCATGATTTGCCAAGATCTCATTAGGCATTACAGGAAAAAAGGGACTACTGCAAGATGTATTATGAAAATTGATCTAAGAAAAGCATATGATACAATTCATTGGTCATTTTTGGAGGAAATGCTGGAAGGTTACAGATTCCCTAAGAAATTCCAAGAGTGGATCCTTGCCTGTGTGAAGACTGCTAGCTTTTCTATTAGCTTGAATGGGGCTGCTGATGGGTATTTTGACGCAAAGAGGGGAATAGGGCAGGGTGATCCTATTTCACCCCTGCTTTTTGTTCTGGTTATGGAGTATCTCTCAAGATTGTTGAAACTACTAGGGAATGACAAAGACTTCAACTGGCATCCTATATGCAAAAATGTGGGTTTAAACCACCTATGTTTTGCTGATGATCTCATGGTGTTCTGCAGAGCCAATGAATCCTCAGTCACCAGAATTATGGAATGCTTTTCCTATTTCTCTCAGGTAACTGGACTGAAGGCCAATACAAACACGTCTAATATGTATGTTGCTGGGGTTAATGCAGAGGTCAAGCTGAGACTATTGCAGCTGACAGGGTTCTAGGAGGGTAGCTTCTCTATGAAGTACCTAGGAGTTCCATTATCACCATCAAAATGGAGCAAAGCTGATTGTGCCTGTTTGGTGGAGAAAATCACAAAAAGATTAAACATTTGGGCCTCAAAGACCCGATCTTATGCTGGGAGAACACAGTTAATTAATTCTGTGCTGCTGTCTTTGCATGTTTATTGGGCTAGTATTTTTGTACTACCTACTGGAGTTATGAAGGAAATTGAGGCAAAATGCATGCAGTTTTTGTGGTCAGGCAATGACCAGAGAAAAGGGAATAATCTGGTAGCTTGGGACTTGGTGTGCAGGCCTAAAAGCAATGGTGGACTGGGTTTTAAACAATGTAAACAATTTAATTTTGCATTGAATGGAAGACATCTATGGGATTTAGCTGCAAAAAAAGACAACATGTGGGTCAAATGGGTTAATGAGGTGTATATGAAGGGTTTGAACCTATGGAGTTATGTTCCTCACCAGGACTGTAGCTAGGCTTGGAAGAAACTGCACAAGATTAAGGGCCTATTCAGGCAGGCTTATAAAGCAGATAACTCTTGGTCCCTTATTGCACATGGGGGCTATACACTTAAGAGGGGCTATAGCCACTTGATGAGAGGTATAATTATGTAGAGACATGCACAGTTCATTTGGGGGAGACTGAATGTACCAAGGTATAGTTTCTATTTATGGCTTACTCAAGCTCGGAGGCTACTCACAAGGGATAGAATGGAAAGATTTGGGTACTATCATGGTGATATGGATTGCCTCCTATGCAATGGCCACGAAGAGTCTCATCAACATCTATTTTTTGAGTGTGAGAAATCCAGGCAGCTGTGGAAAGAAGTGAAGTCATAGATTGGCTGCAGTGCTGACAGTTGTGATATTGCAGGTGCTTTGAACTGGATTGGACGCCAAAGAGGGAACAAGCTTCAAAGAGATGTTACTGCAGCTGCAATTGCTGCCCTGACTTACTGGATATGGAAAGCTAGAAATGAAGCATGTTTTAAGAAACTGTTGCTGACCAATGATTTCATTTTACAGCAGGTCAAGTTTGCAGTCACTAAACTAGTTGGCTGCAGAACAAGGAAGCTAACAAGAGCAGAGAAAAATTTCTTGCAAAAGTTCAATTAGATGATTTTATCCTGCTGTTATTCTGTCTTAAATGCAGGAAGTTTTAGTTTTCATGTATTCATTGTAATAAAGGGAGTGTAGCCTGGAGTTAGGGGTGTAGGGTTGCTTTGCTATTTAATCAGGTGTGTAAGGTGCTCGTCTTTCTTGGTTTGTTGAGGTTTTGTTGTCTAATGTAGCTCAGGGTTGGAGGAGTGAGTGCGTACCCTACCTAGTAGGTGCCGTACTTCCCTCCAATGCCTCTAGGATGTAATCCTTTATTTCCAAGTTTAAATGCAATTAATATTTTTAACCAAAAAAAAAAAAAAAAAAAACATTGACATCACCTCAAGCCGTCCTTACAAGCCTATCATGGACCCAATAACCGATCATAGGGGTCTCCCGTGTGATATGGGGCGAAAATATTAACGTCGAAAAGTTTGCGTCCGGAGGCCCAAAACACGTCCCCTAGAGCATTCCCGGGGCGCGGTTTCCATTTTCGCCCGAAATTTTTTCGAGGGCTCTATTATGGCCCTAGGGGACCCCCGGCGCCTCGAGAGGGTCACCTTCATCCCCAACCTCCGATATCACCCATGTCGCCCGTTTTCGGGCCTTAACATTTGGCATCCATGCCTAGACATAGTTTTTGCCTATGGCTGGCTCAAATGGATAGATTGCTAACAAAGGACAGATTACAGAGGATGGGATGTCTGAATGGGGATGCCTTATGCTATCTGTGCAAGCAGGAACCAGAGGAACACAATCACTTGTTCTTCAAATGCAAAGTTGCAAAATAAGTCCTGGAACAGTTAAAGGGATGGCTGCAAATTTCAGCAAGAGCAAGTACAATTCAGGGGATGTTTAACTGGATCAGCAGACAAAAATGCTCGAGAATCAGGAAGGAAGTTTATGCATCAGGGGTAGCAGCAGCAGTATACTGGATATGGAGATGCAGAAATACTCATTTTGCTGGCAAAGGCAGCATACCAGTGCCACAGATGACACAACAGGTCCAGCAAGCAGCCAGGTGCAGAATACAGCAATGCTGCAACAGCAAGAGGAAGATCTCCAGCAGGGACAAGATCTGGATAGGGGGGATATAGGCTGAAATTAAACTGGATCACAGCAAGGAATAGAGCAAACAGACAGATTACACCAGACAGTAAAGCAGAAAGCAGAACTTAACAGGGGGTCATGACATATTTGCAAGGAACCAGTAGACTGCATCCTGTTGCAGAAAAGAAGATGGAATGAACCAGCTCTGGAAGACTGCACCAGCAGAGGATTCAGAGTACAGGACAGAAGCAAAGTAGAAGCAGGAAGAAGCAGATTCAGTGGAAAACAAGGAAATTCTGTAATCAGCAGCAGGTTGATGTAGCAAGGTAGAATGAGGAATGTAACAGTTCCAAGCAGAGTCGAAAAGCTAGAAGAAGTTGTAATATTTTTAGCTATATATGTTTTTGTATTTTGTTGCAAGTCAGAAATAATTTTTGCAAATTGTAATGCCTACAGAGATGGTGAGGATTAATTTTTGTAAATTGTAATGTGTACAGAGTTGGTGAACCACTGCCTGTAGTGAGTTGCACCAGATTGAAGGGTTGTAAGGTAGTAGAGGGATGTAGCAAAAAGGAACCCTACCTAGTAGGTGGCCTTGGACCTACATTGCCTAAGGACTGTAATCTTGTGACATTACAGAGAGCAATAATACAATTTCTGACTTACACCAAAAAAACATTTGGCATCGTGTTAAACCGTCCTTACAAGCCTATCAGGGACCCAATATCCGACCCTAGGGCCCCCCCATGTCCCCTAAGGGTCTCCCGTGCGATATGGGGCAAAAATATAAATGTCGAAAAGTTTGCGTCCGGAGGTCCAAAACACGTCCCCTAGAGCATTCCCGGGGACCGGTTTTCATTTACGCCCGAAATATTTTCGGGGGCTCTATTATGGCTTTAGGGGACCCCCGGTGCCCCGGGAGGGTCATACTTATCCCCGGCTGAAATGGGTTTCAGCATTTCAGCATTTCATACTTATACCGGGATAAAATTGACATATCCAAATTAAAAAATTCTGGATTTAAATTGGATTTTGTTGAGCCAATTATGCATGAAGGGAAACCTGTAGGGGAAATTAATTACATGGATATAGAATCTAAAGTAAATTACTGGAACAAAGCTGTCGTATGCTATATTATGGGATCAAAACCTCCAATTAATGTGTTAAGTGGGTACTTAAGAAGAATCTGGGCTAAGCGAGGGATGAATAAAATAGCCATGATGAAAAATGGATTGGTGCTGGTTAGGTTTGATTCAATAGAACAAAGACATGCTGTAATTCAAGAGGGAGTATACCATTTTGACAACAAACCTATGATAGTGAGGCAGTGGTCTGAAAATGTGGATTATGCGCAGGAAGAATTAAGCTCAGTACCTATTTGGGTCAAATTTCCTAGCCTTAATGTGAAATATTGGAATGCTAAGGGGCTGAGCAAGATTGCCAGCCTTGTAGGAAGGCCAATGATGGCAGACAAAAACACAGAGCTCAAAGTAGGGATCCAATTTGCTAGAGTTCTGATTGAGGTGGCAGTGGGATCTGAATACCCTAGTAAGGTGCATTACAAGAATGAAAAAGGCAACATTGTGGAACAAGAAGTGGAATACGACTAGAAGCCTATTCTCTGCAAACACTGCAAGCAATACGGGCATACTGAGGAAGAATGCAGAAAGAAAGAAACTGCAGCCCCTGTGCCATTACCTGCACAGAAGCCACAAATTCTGCCTCCTAGAACTCAAGAATGGCAGATTGCAGGAAAAGGGAGAGGAAGAACATGGAATGCAGGGAGAGGGACAAGAGCAGGAAGAGGCCAGTATAGAAAAGTTCAACAACCTACAACTGGCTCTCAGATACAGAACAGTTTTGAAATCCTGCAAAATGAAGAAGAAACACTGGAGGCTCAGACAGAAACACTGGAGCCAGAACAACAGAAAGTTCAGAATGCAGTTGAGGTGCCATTACATGGTAAGTCTCCTACCTTGGCTGTTGGTCATGGATAGGATACTAATATGGAATGTTAGAGGTCTAAATGGCCCAAATAAACAAAGGGATGTAGCCCTTTTTTGTAAAGAAAATAAATGTGGAATGGTGGCTTTTTTAGAAACTAAAATCAGATTAGCTAACCTTGGAAAATACAAAAATAGTTTCATGCCAGGATGGGATTCATATAGCAATCACAATGAGCACAGTTTAGGTAGAATTTGGTTAAGATGGATGCCAAATTGTTTTCATGTGGATATTTTATTCTCTTCTGTGCAAATGGTTATATGCAAAGTGGTGAATATTGTGGAAAAAAAAGAATTTGTGGCTAGTTTTGTCTATGGCCTAAATGAGAAAGAAGAAAGAAAAATCCTATGGAAAGACCTGTCAGATTTTGCTACAAACTATAATAAACCATGGTTTGTTGGAGGAGACTTCAACAATGTTATGCTAGCTGAAAACAGAGAAGGAGGGAATCCTGTTACATTCTCTGAAACCCAGGAGTTCAAAGAGTGTATTGAGCAATGCTTCCTCACTGAAATGAGATGGTCAGGGTGCAAGTTTACATGGAACAACAGACATGAAAAGGGGGGGGGGGAGAGTTTACTCAAAAATAGATTGGGCCTTTGCAAACAGCCTCTGGTTCCAGGAATTGGATCAATTTGATCTTAAATTCCACCCAGAGGGAGTTTCAGACCATTCACCAATCTGTTTGGCCCTTCAGTCACAACCTGCAAAAACAAAAACACCCTTCAAATACTTCAACATGTGGAGCCTCCACTCTGAATTCCATGCTATGGTGCAGCAAGCTTGGAATTTCAGAACACAAGGCACTAAAATGTTCAGAGTGTACAGAAAACTGAAAAAAGTGACACAAGTGCTGAAGAACTTAAACAGAAATGATTTTAGGGACATTATAGCAAAAGCAGACAGTGCAAGAGAAAACATGACTCAAGCTCAGATTGATGCTAACAATGAGCCCTTAAATGAGGAAACACAGCAGAAGGAACTACAGGCTAGGAAAAAATACAATGAGCTGAATATGGCTGCAGAAAACTTCTTACAGCAGAAAAGCAAGGCTAATTGGGTGCAGCTGGGGGATGGAAACACACATTTCTTCCATGCTGTTATGAAGCAAAGAAGACACAAGAATAGAGTGCTCTCAATCAGAACACAGCAGGGGGCTCTATTGGAAGATAAACAGTTGGTTATGGAGGAATTTGTGAGATTTTACAAAGAAATGTTGGGAGTCTCAGGGGATAGGGAAGCTACAGCAGAAGCCAGTTTCTTCTCAGCAGGACACAAACTGGATATACATCAACAAATGAACCTCATTGCTCCAGTCAGTGCCACTGAGGTGAAAACAGCAATGTTTGAGATAGACAGCAACAAAAGCCCGGGCCCAGATGGATTTGGTTCAGGCTTCTTTAAGGCAACATGGCATATTGTAGGGCATGAAGTGACTGAAGCTATCATTGACTTCTTTAAGTCATCCAGAATGCTTAAAGAAGTGAATGCTACAAACCTATGCCTTATACAGAAGATACAAAACCCAGAAAAGGCATCTGATTTCAGACCCATAGCATGCTGCAACACAATCTACAAGTGCATATCCAAGATCATGTGTGGAAGATTGGCAAAAGTTCTCCCAATGCTTGTTTCAGAGAACCAGGGAGCCTTTGTGGCCCAAAGATCAATTGTAAATAACATCATGATATGTCAGGACCTCATTAAGCACTACAACAGAAAACAATCCTCACCTAGATGCTTGATGAAGATAGACCTGAGAATGGCATATGACACAATACACTGGGGATTTGTGAAGGAAATGCTACAAGGGTATGGATTCCCAGCAAAATTCAGTGGATGGCTAATTGAATGCATCCAAACAGCAAGCTTCTGCATCAATCTGAATGGGGAAACACATGGATACTTTACTGCAAAACGTGGCATTAGACAGGGTGATCCAATCTCTCCACTAATCTTTGTATTTGTTATGGAATACCTGTCTAGAACACTGAAAATAGCCTGCATGGATAAAAGCTTCTGTTGGCATCCCATGTGCAAAGAGCTTGGCCTGAGTCATTTATGCTTTGCTGACGACCTAATGTGCTTCTGCAAAGCTGCCCCAGAGCCTGTGAACATCATGATGAACAGCATAAACCACTTCTCACAAGTCACAGGTCTATATGCAAACAAGGAAAAATCAAACATTTATGTTGCAGGGGTAAATGATCAAATGAAAAATGATTTGTTACACATCTCAGGATTTAGAGAGGGAACCCTACCCATGAAATACCTGGGTGTCCCTCTATCCCCTTCAAAATGGAGCAAAATTGATTGTGAGTGCTTGGTGGATAAGATGACTAGGAAGTTGCAGATTTGGGCCTCCAGGAACCTCTCTTATGCAGGAAGAGTACAATTAATTAATTCTGTATTATTTTCCATACATGTATACTGGTCTAGTATATTTATTATGCCTACTGGGGTACTGAAAAGTGTGGAGCAAAAATGCAGATTTTTCTTATGGGGGACAACTGAACAAAAACACAAGACAAGCTTGGTGGCATGGGACATGGTGTGCAGACCAAGGAAAAATGGTGGACTAAATGTTAAAAACTGCAAATGGTTCAACATAGCTCTAAATGGTAAGCATATCTGGGACCTAGCCACAAAGAAAGATACACTGTGGGTAAGATGGATCAATGGAGTTTATCTGAAAGGTGTCAACGTTTGGAACTATGCTCCAGTCTGGGGATCTAGCTGGTACTGGAACAAGCTGAACAAGACCAAAAGCCACTTTCAGGCACAATACACCACAAGGGGGACATGGAAGCTTGAAACTGATGGCCTATATACTGCTGCAAGTGGATACAGAATGATGCAAAGAAATATGCCAAAATACAGACATGCAGATTTAATCTGGGGGAAACTATCCATGCCTAGGCAAAGCTTCTGCCTCTGGCTAGCACAAAAGGAAAGATTGTTGACCAAAGATAGACTGAAGAGAACGGGATTCTTGAATGGGGATGCAATATGCTACATGTGCAAGCTGAAGCCAGAAGACCATAACCATTTGTTCTTTAATTGCAAAGTGGCAACAACAGTCCTGGAACAGGTAAAGAATTGGCTGGGGATTTCAGCAAAATCAAAAACAATACAGGGAATGCTCAACTGGATAAGTAGGCAAAAGTGCTCGACAGTCAGGAAGGGAGTGTATGCATCTGGGCTAGCAGCAGCTGTGTACTGGGTCTGGAAATGCAGGAACACTCATTTTGTTGGGGAAGGTAGCATTCCAGCAACACAAATCATGCAACAGATACAGCAAATTGTTAGAATCAAAGCCCAACAATACAGCAAAAGCAAGAGAAAGATATCCAGCAGGGACAAGATATGGGTAGATGAGATATAGAGATCCCAGAAGCACTTTAATAAGTGAGATAAGGTGCAAATTAATCAGCAATAGGGGCAGCACAGAAAGGTAGAAGCAGGACTCATCAGACCCTCAGCAGAGCAGCAAGAATTATGTTAGGCAACAGAATAAATGCAGAAAAAAGGGAGAAGATTTCAAAGAGAATAGACAGAAGCAGATCTCAGCAGGAAAATCAATAAAACCCTGCAAGGCATCAGAACATGCTGCAGGAATTAGCTAGCAGACGGCAGAAGGGGAGCAGAAGCAGCACCCAGCAGAAAACCAGGGGCAGGAAGCTGGAGAAAAGCAGAACAAAAAGAAACAGAAAAACAACTTGTGCAGGAAAAAGGAAAAAGATTCCTGAAGGAATAGGCAGAAGCAGATGTCATCAGGAACTCAGCAGTACATCAAGTAACTCAGAAAGATAGCAGAAAAGTGCAGGAAAATACAGCAGATTTCAGCAGAGCAGCAGAAGCAGGAGAGCAGAACCCGGGGCTGTGAATAGGACAGCAGGATGTCTTGCAGCAGGTAACCAGCAGGAAAATGGACAGTAGGCTCCCAGGAAGGACACAGAAGCAGATTGATACAGAGAGACTCTGAATCAGAACAAATGCAAGGAATAGGCAGCAGTGCAGGAACTCAGGCAGCAGGGTTCAGCAGCAGGTAATCAGCAGCAGGTTGATGAAGCAAGGCAGAATGAGGAATGAAACAGCTCCAAGCAGAGTTGAAAACATCGAAGAAGTTGTAATATTTTAACTATATATGTTTTTGTATTTTGCTGTAAGTCAGAAATAATTTTTGCTAATTGTAATGTTTACAGAGATGGTGAGAAATATTTTTTGCAAATTGTAATGTTTACAGAGATGGTGAACCACTGCCTGTAGTGAGTTGCACCAGATTGAAGGGTTGTAAGGTAGTAGAGGGATGTAGCAAAAAGGAACCCTACCTAGTAGGTGGCCTTGGATCTGCATTGCCTAAGGACTGTAATCTTGTTACATTACAGTGAGCAATAATACAATTTCTGACTTGCACCAAAAAAAAAAACAAGGAAAGGAGGTAACAGAAGCCATCATTGACTTCTTTGAATCATCAAAAATGCTAAAGGAGGTGAATGCTACTAATCTGTGTCTAGTGCAGAAGATAGAAAATCCAGAGAAGGCATCAGACTACAGACCAATTGCATGCTGCAACACCATATACAAATGCATCTCCAAGATCATATGTGGGAGACTAGCAAGAGTACTTCCAGACCTAGTCTCTGAGAACCAGGGTGCTTTTGTGGCAAAGAGATCAATTGTGCACAATATCATGATTTGCCAGGATCTGATCAAGCACTACAACAGAAAACAATCATCCGCAAGATGCTTGATGAAGATAGACCTAAGCAAAGCCTATGACACAATCCACTGGGGTTTTGTCAAGGAGATGTTGCTAGGGTATGGGTTTCCTGTAAAGTTCATTGGCTGGGTTATGGAATGCATCCAAACAGCAAGTTTCAGCATCAGCTTGAATGGGGAGATACATGGATACTTCCCAGCAAAACGTGGCATCAGGCAGGGGGATCCAGTATCCCCACTAATATTTGTCTTGGTAATGGAGTATCTCTCAAGAATCTTGAAAATAGCCTGTATGGATAAAAGCTTCTCCTGGCATCCCATGTGCAAAGAGTTGGCTCTGAGCCACCTATGCTTTGCAGATGACCTGATGTGCTTTTGCAAAGCAGCACCAGAATCTGTAAACACCTTGATGAACAGCCTAGACTACTTCTCAAAAGCTACAGGATTGTGTGCAAACAAAAAGAAATCGAACATGTACATTGCTGGTGTTAGTGAAGAACTGTAAAGTGAGTTGTTAGGTTTATCAGGGTTCAGGGAGGGTACATTACCCATGAAATACCTAGGAGTTCCACTATCTCCATCTAAATGGAGCAAAATTGACTGTGAATGTTTAGTGGACAGAATGACAAAGAAGCTTCAGATATGGGCATCCAGGAACCTATCATATGCAGGAAGGGCCCAACTTATCGACTCTGTGTTATTCTCCGTTCATGTATACTGGTCTAGCATTTTTATAATGCCTGCTGGTGTACTCAAGAGTGTAGAGCAGAAGTGCAGACTATTCCTGTGGGGTTCAACTGACCAAAAACAGAAGACAAGCCTGGTGGCATGGGATGTGGTATGCAGACCAAGGAAAAATGGGGGAATAAATATTAAAAATTGCAAATGGTTCAATTTTGCCTTAAATGGGAAGCATATTTGGGATTTAGCCACAAAAAAAGACACTCTGTGGGTTTAATGGATAAATGGGGTTTATTTAAAGGGAGTTAGCCTCTGGAATTATGCTCCAGTATGGGGTGCCAGCTGGTACTGGAATAAGTTTAACAAACTCAAAAGCTATTTCCAGGACCATTATTCAGCAAGAGGAGTATGGAAGGTTTCAAAGGATGGGATATACTCTGTGGCCAGTGGCTATAGTGTACTTACAGGCACTATGCCAAAATCCAGATATGCCAACCTGATTTGGGGGAAAATAGCCATGCCTAGACAGAACTTTTGTTTATGGTTGGCACAACAGGGGAGATTGTTAACAAAGGAAAGGATGCTGAGGATGGGATTCCTGAATGGAGACACCATGTGCAACCTGTGCAAAGAAAAAACAGAGGACCATCCTAGACCAGCTGAGAGGATGGCTACAAATGACAGCAAGAGCAAACTCGATCCAGGGAATGCTCAACTGGACAAGCAGACAAAAATGATCCAGGTTCAGAAAGGAAACATATGCAGCAGGACTTGCAGCAATGGTATATTGGATATGGAGATGCAGGAACATTGTACACTTTGAGGGGAGCAGAATGTCAGGAGAGCAGATCATACAGCAGGTGCAGCAGATGATCAGAATAAGAACTCAACAATGCAGCAAAGAGAGGAAAGTGAGCAACAAGGACAGGAGATGGTTAGAGAATTTATAATCTGTGTCCTGTGCTATATGCCATGTTTTGAACCAGGAAAATATGCAGCAGTACCAACAGGACAGACTGAACAACCTAGCAGTAGGGAAGAGCAGCAGGGATATGGCAGCTTAATTAAGTCCAGGACAGAGATGCTTGTAGCAGGCCTCCAACAGTAGCTACAGAGAAAGAGAGCAGAAGAAGAGAAGAATCAGGATGAAGCAGGAAAAAGGGACAAAATTTCAAAAGAGAATAGACAGAAGCAGATCTCAACAGAAAAATCAAGAAACCCTGCAAGGCATCAGAACATGATGCAGGAATAGCTAGCAGACTTCAGAAGGGGAGCAGAAGCAGCACCCAGCAGAAAACCAGGGGCAGGAAGCTGGAGAAAAACAGAACAAAAAGAAACAGAAAAACAGAAGCATGGAAACTAGAAGAGAATAACCTGTGCAGAAAAAGGAAAAAGATTCCTGAAGAAAGAGGCAGAAGCAGATAGCATCAGAAACTCAGCACTGAATCAAGCAACTCAGAAAAGTAGCAGAAAAGTGCAGGAAATTACAGCAGAATTCAGCGGGGAAGCAGAAGCTGGGGAACAGGACCCGGGGCTGTGAATAGGACAGCAGGATGTCCTGCAGCAGGTAACCAGCAGGAATTCAGACAGCAGGTTTCAGCAGGTAATCAGCAGCAGGTTGATGAAGCAAGGAAGAATGAGGAATAAAACGGCTCCAAGCAGAGTTGAAAAGCTAGAAGAAGTTGTAATATTTTTAGCTATTTATGTTTTTGTAGTTTGCTGTAAGTCAGAAATAATTTTTGCAAAAATGTAATGTGTACAGAGATGGTGAGAAATAATTTTTGCAAATTGTAATGTTTACAGAGATAGTGAACCACTGCCTGTAGTGAGTTGCACCAGAACGAAGGGTTGTAAGGTAGTAGAGGGATGTAGCAAAAAGGAACCCTACCTAGTAGGTGGCCTTGGATCTGCATTACCTAAGGACTGTAATCTTGTTACATTACAGTGAGCAATAATACAATTTCTGACTTGCACCAAAAAAAAAAAAAAAAAAACAAGGAAAAATCAAGTATATATGTGACAGGGGTGAATGAATAGAAGAAAAATGAACTGTTGTATCTCTCAGGGTTTTAGGAGGGTACTCTACCAATGAAATACCTGGGAGTTCGTCTCTCTCCCTCAAAATGGAGCAAAATAGACTGTGAATGCTTGGTAGACAAAATGACTACAAAATTGCAAATATGGGCCTCCAGAAACCTCTCATATGCATGAAGGGCACAATTAATAAACTCTGTATTACTATCTATCCATGTATACTGGTCAAGCATCTTTGTCATGCCTGCTGGGGTGCTGAAAAGTATAGAGAAAAAATGCAGATTGTTTTTATGGGGGGCTACTGACCAAAAGCGAAAAACAAGCTTGGTTGCCTGGGATATAGTATGCAGACCAAGGAAGAATGGTGGTATAAACATTAAACAATGCAAATTGTTTAATATAGCACTCAATGGGAAGCATGTCTGGGACCTAGCTACCAAAAAAGATACACTGTGGGTAGAATGGGTCAATGGAGTGTATCTGAAAGGAAGCACACTATTGACCTATGCTCCCGTGTGGCGAGCTAGTTGGTACTGGACAAAGCTCAACAAAATCAAGCAACATTTCCAGGCCCACTACACACAGAGAGGAGTCTGGAGAGGGGATCAGGATGGGGTTTACAGTGCAGCTAGAGGGTACAGAACACTGTTAGGCAACCTGCCAAAGTCAAGGCATGCAGACCTGATTTGGGGGAAGATCTCAGTACCCAGACAAAGCTTTTGTCTATGGTTAACTCACATGGGAAGATTGTTGACCAAGGATAGAATGCAGAAAATGGATTTTCTGAATGGGGATAATATATGCTACCTGTGCACAGTGGAGACAGAAACTCATAACCATCTGTTCTTCCAATGTAGTGTGTCTGCACAGGCACTGCAAATGCTGAGGGACTGGCTGAAAATCACTGCAAGAGCAAACACAATCAAAGGCCTGCTCAGCTGGGTTAGCAGACAGAAGTGCTCAAGTTTCAGAAAAGAAACATATGCAGCAGGGATTGCAGGTACTGTGTACTGGTTGTGGAGATGCAGGAACTTGATTTACTCTGAGGGGAGCAGAATACCAATGGCACAGATTACCCAACAGATGCAGCAGTCAATCAGGCTAAAAATCCACCAAAGCATTTGCAACAGGAAATTAACCAGCAGAGACAGGAGATGGGCCAACAATCTGTAAATTACATGCACTGAAAGCAGGAGATTATACAGTTCAGCAGCAAGGGCAGGATGCAGAAAAACAGATAGCAGGGTGCAGCAGATACCCAGCAGCAAGTCCAGAACACAGGAAAAAAAAAAAAAACAGATGAAGGGGGCTCAGCAGATCAGGAAGGATGAAGAGGGCACAACAGAAATTTGCAGTAGCAACAGGTGATGGTAATCATGCAGGAAGCCCAAAAGGAAAAACAAGAAGCAGTGGTCAAACAGCTCAGCTCAGCAAAGCTAGAGAATCTGGCCAGCAGACAGTATCAGGAGCAGTTTTCAAAAGGACCAGCAGAAGGAAGCAGAGTAACAGCAAGGATGGGAATAAATTAGGAAAATGCAGTAGCCTATTCCAATGTATTTTGTATATGTTGTATTTTGTTTTGCTGTAAGTCACGGTGTTTCTGTTTTATTTTGTCTTTCTGACTTGCACCAAAAAAAAAACAAAAAAAACATTGGCATCGCCCGTTACAGCAGGTAATCAGCAGCACGTTGTTGAAGTAAGGCAGAATGAGGAATGAAACAGCTCCAAGCAGAGTTGTAAAGCTCGAAGAAGTTGTTAATATTTTTAACTTTGTATGTTTTTGTATTTTGCTGTAAGTCAGAAATAATTTTTGCTAATTGTAATGTTTACAGAGATGGTGAGAAATATTTTTTGCAAATTGTAATGTTTACAGAGATGGTGAACCACTGCCTGTAGTGAGTTGCACCAGATTGAAGGGTTGTAAGGTAGTAGAGGGATGTAGCAAAAAGGAACCCTACCTAGTAGGTGGCCTTGGATCTGCATTGCCTAAGGATTGTAATCTTGTTACATTACAGTGAGCAATAATACAATTTCTGACTTGCACCAAAAAAAAACACATTGGCATCGCAATTGGCATCGCGCATCGAAGGAGTTTCTCTCTTTAGAAATGCTCTCTCCTCTCTCCTCTACACTGCTCGTTAGCCATTAACGAAGCTTTGAGTTTTAATGGGGAAGAAGGATAAAGCAAAGCGAGGGACTGAAAACCACGGTGATGATGCCAAAAATTCTGTGGCTCCCCCGTGTCCTACAAAAAACGCAACTCATAGGCAATGTAACAGTACCAACCGAGATAACCTAGATCGGGTAGTTCGAAATCTTACAAATGAATTGGAGGCCCCTGAAATCATGACGCCTGAGGTTCAACCTGAAACGGTACAATAGATGGAATTAGCAAGAGAGAAAATTAATTCATGGCTCTCGAAGATGAAGGAGAAGGCCAAAACTCATTTTTCGTGGGAAGATGAAGCTAAAGCTTCAGCGCAAGACAAACAGCAACAATCTACAGATGTAGGTAAGATCTCAGCCTGGGAAAAATTTGATATAACCAAATTGAAAAATGTTGGGTTTAAATTGGATTTTATTGCACCTGCTATGCATGAGGGTAAACCAGTGGGGGAAATTAATTTCATGGATATCGAATCTGAAATCAGCTACTGGAACCAAGCGGTTGTATGCTATGTAATGGGGTCAAGGCCACCAATTAATGTCTTCAGTGGGTTTCTAAGAAGAATTTGGGCAAAAAGGGGGATGAATAAAATTGCAATGATGAAAAATGGCTTACTTCTGGTTAGATTTGACTCTCTGGAGGAAAGAGATGCTGTGATACAGGAAGGGGTTTATCATTTTGATAATAAACCCATGATAGTTAGGGCATTGTCTGAAAATGTAGATTATGCTCATGAGGAACTTACCTCTGTTCCTATATGGGTCAAATTCCCTGGATTAAATGACAAATACTGGAATGCAATGGGATTGAGCAAAATTGCAAGTTTAGTTGGCAGGCCAATGATGGCTGACAGGAATACAGAGCTCAAGGTGGGGATTCACTATGCTAGAGTGTTGGTTGAAGTTGAAATAGGAGGTGTATACCCTGATAAGGTGCATTTTAAGAATGAGAAGGGGAATATTGTTGAACAGGAGGTGGATTATGACTGGAAGCCTATAATTTGCAGTCATTGCAAACAATATGGGCATAGTGAGCCTGACTGTAGGAAGAAGAAAGATGTTTCTGCCCCTCTGAATCAACCTGTGCCTGTGCAGAATCAACCTTTACAGCAAGAAATCCCTAGGAACCAGCAATGGCAGAATGTAGGGAGAGGTAGAGGTAGATGGAATGCAGGGAGAGGAGTGAGAGCAGGAAGAGGCAACTACAGGCAAATTCAGCAACCTAAAAATGTCACACCCCAGATTCAGAACTCTTTTGATATACTGGAAACTGAACGAGGAGTGCAGGAGGTGCAACTGGGACAAGGTGAAGCAGTAGAGCCAGGTATACAGGAGGATCAGAACACAGGTGTGGTGCCACCACATGGTAAGTCTCCTATCTTGACTGGTAGTCATGGATAGGATCCTTATATGGAATGTTAGAGGCCTGAATGGCCCTAATAAGCAGAGGGATGTTGCCCTTTTCTGCAAAAAGAATAATTGTGGTTTGGTGGCTTTTCTAGAAACTAAAATTAGAAAAGTTAATTTGGAAAAATTCAAAAACAGTTTCATGCCAAGGTGGGAATCCTATAGTAATCATAATGATCATAGGTTGGGAAGAATTTGGATAAGATGGTTGCCAAATTATTTTCATGTTGATGTGATTTTCTCCTCTGTGCAAATGATCATATGTAAAGTGATTAATCTTGTGAGAAAAAAGGAGTTTGTGGTGAGTTTTGTATGTGGTCTAAATGAAAAAGAGGATAGGAAACAATTGTGGAAGGATCTTACTGATTTTGCAATTAATTGCAATAAACCTTGGATTATTGGAGGGGATTTCAACAATGTGTTGGTACCTGGCAACAGACAAGGAGGATTACCAGTTACATATGCAGAAATACAAGATTTTAAAGCTTGCATTGAAGACTGTTTTCTCACTGAAATGGCCTGGTTTGGGTGTCAATACACCTGGAATAATAGGCATGAGGGGGGA
Organism: Tetragonia tetragonoides; assembly: GCA_038025085.1. Taxonomy (NCBI): domain Eukaryota; kingdom Viridiplantae; phylum Streptophyta; class Magnoliopsida; order Caryophyllales; family Aizoaceae; genus Tetragonia; species Tetragonia tetragonoides. The sequence goes on along the minus strand of CM076149.1, from coordinate 27,776,196 downwards.
GGGAGAGTATAGTCTAAAATTGATTGGGCTCTTGCCAACAGCCTCTGGTTTCAGGAGTTTGATCAATTTGCTCTGCAGTTTCATCCAGAGGGTGTATCTGACCACTCTCCAATCTGTTTAACTCTTCATAAAAAATGCACAAAAAGAATTATCCCCTTTAAATTTTTTAACATGTGGAGCCTCCACTCTGAATTCCAAGCAATGGTGCAGCAAGCCTGGAATTTCAGAACACAAGGCACAAACATGTTTAGAGTTTATCAGAAACTGAAAAGGTTGAGGTCAGTGCTGAAAAAGCTAAATAGCGATGAATTTAGTGACATTTTAGCTCAAGCTGATATTACTAGAATTGCTATGACTCAAGCTCAGACAGAAGAAAACAAGGAGCGTTTAAATGAAACACTGCAACAGAAAGAGATACAGGCCAGGATGAGGTATAATGAGGTGAATATGACAGCTGAGAATTTTTTACAACAAAAGAGCAAGGCCAAATGGGTTCAGTTGGGAGATGGGAACACTCAGTTCTTTCATGCAGTCATGAAGCAGAGAAGGCAGCAGAATAGTTTGCATTCCATTAAGACACAGGAGGGTGTTCTTTTGGAAGACCAAAACTTGATTATGGAGGAATTTGTGGGGTTTTACAGAGAGATGTTGGGGGTATGAGGTGTCAGGGACACTACAGCAGAAGACAGTTTTTTCCCTGCAGGTCACAGACTAGACCTGCATCAACACATGATCCTGAGTGCCCCTGTGAATGCTGATGAGGTGAAGAAAGCCATGTTTGATATTGACTGTAACAAAAGCCCATGCCCTGATGGTTTTGGATCTGGATTCTTCAAAGAAGCTTGGCATATTGTGGGACAAGAAGTGACTTATGCTATCATAGATTTTTTTGATTCCTCTAAAATGCTCAAAGAGGTGAATGCAACAAATCTGTGTCTTGTGAAGAAGATACCTAATCCGGAGAAGGCATCTGATTTCAGGCCTATAGCATGCTGCAATACCATCTACAAATGCATCTCCAAGATTTTGTGTGGGAGATTGGCAAGAGTGCTTCCTGTGCTTGTCTCCGTGAACCAGGCAGCTTTTGTGGCTCAGAGATCAATAGTTCACAACATAATGATATGTCAGGATCTTATTCAGCGTTACAGGAGGAAACAATCCTCTCCTAGGTGTTTGATGAAGATTGATCTAAGGAAAGCTTATGACACAATTCATTGGGGTTTTATTAAGGAGATGCTGCAAGGGTATGGTTTCCCTGTAAAGTTCAGTGGCTGGTTACTAGAGTGCATCCAAACTGCTAGTTTCAGCATCAATTTGAATGGGGAAGCACATGGATACTTTGCTGCAAAATGTGGCATTAGGCAGGGAGATCCAATTTCTCCATTAGTTTTTGTTTTGGTCATGGAATAATTATCAAGGATCCTGAAGATAGCTTGTATGGACAAGAGCTTCAATTGGCACCCCATGTGCAAAGAACTTGCACTGAGTCACCTCTGCTTTGCTGATGACTTGATGTGCTTCTGCAAAGCTGCCCATGAATCTGTGAGTATCATGATGAATAGCATTAATTATTTTTCACAAGCTACTGGTTTGTTTGCAAACAAAGAGAAATCAAATATATATGTAGCTGGTGTTAGTGAACAAATTAAGAATGAGTTGTTATGCTTGTCAGGGTTTAGGGAGGGTACATTGCCCATGAAATATTTGGGTGTGCCACTATCTCCATCTAAATGGAGCAAAATAGATTGTGAATGCTTGGTGGATAAGATGACAAAAAAGCTGCAGATTTGGGCCTCCAGGAATCTCTCATATGCAGGAAGGGCTCAACTAATTAATTTTGTATTATTCTCTATACATGCATACTGGTCGAGCATTTTTATAATGCCTCCTGGGGTACTGAAAAGTGTAGAGAAAAAATGCTGATTATTCTTGTGGGGATCTACTGAACAGAAGCACAAGACAAGCTTGGTGGCCTGGGACATTGTATGCAGACCAAGGAAAAATGATGGAATAAATGTTAAAAATTGCAAATGGTTTAACATAGCTCTAAATGGGAAGCATATTTGGGATTTAGCCACCAAAAAAGATACACTGTGGGTAAAATGGATTAATAGGGTTTATTTGAAAGGAGAAAATTTTTGGAACTATGTTCCTGTGTGGGGAACTAGTTGGTACTGGAAAAAGCTTAATAAAATCAAAAGCTATTTCCATGATCATTACTCAGCTAGGGGAGTGTGGAAAGGTGCAACTGATGGGATCTATTCTGCTGCTAGTGGTTACAGAATATTGACAGGAGACATGCCAAAATACAGACATGCTGATTTGATTTGGGGAAAGATATCTATGCCTAGACAAAGTTTTTGCTTTTGGCTGGTTCAACGGGGAAGGCAGTTAACTAAAGATAGGCTGCAGAAAATGGGCTTCTTGAATGGAGATGCTATGCGTTACTTGTGTAAGTTGAAACCAGAAGATCATAATCACCTATTCTTCAGCTGTAGTGTATCCACAGAGGTTCTGGTTCAGTTAAGGGGTTGGCTGCAAATGTCAGCAAAAGCAAATACAGTCCAGGGCATGCTGAACTGGATAAGCATGCAGAAAGTTTCAAGATTCAGAAAAGAAGTGTATGCAGCAGGGCTTGCAGCAGCAGTTTACTGGATATGAAGATGCAGAAACATCCAATATGTTGAGGGAAGCAGAATGGCCCTGTCGCAAATCATACAGCAGATTCAGCAGGTGATTAGAACCAGAGCACAACAATGCAGCAGCAAGAGGAAGATTAACAGCAAGGATAAAAAATGGATAGGGATTTTGTAATATGTTATTTGTAATATGTTTTTGTAGTTGCTGTAAGTAGGGAATGTTTCGTTTTCTGTTTCAGTCATGGTGAGCCACTGGTTGTAGTGTGCTGGTCCAGTAATCTTAGGTTCGTATGGTTGTTAGGGGATGTAGATCCTAAGGAACCCTACCTAGTAGGTGGTCTTGAATTTACATTGCCCTGTGGGCTGTAATCTTGTTACATTACAGCTGGTATTAATACAATTTCTGATTTGCACCAAAAAAAAAACATTGGCATCGCGTCAAACCGCCGTTACAAGCCTATGAGGGATCCAATAACCGACCCTAGGGGCCTCCCATGTCCCCTAGGGGTCTCCCGTGCGATATGAGGCGAAAATATTAACGTCGAAAAGCTTGCGACCGGAGGTCCAAAAGACGTCCCCTAGAGCATTCCCGGGGCCCGGTTTCCGTTTTCGCCCGAAATTTTTTCGGGGGCTCTCTATTATGGCTTTAGGGGACCCCCAGTGCCCCGGGAGGGTCATACTTATCCCCAAACTCTGATATCACCCATCGCATTGGCATCGCAACCTCTCTCTAAAATGCTCTCTCCTCTCTCCTCGACAACGCTCGTCAACCACCATTAACGCAGCTCTGAGTTTTAATGGGGAAGAAAGAAAAAGCTAAACGAGGGAATGGGAATGACGATGATGATGCGGGAAAATCAACAGTTCCACCTTGTACCATAAAAAATGTGACACAAAGAAAACGTACCAGCGCAACTCATGAAAACCTAGCTCGAGTAATGCGCAACCTCACGGATGAATTGGAGGACACAGAAATCATGACACCAGATGCACAAACTGAGACAGTGCAGCAAATGGAATTAGCGAAGGATAAAATCAATTCGTGGATTTCGAAGATGAAGGAAAGGGCCAATAATCAAGGTTCGGATGAGGAAGAGGATAAAGTAACAAAACAAGGCAAACAACAGCAATTCGCAGATGCAGGTAAAACCTCAGCTTGGGAAAAATTCGACATAACTAAATTAAAAAATGCCGGTTTTAAATTGGAGTTTATAGCACCTGTTATGCTTGAGGGAAAACCTGTAGGAGAAATTAATATCAAGGACATAGAATCTGAAATTAATTATTGGAATCAAGCTATTGTTTGCTATGTCATGGGTTCAAGGCCACCTATCAATGTGCTCAGTGGGTTTCTTAGGAGAATTTGGTCGAAGAGGGGAATGAATAAAATTGCAATGATGAAAAATGGACTAGTTATTGATAATGCCGGTTTTAAATTGGAGATTTGATACTATGGAACAGAGAGACGCTGTGCTAGAGGAAGGGGTTTATCATTTTGATAATAAACCCATGATTGTCAGACCTCGGTCTGAGAACACAGACTATGCTCATGAGGAGCTCACGTCTGTGCCTATATGGGTTAAACTCCCTGGTTTGAATGTCAAGTATTGGAATGCAATGGGGCTGAGCAAAATTGCAAGCTTAGTAGGTAGGCCAATGATGGCTGACAGGAACACAGAACTGAAAGTGGGGATTCAATATGCTGGAGTACTGGTTGAAGTGGAGATAGGGGGTGAGTATCCTGACAAGGTCCACTACAAGAATGAAAAGGGGAACATAGTGGAACAAGAAGTTGAGTATGACTGGAAATCTGTACTGTGCAACCATTGCAAACAACATGGACACAGTGAGCATGAATGTAGGAAAAAGAAAGCCATACCTGGGCATGTGACTCAAGCAATGCCTATGCAGCACCTACCTGTGCAGCAAGCAAACCCTAGATCACAGCAATGGCAGAATGCAGGGAGAGGTAGGAATAGAATGGGTAATGCAGGGAGAGGGAGTAAAGCTGGAAGGGGATACTACAGACAAGTTCAACAGCCTAACAATGCTACAACACAGATACAGAATCCCTTTGATATACTGCAAAACGTAGATGGGGAACAGGAGGGGATGCAGGCACAAGGTCAAGCAACAGTGCCAGGAACACAGGAGGATCAGATATCAGAGGAAGTGCCATTACATGGTAAGTCTCCTATCTTGACTAGTAGTCATCGATAGGATCCTTATTTGGAATGTTAGAGGCCTGAATGGCCCAAATAAGCAGAGGGATGTGGCCCTCTTCTGTAAAAAAAATAAATGTGGATTGGTGGCTTTTCTTGAAACAAAAATCAGATTAGTTAATTTGGAAAAATGCAAAAAAAGTTTCATGCCAGAGTGGGAATCTTTTAGTAACCATAATGAACATAGGCTGGGTAGAATATCGATTAGATAGTTACCAGATTATTTTCATGTTGAAGTTATTTTCTCCTCTATGCAAATGGTCATATGTATTGTGAGAAATATGGAGAGGAAAAAGGATTTTAAGGTGAGTTTTGTATATGGAATGAATGAGAAAGAAGATAGGAAGCAATTATGGAAGGATATAAATGATTTTACTACTATCTGCAACAACCCCTGGATTGTTGGTGGGGACTTCAACAATGTGCTACTACCTGGGAACAGACAAGGCGGCCTCCCAGTCACTCTTGCTGAAATTCAGGATTTTAAATCCTGCATTGAAAGCTGTTTCCTCACTGAAATGAGTTGGTCTGGGTGTCAATACACCTGGAATAACAGGCATGAGGGGGGGGGGGGGGGAAAGAGTATACTCTAAGATAGATTGGGCTTTTGTAAACAGTCTATGGATGCAGGAGTTTGATCAGTGCATCCTACAGTTCCTGCCAGAGGATGTATATGACCATTCTCCTATTTGCTTAACTCTTCACAAAAACCTGGCTATAAGCAAATCCCCCTTTAAATTCTTTAACATGTGGAGCCTCCACTCTGAATTCCAAGCCTTGGTGCAGCAAGCCTGGAATTGTAGAACACAAGGCACAAAAATGTTTAAGGTTTATCAAAAACTGAAAAGTGTGAAACATGTCCTGAAAAAGTTAAATAGAGCTGAATTTAGTGATATATTAGCTCAGGCTGATATTGCTAGATCTGTAATGACTCAAGCTCAGATAGATGCAAACAAGGAGCCCCTCAATGAGGCACTGCAGAAGGGAGAAATTCAGGCTAGGAGAAGGTTTAATGAGCTGAATATGGCAGCTGAGACATTCCTACAACAAAAGAGCAAGGCTAGGTGGGTGCAGTTGGGAGATGGCAATAATCAGTTCTTTCATGCAATTATGAAACAGAGAAGGCAACAGAACAGATTGCATTCCATCAAGACACAGGAGGGTATCTTATTGGAAGACAAAAACATGATTATTGAAGAATTTGTGGTGATTTACAGGAATATGCTGGGGGTATCAGGTACTAGAGACACCACATCAGAAGATAGCTTCTTTTCAGCAGGACATAGGCTAAATATGCAGCAACAGATGAACATTAGTGCACCAGTGACTGCTGAGGAAGTGAAGAAAGCTATGTTTCATATTGACAGCAATAAAAGCCCTGGCCCTGATGGCTTTGGCTCAGGATTTTTCAAAGAAGCGTGGCATATTGTGGGGGAAGAAGTGACCAATGCAATTATTGATTTTTTTGATTCCTCTAAAATGCTCAAAGAGGTGAATGCAACTAATCTTTGTCTTGTGCAGAAAATTGAAAACCCTGAGAAGGCTTCTGATTTCAGGCCTATTGCTTGCTGCAACACCATATACAAATGCATTTCAAAGATTCTATATGGGATAATGGCAATAGTACTTCCTGACCTTATCTCTGTGAACCAGGGTGCTTTTGTGGCACAGAGGTCAATAGTGCACAACATCATGATTTGTCAGGACCTAATCAAGCATTACAACAGGAAGCAATCCTCACCCAGATGCTTGATGAAGATAGACCTAAGGAAAGCATACGACACAATTCATTGGAGTTTTGTCAAGGAGATGATGCAAGGGTATGGTTTCCCAGTTAAGTTCATTGGGTGGATACTGGAATGTATACAAACTGCAAGTTTCAGCATCAACATAAATGGGGGGGTTCATGGTTTCTTTCTTGCTAAACCTGGCATTAGGCAGGGAGACCCAATATCTCCACTGATTTTTGTTTTGGTCATGGAATATTTATGAAGAATTCTGAAATTAGCATGCATGGACAAGAGCTTCAGTTGGCATCCAATGTGCAAGGAACTAGCATTGAGTCACCTATGCTTTGCTGATGATTTTATGTGCTTCTGCAAAGCTGCCCCTGAATCTGTAAGTATAATGATGAATAACATTAATTACTTTGCACAAGCTACTGGCCTGTTTGCTAATAAGGAGAAATCCAACCTTTACATAGCTGGTGTGAATGAAGAAATTAACAGAGAATTGCTAGCATTATCAGGGTTCAGGGAGGGTACACTACCTATGAAGTATTTGGGAGTTCCACTATCCCCCTCTAAGTGGAGCAAAATTGACTGTGAATGCTTGGTTGATAAAATGACAAAAAAATTGCAGATATGTGCTTCTAGGAATCTCTCATATGCAGGAAGAGCTCAACTCAAAAATTCTGTGTTGTTTTCTATACATGTGTACTGGTCTAGCATTTTCATAATGCCTGTAGGGGTACTTAAAAGTGTAGAACAAAAGTGCAGATTTTTCTTGTGGGGTTCCACTGATCAGAAGCATAAGACCAGCTTGGTGGCATGGGATATGGTTTGCAGACCTAGGAAAAATGGGGGCATAAACATAAAGAACTGCAAATGGTTTAATATAGCTCTAAATGGGAAACATATCTGGGATTTAGCCACAAAAAAAGACACCTTGTGGGTAAAATGGATAAATGGGATCTATCTGAAGGGTGTCAATCTCTGGAATTATGCACCTTCTTGGGGTGCCAGTTGGTACTGGAATAAGCTCAACAAAATCAAGAGCTATTTCCAGGATCAATATACAGCAAGAGGGGTCTGGAAGGGGGAACCTGATGGTTGTTACACTACTGCAAGAGGATATAGTGTTTTAGCAGGGGCTTTACCAAAGTATAGACATGCTAATCTGATTTGGGGAAGGGTAACCATGCCAAGACACAGCTTCTTCTTATGGCTAGCTCGACAGGGAGATTGCTAACTAAGGACAGGATGCAGAAAATGGGGTTTCTGAATGGTGATGCTGTATGCAATCTGTGCAAAGCAAAGCCAGAAGACCATAGCCACCTTTTCTTCAGCTGCAGTGTGGCAACAGAAGTTTTTGATCAAATGAGATGTTGGTTACAGATATCACCAAGAGCAAACACAATCCAGGGCATGTTTAATTGGATAAGCAGGCAAAAATGCACAAATTTCAGAAAAGAAGTGTATGCAGCAGGACTTGCAGCAACTGTCTACTGGATTTGGAGAAGCAGAAATATTAAACACTTCGAGGGAAGCAGTCTGTCTGTGATGCAGACCATGCAGCAGATTCAGCAGTTAGTGAGGATCAGAATACAACAATGCAGCAGGTTAAGGAAGACCAACAACAAGGATAAAAGATGGATAGAAAGAGTTTAACTGCTCTCTGCACTAAATCTATGTAGATTTAGTACAACAGCACCAACAAAAATTCAGAATCAGATTACACCAGGGTTTCAGCAGAGATTCCAGCAGATATGCAAGACATAAGCACCTATGCAGGAATTCAGGCAGCAGGTTTCAGCAGGTAATCAGCAGCAGGTTGATGAAGCACGGCAGAATGAGGAATGAAACAATCCCAAGCAGAATTGAAAAGCTAGAAGAAGTTGTAATATTTTTAGCTATTTATGTTTTTGTATTTTGCTGTAAGTCAGAAATAATTTTTGCAAATTGTAATGTTTAAAAAGATGGTGAACCACTTCCTGTAGTGAGTTGCACCAGATTGAAGGGTTGTAAGGTAGTAAACGGGTGTAGTAAAAAGGAACCCTACCTAGTAGGTGGCCTTGGATCTGCATTGCCTAAGGACTGTAATCTTGTTACATTACAGTGAGCATTAATACAATTTCTGACTTGCACCAAAAAAAAAAATACATTGGCATCGCGTCAAACCGCCCTTACAAGCCTATCAGGGACCCAATAACCAACCCTAGGCGCCTCCCATGTCCCCTAGGGGTGTCCCGTGCAATATGGGGCGAAATTATTAACATCGAAAAGTTTGCGTCCGGAGGCCTAAAACACGTCTCGAAGAGCATTCCCGGGGCCCGGTTTCCGCTGTCGCCCAAAATTTTTTCGGGGGCTCTATTATGGCCCTAGGGGACCCCCGATGCCCCAGGAGGGTCACCTTCATCCCCGAACTCCAATATCACCCATGTCTCCCGTTTTCGGGCCTTAACATTACCTCCACCTGTTCGTCCAAAACATTGGCATCGCATTTTTTTTCTCTCTCTAAAATGCTCTCCCTTTTCTTCTCTACAGAGTTCGTCCATTAGCAACTCTGAGTTCGATGGGGAAGAAAGAGAAATCAAAGCGAGGGATTGGAAACGATGATGAAAGTGCGGAGAAATCGACAGCTCCACCTGTTCCCACGAAGAATGTGACACAAAGAAAACGTTCGACCCAAACCCATGAAAACCTAGGTCGGGTTATGAGAAATTTAACGGATGAATTGGAGGACCCAGAAATTATGTCACCGGAAATGCACTCTGAAACTCTGCAGGAAATGGAATTAGCGCAAGAAAAAATTAATTCTTGGTTGTCGAAGATGAAGGAAAGGGCTAGAAATCAAGCCTCCGATGAAGAACAGGTCGAAACTGCGACACAAGAAAAACAGCAACAATTTGCAGAGTTAGGTAAAACATCTGCTTGGGAAAAATTCGACATTACAAAACTTAAAAATGCTGGATTTAAACTTGATTTTATAGCTCCTGTTATGCTTGATGGGAAACCAGTAGGTGAAATTAACCTCAAGGACATAGAATCTGAAATTAATTATTGGAATCAATCTGTTGTCTGCTATGTTATGGGGTCAAGACCACCTATCAGTGTGCTTAGTGGATTCCTTAGGAGAATTTGGTCGAAGAGGGGAATGAATAAAATAGCTATGATGAAAAATGGGCTAGTTATTGTTCGATTTGATTCAATGGAACAAAGAAATGCAGTGCTAGAGGAAGGGGTTTACCATTTTGACAATAAACCAATGATTGTTAGACCTTGGGCTGAAAATATAGACTATGCCCATGAGGAACTCACATCTGTTCCTATTTGGGTTAAATTCCCTGGTCTAAATGTCAAGTATTGGAATGCAGTAGGGCTGAGTAAAATGGCAAGTTTGGTAGGCAGACCAATGATGGCTGACAGAAACACTGAATTGAAAGTAGGGATTCAATATGCCAGAGTCTTGATTGAAGTGGAGATAGGGGGGAAATATCCTGATAAGGTACACTACAAGAATGAAAGAGGGAACATAGTGGAACAAGAAGTTGAGTATGACTGGAAACCTGTACTGTGCAACCACTACAAACAACATGGACACAGTGAGACTGAATGCAGGAAAAAGAAAGCAACACAGGAGCCTATGACACAGACAATGCCTGTGCACCAAATACCTGCACAGCAAGCAAAGCCAAGAACACAGCAATGGCAGAATGCAGGGAGAGGTAGAGGCAGGATGGGCAATGCAGGGAGAGGGACAAGGGCTGGAAGAGGTTTCTACAGACAAATTCAACAGACTAACAATGCAGCAACCCAATCACAGAATCCATTTGACATACTCCAAGATGTAGATGGGGATCAGGAGGGAAGACAGGCACAAGGGCAAGTAACAGTGCCAGGAATGCAGGAAGAACAAGTATCAGAGGAAGTACCAGTACATGGTAAGACTCCTATCTTGACTGATAGTCATGGATAGGATGCTTATTTGGAATGTTAGAGGCCTGAATGGCCCAAACAAGCAGAGGGATGTGGCCCTCTACTGTAAAAAAAATAAATGTGGATTGGTAGCTTTTCTTGAAACAAAAATTAGATTAGTTAACCTGGAAAAATGCAAAAATAGTTTCATGCCAGAGTGGGAATCATTTAGTAACCACAATGAACACAGACTTGGTAGAATTTGGATTAGGTGGTTACCTAATTATTTTCATGTTGACATTATTTTTTCCTCTGTGCAAATGGTCATATGTAATGTGAGAAACAAGGAAGGGAAAAAAGATTTTGTGGTGAGTTTTGTATACGGAATGAATGAGAAAGAAGATAGGAAGCAACTGTGGAGGGATATGAATGATTTTGCTACTACCTGCAACAAACCATGGATTGTTGGAGGGGATTTCAACAATGTTTTGCTTCATGAGAACAGACAAGGTGGCTTGCCAGTCACCTATGCTGAAATTCAGGATTTTAAATCCTGTATAGATAGCTGTTTCTTACATGAAATGAGTTGGTCTGGATGCCCTTATACCTGGAACAATAGGCATGAAGAGAGGGGAAGGGTATACTCTAAGATAGATTGGGTCTTTGTCAACAGTTTATGGATGCAGGAGTTTGACCAGTGCACCCTACAGTTCATGCCAGAGGATGTATCTGATCATACCCCTATCTACATAACCCTGCACAAAAACCTGAATATTAATAAAACCCCCTTTAAATTCTTTAATATGTGGTGCCTTCACTCTGAATTCCTAGCCTTGGTGCAGCAAGCATGGAATTGTAGAACACAAGGTACAAAAATGTTTAAGGTATACCAAAAACTGAAAAATGTGAAACATGCATTGAAAAAGCTCAACAGAGCTGAGTTTAGTGATATTTTAGCTCAGACTGAGATTGCTAGATCAGTAATGAATCAAGCACAAGAAGATGCAAACAAAGAGCCACTGAATGAATTACTGCAGAAGGGAGAAATTCAGGCTAGGAGAAGGTTCAACGACATAAACCTGGCAGCTGAGACATTCCTACAACAAAAGAGCAAGGCTAGGTGGGTGCAACTGGGAGATGGAAATAATCAGTTTTTCCATGCAATTATGAAACAGAGAAGGCAACAAAACAGATTGCACTCCATACAGACACAAGAGGGCATCTTATTGGAGGAAAAAGACTTGATCATTGAAGAATTTGTGGGGTTTTACAGGAAGATGCTGGGGGTATCAGGAACCAGAGGCACTACAGCAGAGGAGAGCTTCTTTTCAGCAGGGAAAAAACTAAGTATGCAACAACAGATGAGCATCAGTGCACCAGTGACTGCTGAGGAAGTACAGAGAGCTATGTTTGACATTGATAGGAATAAAAGCCCAGGCCCTGATGGCTTTGGCTCAGGTTTCTTCAAGGAAGCATGGAGTATTGTTGGGGATGAAGTGACCAATGCAATTATAGATTTTTTTGAAGCCTCTAAAATGCTTAAAGAGGTGAATGCAACTAACCTTTGTCTTGTGCAGAAAATAGGGAACCCTGAAAAAGCCTCTGATTTCAGACCTATTGCATGCTGCAACACCATATACAAATGCATTTCAAAGATCCTATGTGGAAGATTGGCAACAGTGCTACCTGACCTCATCTCTGTGAACCAGGGTGCCTTTGTGGCACAAAGGTCAATTGTGCACAACATCATGATATGTCAGGACCTAATCAAGCACTACAACAGGAAGCAATCCTCACCTAGATGCTTGATGAAGATAGACCTGAGGAAAGCTTATGATACAATACACTGGAGCTTTATCAAGGAGATGCTGCAAGGGTATGGATTCCCAATTAAGTTTATTGGCTGGATACTGGAATGTATACAAACTGCAAGTTTCAGCATCAACATAAATGGTGGAGTACATGGATTCTTTACTGCTCAACGTGGCATCAGGCAAGGAGATCCAGTGTCCCCATTGATATTTGTGCTGGTCATGGAGTATTTCTCAAGGATTCTGAAAATTGCATGCATGGACAAAAGCTTCAATTGGCACCCCATGTGCAAGGAACTAGCTTTGAGCCACTTGTGTTTTGCTGATGATCTGATGTGTTTCTGCAAAGCTACCCCTGAATCTGTAAGTATAATGATGAATTGCATAAATTACTTTGCACAAGCTACTGGGCTGCATGCTAATAAGGAGAAATCTAACCTATACATAGCTGGTGTGGATGAGGAAACAAAAAGAGAATTGTTAGCATTATCTGGATTTAGGGAGGGTACATTACCTATGAAGTACTTGGGAGTCCCACTTTCTCCATCTAAATGGAGCAAAATTGACTGTGAGTGCTTGGTTGATAAAATGACCAAAAAATTGCAGATATGGGCTTCTAGGAACCTATCATATGCAGGAAGAACCCAACTCATAAATTCTGTGCTTTTCTCTATACATGTGTACTGGTCTAGCATTTTCATAATGCCTGCAGGGGTACTTAAAAGTATAGAACAAAAATGCAGATATTTCTTATGGGGATCCACTGAGGAGAAGCACAAAACCAACCTGGTGGCATGGGATATAGTATGCAGACCTAGGAAAAATGGGGGCATAAACATAAAAAATTACAAATGGTTTAATGTGGCTCTGAATGGAAAACATATCTGGGATTTAGCCACAAAAAAGGATACTTTGTGGGTAAAATGGATAAATGGGATATATCTGAAAGGGACAAATCTCTGGGATTATGCACCAGTGTGGGGTGCCAGCTGGTACTGGACCAAACTCAACAAAATCAAGAGCTATTTCCAGGAGCATTACACAGTTAGAGGGGTCTGGAAAAGAGATGCAGATGGTTGCTATACAGCTGCAAGGGGATACAGCACTTTGGTGGGAGATATGCCTAAGCAGAGACATGCCAACCTGATTTGGGGAAGGGTAACAATGCCAAGACACAGCTTCTGCCTATGGTTGGCTCAGCAGGGAAGATTGTTAACTAAGGACAGAATGCAGAACATGGGCTTCCTGAATGGGGATGATGTATGCAACCTGTGCAAGGCAAAACCAGAAGACCACAATCACCTTTTCTTCACATGTAACATGGCTGCAGATGTCTTACAACAAGTGAGAAGCTGGCTACAGATTACATCAAGAACAAACACAATTCAGAGCTTGCTGAACTGGATAAGTAGGCAGAAATGCTCAAATTTCAGGAAGGAAGTATATGCAGCTGGGCTAGCAGCAGCTGTATACTGGCTGTGGAGAAGCAGAAATATTAAACATTTTGTGGGAAACACTCTTTCTGTGATGCAGATCATGCAGCAGATTCAGCAACCAGTGAGGATCAGAATACAACAGTGCAGCAGACTGAGAAAAATCAACAGCAAAGACAAAAAATGGGTAGAGAGAATTTAAGTGCTCTTGTACCACAGTAGACTCAGGCAAAAAGACAGGACTGCACCAGATGAGCAACCAGCAGAGGCAGCAGGTCATCAGTGCATGTGTTAGGCATCAAGTCAGCAAACAGCAGGAGGAAGACAGCAAGGTTATGCAGCAGGTTACAGCAGGGGAATCAAAACCAGTGGGCAGAAGCTAGACTCAACAGCATGTCAGAATCAGAATACATCAACTCCTGGAAGTTTTGTATGTAATATTTTTAGATATAAATGTTTTTGTATTTTGCTGTAAGTCAGAAATAATTTTTGCAAATTGTAATGTTTACAGAGATGGTGGGAAACAATTTTTGCAAATTGTAATGTTTACAGAGAGGGTGAACCATTGTCTGTAGTGAGTTGCACCAGATTGAAGGGATGTAAGGTAGTAGAGGGATGTAGCAAAAAGGAACCCTACCTAGTAGGTGGCCTTGGATCTACATTGCCTAAGGACTGTAATCTTGTTACATTACAGAGAGCAATAATACAATTTCTGACTTGCACCAAAAAAAAAAACATTACCTCCAACCCAAGCGATATTCTGGCACAAGCAGATACAGCTAGGATAGCCATGACCCAAGCACAGACTGAAGCTAACAAAGAGCCATTAAATGATGCATTACAACAGACTGAATTACAGGCCAGGAAAAGATACAATGAGGTTAATATGGCAGCTGAAAATTTCCTACAGCAGAAAAGCAAGGCAAAGTGGATACAATTGGGAGATGGGAATAATCAATTCTTCCATGCAGTTATGAAGCAAAGAAGTAATAACAACAGAATCCACTCCATTAGGACACAACAGGGGACCCTTCTGGAGGACCAGAACCTGGTCATGGAAGAATTTGTGAGATTTTACAAGGATATGTTGGGGGTGACAGGAACCAGAACAAGCAAAGCTGAAGACAGATACTTCCAAGCAGGTCACAGACTAGACATCCACCAACAGATGAACCTTATAGCCCCTGTGTATGCAGAAGAGGTGAAAAATGCAATGTTTGCAATTGATTGTAATAAAAGCCCGGGTCCTGATGGCTTTGGTTCAGGGTTTTTCAAAGAAGCGTGGCCAATTGTAGGAGATGAAGTGACTGGAGCCATAATTGATTTTTTTGACTCATCTAGAATGCTCAAGGAGGTAAATGCTACAAACCTGTGCCTTGTACAGAAGATACAAAATCCAGAAAAGGCATCTGATTTCAGACCAATAGCCTGCTGTAATACAATCTACAAGTGTATCTCCAAGATCTTGTGTGGGAGACTGGCAAAAGTACTACCAGAGCTGGTGTCAGTGAACCAGGGAGCCTTTGTTGCACAGAGATCCATTGTCAACAACATCATGATATGTCAGGACCTTATTAAGCATTATAACAGGAAACAATCATCTCCCAGGTGCATAATGAAGATAGACATAAGGAAGGCATATGATACAATCCACTGGGGTTTTGTGAAGGAAATGCTGCAAGGGTATGGATTCCCTGGAAAATTCAGTGGGTGGCTACTAGAGTGCATCAAAACAGCAAGTTTTAGTATTAATATAAATGGGGAAACACATGGGAATTTCATTGCAAAGCGGGGCATCAGACAAGGTGACCCCATATCCCCATTAATATTTGTACTGGTTATGGAATATTTGTCAAGAAACCTGAAAATAGCATGCATGGATAAGAGCTTCAGCTGGCACCCCATGTGCAAAGAGCTTGCACTAAGTCATCTATGTTTTGCTGATGACTTAATGTGTTTCTGTAAAGCAGATACCGCATCTGTGAGCACAATGATGAACAGCATAAACCACTTCTCAAAAGCAACAGGATTGTATGCAAACAAGGAAAAATCAAACATCTACTTAGCAGGGGTGGATATGCAAGGAAAAAATGCACTGTTACAACTCTCAGGCTTCAGGGAGGGTACTTTGCCCATGAGATACCTAGGTGTCCCATTATCCCCCTCAAAATGGAGCAAAATAGATTGTGATTGTCTGGTGGACAAAATGACAAAAAGGATGCAGATATGGGCCTCTAGGAACCTTTCATATGCAGGGAGAGTCCAACTAATAAACTCTGTACTATTCTCCATTCATGTATACTGGTCAAGTATCTTCATTTTGCCAACTGGGGTACTAAAAAGTGTGGAGCAAAAATGCAGATTTTTCTTGTGGGGGACAACTGAGCAGAAACATAAGACAAGCTTGGTGGCCTGGGATATGGTATGCAGACCAAGAAACAATGGAGGACTTAATGTTAAGAACTGCAAATGGTTCAACATAGCTCTGAATGGCAAGCACATCTGGGATATTGCAACAAAAAAAGACACACTGTGGGTGAAGTGGATCAATGGGATTTATCTGAAAGGAGTTAACATCTAGAATTATGTTCCAGTATGGGGCACAAGTTGGTACTGGAACAAACTGAACAAGATCAAAAGTTACTTCCAGGGGCAATACACAGCAAGGGGGGTATGGAAATTTGCATCTGATGGTATTTACAATGCTGGAAGTGGATACAGAATGCTACAAGGAAACATGACAAAATGCAGGCATGCAGACTTGATATGGGGGAAGATATCCATGCCTAGACATAGTTTTTGCCTATGGCTGGCTCAAATGGATAGATTGCTAACAAAGGACAGATTCCAGAGGATGGGATGTCTGAATGGGGATGCCTTATGCTATCTGTGCAAGCAGGAACCAGAGGAACACAATCACTTGTTCTTCAAATGCAAAGTTGCAAAAGAAGTCCTGGAACAGTTAAAGGGATGGCTGCAAATTTCAGCAAGAGCAAGTACAATTCAGGGGATGTTTAACTGGATCAGCAGACAAAAATGCTCGAGAATCAGGAAGGAAGTTTATGCATCAGGGGTAGCAGCAGCAGTATACTGGATATGGAGATGCAGAAATACTCATTTTGCTGGCAAAGGCAGCATACCAGTGCCACAGATGACACAACAGGTCCAGCAAGCAGTCAGGTGCAGAATACAGCAATGCTGCAACAGCAAGAGGAAGATCTCCAGCAGGGACAAGATCTGGATAGGGGGGATATAGGCTGAAATTAAACTGGATCACAGCAAGGAACAGAGCAAACAGACAGATTACACCAGACAGTAAAGCAGAAAGCAGAACTTAACAGGGGGTCATGACATATTTGCAAGGAACCAGTAGACTGCATCCTGTTGCAGAAAAGAAGATGGAATGAACCAGCTCTGGAAGACTGCACCAGCAGAGGATTCAGAGTACAGGACAGAAGCAAAGTAGAAGCAGGAAGAAGCAGATTCAGTGGAAAACAAGGAAATTCTGTAATCAGCAGCAGGTTGATGTAGCAAGGTAGAATGAGGAATGTAACAGTTCCAAGCAGAGTCGAAAAGCTAGAAGAAGTTGTAATATTTTTAGCTATATATGTTTTTGTATTTTGTTGCAAGTCAGAAATAATTTTTGCAAATTGTAATGCCTACAGAGATGGTGAGGATTAATTTTTGTAAATTGTAATGTGTACAGAGTTGGTGAACCACTGCCTGTAGTGAGTTGCACCAGATTGAAGGGTTGTAAGGTAGTAGAGGGATGTAGCAAAAAGGAACCCTACCTAGTAGGTGGCCTTGGACCTACATTGCCTAAGGACTGTAATCTTGTGACATTACAGAGAGCAATAATACAATTTCTGACTTACACCAAAAAAAAAAAAAAAAAACATTACCTCCAACCAGGTAACAATTCAGCTTGGGAAAAATTCGACATCTCAAAATTAAAAAATGCAGGATTTAAATTAGATTTTATTGCTCCTAAATTACATGATGGGAAACCGGTGGGGGAAATAAATTTCAGTGATATAGAGTCTGAGATAAATTACTGGAATCAAGCTGTGGTTTGCTATGTAATGGGAGCAAGGCCCCCAATTAGTGTCCTAAGTGGTTTTCTACGAAGAATCTGGGGAAAAAGAGGGATGAGCAAAATTGCCATGATGAAAAATGGGTTGGTCTTGGTCAGATTTGAATCCCTAGAGCAGAGCGATGCTGTTCTGCAAGAGGGGGTTTACCACTTTGACAATAAACCTATGATTGTGAGGGCATGGTCTGAGAACATTGATTATGCAAAGGAGGAACTGACCTCGGTACCAATTTGGGTAAAATTCCCGGGATTGAATGTGAAATACTGGAATGCAACGGGACTAAGTAAGATAGGCAGCCTTGTAGGAAGGCCAATGATGGCGGATAGGAACAGTGAACTCAAAGTTGGAATCCAGTTTGCAAGGGTGGTGATTGAAGTTGAAATTGGGACTGATTACCCCAATAAGGTACATTACAGGAATGAGCAGGGTAATGTTGTAGAACAGACAGTGGAATATGACTGGAAGCCAATCCTATGTAACCACTGTAAGCAATATGGGCACAATGAGACAGAGTGCAGAAAGAAAATTGTTACAGCAACTAAGATACAGAACCAGCATACAGCTCCTGTACAAAGGCATGCAGACCAACAAGGAAATACTAGGGCACAACAATGGCAGAATGTTGGGAGAGGTAGAGGAAGAATGAATATTGCAGGCAGGGGGCCAAGGGCTGGAAGGGGTACTTACAGGCAGATTCAGCAACAACAGAAAGACAAGCCACAGACACACAACCCATTTGCAGCACTACAAAATGAAGCTGATGCACAGGAGGTAGGAAACACTACAGAACCTGGCAGTCAGGAAGAGGTATGCACAGATATGGGTACAGGAAATGGTAAGGCTCCTATCTTGACTATTAGTCATGGATAGGTTTCTTATTTGGAATGTTAGAGGCCTAAATGGCCCTAATAAGCAGAGGGATGTTGCCCTTTTCTGCAAAAAAAGCAAATGTGGTTTAGTAGCTCTTCTTGAAACAAAAATTAGAATAGTAAATATGGATAAATGTAAAGTAAATTTCATGCCTGGGTGGGAATCCTACAGCAATCATACTGAACATAGATTGGGAAGAATATGCATAAGATGGTTACCTCACATTTTCCATGTTACTGTACTTTTCTCTTCTGTGCAAATGATTACGTGTAGGGTTATGAACCTGGAGAGGAAAAATGAATTTGTGGTGAGTTTTGTGTATGGCCAAAATGAAAAAGAGGACAGGAAACAATTATGGAATGATCTTAGGTATTTTGCAGTTAATTGTAACCAGCCTTGGATCGTGGGGGGGGGGGGATTTTAATAATGTTCTGAAACCTGGAGATAGGCAAGGGGGGCAACCTGTCTCCCTTGCTGAAATACAGGATTTTAAGAAATGCATTGAAGACTGTTTCCTCACAGAAATGTCTTGGTCTGGTTGCAAGTACACTTGGAACAACAGGCATGAGGAGGGGGGAAGAGTGTACACCAAAATTGATTGGGTGTTTGCCAACAGCCTATGGATGCAGGAATATGATCAATGCACCTTACATTTTCTCCCAGAAGATGTATCAGACCATTCTCCTGTATATCTAACCCTCCATGAAGAAAGCAAGAGAAGAAACAGCCCCTTTAAATTTTTTAACATGTGGTGCCTTAACTCTAACTTTCAAGCTTTGGTGCAGCAAGCTTGGAATTGCAGCATACAGGGTACAAAAATGTTCAAGGTTTACAGAAAGCTGAAAATGGTGAGAAAGATCATGAAAAACCTGAACAAAGAGGAATACAGTGATATCTTGACACAGGCTGACATTGCTAGAACTACAATGAACCAAGCCCAAGCTGAAGCAAACAAAGAACCTCTCAACGAGATAAGGCAGCAGGAAGAGAAAATGGCCAGGAAAAGATACAATGAAGTGAACCTAGCAGCTGAAAACTTCTTGCAGCAGAAGAGTAAAGCAAAATGGGTACAACTGGGAGATGGGAACAATCAGTTCTTCCACGCAATTATGAAGCAGAGGAGACAAATGAACAGATTACACAGCATTAAGACACAGGATGGAGTACTGTTGGAGAACCAGGAGCAGATCATTGAGGAAATTGTGGATTTTTACAGGAAAATGTTGGGAGTGCCAGGAACCAGAGACACCTCAGCTGAAAATTGTTTCTTCCAAGCAGGACACAGGCTGGACCTCCACCAACAGATGACAATCAGTGGTCCTGTGAATGCAGAAGAAGTGAAGCTAGCCATGTTTGATATTGATAGCAACAAAAGTCCAGGTCCAGATGGCTTTGGATCAGGTTTCTTCAAAGAAGCATGGAACATTGTGGGAGAAGATGTTACAGCAGCCATCATTGACTTCTTTAACTCCTCCAAAATGCTTAAAGAAGTAAATGCAACTAACTTATGTCTGGTGCAGAAGATAGCAAATCCTGAGAAGGCGTCAGACTTCAGGCCTATAGCATGCTGTAACACAATCTACAAATGTATCTCCAAGATCCTATGTGCGAGATTGGCAAGGGTTCTACCAGACCTCATCTCAGTGAATCAAGGAGCTTTTGTGGCACAAAGATCAATTGTTCACAACATTTTGATCTGCCAGGATTTGATCAAGCACTACAACAGGAAACAATCTTCTCCTAGATGCTTGATGAAAATTGACCTGAGGAAAGCATATGATACTATACACTGGGGTTTTGTGAAGGAACTGCTACTAGGGTACGGGTTCCCAGTGAAATTCATTGGCTGGATTCTAGAGTGCATCCAAACAGCAAGCTTCAGCATCAACATCAATGGTGAGACACATAGTTTCTTTCCTGCTAAGAGAGGCATCAGGCAGGGAGACCCAATATCTCCACTCATCTTTGTTCTGGTGATGGAGTACTTATCAAGAATCCTGAAGGTAGCTTGTGCTGACAACAGCTTCAGTTGGCACCCCATGTGTAAAGAATTGGCACTAAGTCACCTCTGCTTTGCGGACGACTTGATGTGCTTCTGCAAAGCAACACCCGACTCTGTGAATACCATGATGAACAACTTGAACCACTTCTCACAAGCCACAGGCCTATGTGCAAACAAGGAGAAGTCGAATATGTACATTGCAGGGGTAAAGGAACAAGTAAAAAGTGAACTGCTATAACTCTCTGGCTTCAATGAGGGTACCTTACCAATGAAGTATCTGGGTGTACCTCTGTCTCCTTCCAAATGGAACAAAATTGATTGTGAGTGCCTGATAGACAAAATGACCAAAAAGCTTCAAATCTGGGCATCCAGGAATCTGTCTTATGCGGGGAGGGCTCAACTGATAAACTCTGTGCTATACTCTATACATGTATACTGGTCAAGCATTTTTATAATGCCTGCTGGGGTGCTAAAAAGTGTAGAGAAAAAATGCAGATCTTTTTTGTGGGGCTCGACTGAACAGAAACAGAAGACAAGTCTGGTGGCATGGGATGTGGTCTGCAGACCAAGGAAAAATGGAGGAATAAGCATCAAAAATTGCAAGTGGTTTAATACTGCATTAAATGGGAAGCACATCTGGGATTTAGCCACAAAAAAAGACACATTGTGGGTCAAATGGATGAATGGGATTTACTTGAAAGGAGTGAATATTTGGAATTATGAGCCAGTTTGGGGTGCAAGTTGGTATTGGAAAAAACTAAATAAAGTCAAGAACCTCTTCCAAGACCACTACACTACTAGGGGTGCATGGAAAGGCACAGAGGATGGAATATACACAGTTGCAAGTGGGTATAACATGTTAAATGGCACCCTGCCAAAATCAAGACATACAAATCTGATTTGGGGGAAAATTTCCATGCCAAGGCACTGTTTTTGTTTGTGGATGGCTCAACTAGGAAGACTACTCACTAAGGATAGGATACAAAATATGGGTTTCCTAAATGGGAATGCCAACTGTAACCTATGCAAGGAGAGGACTGAAGATCATGAACACCTATTTTTCAGGTGCAGAGTTACCAATGAGATTCTGGTGCAGATAAAAGACTGGCTACAAGTGACAGCAAAGGCCAACAATATCCAAGGAATTTTAAATTGGATAAACAGACAAAAATGCTCCAATTTCAGAAGAGAAGTGTATGCTGCAGGGCTGGCTGCAACAGTATACTGGGTCTGGAGATGCAGGAACAAACAACAATTTGAGGGGACCAAAATATCAAGGCTGCGGCTAATACAGCAGGTCCAGCAGGTGGTCAGGTTGAGAATTCAACAATGCAGTAACAAGAGGAAAATCACAAACAGAGATAAAATTTGGATAGAAAACCTGTAGCTGCAGAACAAATGCACAGCTCTGTTCAGAGGGATGAGGGGATGAAGCAGAACAATGCAGGGGATGAGATTGGCAGGGTGCAGACAAGCCAAACAACATGAGAAGGAAGCTCAGGAAGGAAAATGCAGATGCACAGTGGAGCAAGAGCCAAAACAGCTGGTAATGGGGATGCAGGGACTACAGGATTGGAGGGACAGGATCATTCTCCTATCAACAGACCACCAGAACATAGTCCAGCAGTGCAGCATCAAACAGATGGACAAAGTGTATGAAGAAGGGACCTAGGCAGCAAACTGAAAAGAAGAAACAGGAGGGGAGTCAGGAGGCCCAGATGGACAAAACATGCAGGAAGGATTGAAGCAACCAGTCAGCAGGATTGAAGCAAATCAGAATGAGGATTGGCACCAGATATTGGAAGATGGATAAGTTGCAAGAAGAAGAAACTGCAGCTAGTAAATGGAGGAAAGGGTTGTGTAGGTTGAAGGGGGCAGAGTGCCTCTTTTACCAACAGGCTATCAGAAACCAGAGCCTAGCATTGCACCACCAACAGGTGATGGGAAAGCATGCAGGAAGCCCAGAAGGAAAACAAAAAGCAGTGATCAAAAAGCAGTGATGGGATGAATCAGGAATTACAATGGCCTATTTCATTGCAATTGTATTGATTTTATGTTGTTTTATTGTAAGTCAGGCTGTTTTGGTTTATTTTGGTTTATTTTGTACCAGAATTGAGGTGACATTGGTTGTAATGAGTGCTCTAGTACTATATTAGAGGGTTTTGGTTGTGCAGGGATGTAGAAAAAAGGAACCCTACCTAGTAGGTGGCCTTGGATTTGCATTCCCTAAGGACTGTAATCGTGTTACATTACAGTTAGTAATAATACATTTTCTGATTTGCACCAAAAAAAAACAAAAAAAAACATTGCACTCATCATCAACAACACCATAACACCATCACCACCACCAACTATTTTGCGCAATTGCACATACCAGTCTTTGAACCTGAACCTGTTAGGCAGCTTTGCAGTAAGCACAAGCTTGCAACCAACAAGCTACCAGGAGACCAGTAGCTTGGCATCACATCGCATCGCATCGCGTTTTTCTCTCTCTAAAATGCTCTCCCCTTTCTTCTCCACAGAGTTCGTTAAACTCCATTAACAACCCTGAGTTCGATGGGGAAGAAAGAGAAATCAAAGCGAGGGAATGGAAACGATGATGAGGGTGCGGAGAAATCGACAGCTCCACCTTGTCCCACGAAGAATGTGACACAAAGAAAACATTCGAGCGCAACTCATGAAAACCTAGGTCGAGTTATGAGAAATCTATCGGATGAATTGGAGGACACAGACATCATGACACCGGAAGTGCATACTGAAACTGTGCAGCAAATGAAACTAGCGCAAGAAAATATAAATTCTTGGTTGTCGAAGATGAAGGAAAGGGCGAGCAATCAAGCCTCCGATGAAGAACAGGTCGAAACTGCACCACAAGAAAAACAGCAACAATTTGCAGATTCAGGTAAAACATCTGCTTGGGAAAAATTCGACATTACAAAACTCAAAAATGCTGGATTTAAATTAGATTTTATAGCACCAGTAATGCTCGATGGAAAACCTGTAGGAGAAATAAACCTCAAGGACATACAATCTGAAATTAATTATTGGAATCAATCTGCTGTCTGCTATGTTATGGGGTCAAGACCACCTATCAATGTGCTTAGTGGATTTCTTAGGAGAATTTGGTCGAAGAGGGGAATGAATAAAATAGCTATGATGAAAAATGGGCTAGTTATTGTTCGATTTGATTCAATGGAACAGAGAGATGTTGTGCTAGAGGAAGGGGTTTATCACTTTGATAATAAACCAATGATTGTGAGACCTTGGTCTGAAAATATAGACTATGCTCATGAGGAGCTCACATCTGTTCCTATTTGGGTTAAATTCCCGGGTTTGAATGTCAAGTACTGGAATGCAATAGGGCTGAGTAAAATGGCAAGCTTGGTACGCAGACCAATGATGGCTGACAGGAACACTGAACTGAAAGTAGGGATTCAATATGCGAGAGTACTGATTGAAGTGGAGATAGGGGGGAAATATCCTGATAAGGTTCACTACAAGAATGAAAGAGGGAACATAGTGGAACAAGAAGTGGAGTATGATTGGAAACCTGTACTGTGCAACCATTGCAAGCAACATGGACACAGTGAGCCTGAATGCAGGAAAAAAAAAGAAATACAGGAGCCTGTGATGCCTGTGCAGCAACTACCTGTACAGCAAGCAAAGCCAAGAACACAGCAATGGCAGAACGCAGGGAGAGGCAGAGGCAGAATGGGCAATGCAGGGAGAGGGGTAAGGGCTGGAAGAGGGTACTACAGACAAATCCAACAGACTAACAATGCTGAAACCTAGTCACAGAATCCATTTGATATATTGCAAAGTGTAGATGGTGAGCAGGAGGGAAGTCAGGCACAAGGGCAAGCAAAAGGGCCAGAAATGCAGGAAGTTCAGACATCAGAGGAAGTGCCAGTACATGGTAAGTCTCCTATCTTGACTAGTAGTCATGGATAGGTTGCTTATATGGAATGTTAGAGGCCTAAATGGCCCAAATAAGCAGAGGGATGTGGCCCTCTATTGTAAAAAAAATAAATGTGGTTTGGTGGCTTTTCTTGAAACAAAAATTAGATTAGATAATTTGGAAAAATGCAAAAAATCCTTCATGCCAGAATGGGAATCCTTTAGTAACCATAATGAACATAGACTTGGCAGAATTTGGATTAGATGGTTGCCTGAATATTTCCATGCTGAAATTATTTTATCCTCTATGCAAATGGTCATATGTAAAGTGAAAAATATGGAGAGGAAAAAGGATTTTGTGGTGAGTTTTGTATATGGAATGAATGAAAAAGAAGGGAGGAAGCAACTGTGGAAGGATATTAATGATTTTGCTACTGTCTGCAATAAACCATGGATTGTTGGGGGAGACTTCAACAATGTCCTGCTACCTGGGAACAGACAAGGTGGCCTGCCAGTAACTCTTGCTGAAATACAGGATTTCAAAGCCTGTATTGACAGCAGTTTCCTCACTGAAATGAGGTGGTCTGGGTGCCAATTTACCTGGAATAATAGGCAGGGGGGGGGGGGAAGAGTATACTCTAAGATAGACTGTGCCTTTGTAAACAGCTTGTGGGTACAGGAGTTTGACCAATGCACTCTACAGTTCATGCCAGAGGTCGTATCTGATCATACCCCTATCTGCATTACTCTTCACAAAAACATAACTATAAATAAATCCCCCTTTACATTCTTCAATATGTGGTGCCTTCACTCTGAATTCCTAGCCTTGGTGCAGCAAGCATGGAATTGTAGAACAAAAGGCACAAATATGTTTAGGGTTTACCAAAAACTGAAAATTATAAAACATGCCCTGAAAAAGCTTAACAGAACTGAATTCAATGATATTTTAGCCCAGGCTGATATTGCAAGATCAGTAATGAATCAAGCCCAAGCAGAAGCAAACAAAGAGCCGTTGAATGAGATATTGCAGAAGGGAGAAATCAAGGCTAGGAGTAGGTTCAATGAACTGAATATGGCAGCTGAGATCTTCCTACAACAAAAGAGTAAGGCTAAATGGGTGTAATTGGGAGATGGAAATAATCAGTTTTTCCATGCAATTATGAAACAGAGAAGGCAACAAAACAGACTACACTCCATAAAGACACAAGAGGGCATCTTACTGGAGGACAATGACCAGATTATTGAAGAATTTGTGGGGTTTTACAGGAGTATGTTGGGGATATCAGGCTCTAGAGGTACTTCAGCAGAGGAGAGTTTCTTTTCAGCAGGAAATAAACTTAATATGCAACAACAACTTACCATCATGGCACCAGTGACTGCTGAGGAAGTACAGAGAGCTATGTTTGACATTGACAGCAATAAAAGCCCAGGCCCTGATGGCTTTGGCTCTGGTTTTTTCAAAGAAACATGGAGCATTGTGGGGGAAGAAGTGACCAGTGCAATTATAGATTTTTTTGAGACCTCTAAAATGCTTAAAGAAGTAAATGCAACTAACCTTTGTCTTGTGCAGAAGATAGAAAACCCAGAAAAGGCTTCTGATTTCAGACCTATAGCATGCTGCAACACCATATACAAATGCATCTCCAAGATCCTCTGTGGGAGATTGGCAACAATGCTACCTGATCTCATCTCTGTAAACCAGGGTGCTTTTGTGGCACAGAGGTCAATTGTACACAACATCATGATATGTCAGGACCTAATCAAGCACTACAACAGGAAGCAATCCTCACCTAGATGCTTGATGAAGATAGACCTTAGGAAAGCATATGACACAATCCACTGGAGATTTATCAAAGAGATGCTGCAAGGGTATGGGTTCCCAGTCAAGTTCATGGGCTGGATACTTGAATGTATACAAACTGCAAGTTTCAGCATCAACATAAATGGAGGGAAGCATGGATATTTTCTTGCTAAACGAGGCATCAGGCAGGGGGACCCAGTATCTCCATTGATTTTTGTGCTGGTCATGGAATACCTCTCAAGAATTCTGAAAATAGCAAGCATGGATAAAAGCTTCAGTTGGCACCCAATGTGCAAGGAACTTGCACTGAGTCACTTGTGCTTTGCTGATGACTTGATGTGTTTCTACAAAGCATCCCCTGAATCTGTAAGTATAATGATGAATTGCCTTAACTACTTTGCACAAGCTACTGGCCTGTATGCTAACAAGGAGAAATCCAACCTGTACATAGCTGGTGTGAATGAGGAAAGTAAAAAAGAACTGTTAGCAATATCTGGGTTCAGGGAGGGCACACTACCTATGAAGTATCTAGGAGTTCCACTTTCCCCTTCAAAATGGAGTAAAATTGGCTGTGAGTGCTTGGTTGATAAAATGACAAGAAAATTGCAGATTTGGGCTTCTAGGAATCTCTCATATGCAGGAAGAGCTCAACTTATAAATTCTGTGTTGTTTTCTATACATGTGTACTGGTCTAGCATATTTATACTACCTGCAGGGGTACTTAAAAGGGTAGAACAAAAATGCAGAGATTTCCTATGGGGATCCACTGACAAAAAGCAGAAAACCAGTCTGGTGGCTTGGGATATGGTGTGCAGACCTAGGAAAAATGGGGGCTTAAACATAAAAAACTGCAAATGGTTTAATATTGCCCTAAATGGGAAACATATCTGGGATTTAGCCACAAAAAAAGAAACCTTGTGGGTAAAATGGATTAATGGAATATATCTGAAAGGTACCAACTTCTGGAACTATGCACCAGTCTTGGGTGCCAGTTGGTACTAGAATAAACTCAACAAAATCAAACGATATTTCCAGGAGCATTATACAATTAGAGGGGTCTGGAAAGGAGATGCTGATGGATGCTATACAGCTGCAAGGGGTTACAGCACTCTGATGGGAGCTATGCCAAAGTATAGACATGCCAATTTGATTTGGGGAAGGGTAACCATGCCAAGACACAGCTTCTGTTTATGGCTAGCTCAGCAGGGAAGACTACTAACTAAGGACAGATTGCAGAAAATGGGTTTTTTGAATGGGGATGCTGTTTGCAATCTGTGTAAAGCTAAGCCAGAAGACCATAATCACCTTTTCTTCAGCTGCAGTGTGGCAACAAGTGTATTAGATCAACTGAGATGCTGGTTGCAGATTACACCAAGAGCAAAAACAATTCAGGGCATGCTGAACTGGATAACTAGGCAGAAATGTTCAATTTTTAGGAAAGAAGTGTATGCAGCAGGGCTTGCAGCAGCTGTATACTGGGTATGGAGAGGTAGGAATATCAAGCACTTTGTGGGAAACAGTCTATCTATATCACAGACCATGCAGCAGATACAGCAATCAGTGAGGACCAGAATGCAGCAATGCAGCAGGTTGAGAAAGATCAACAGCAGGGATAAAAAATGGGTAGAGAGATTTTAAGCTGATCTGTGTACCACAGCAGACCCAGCAGATAGGCAGGACCAGACTCCAGGAAAGGTTTTTGCAGGAAAAAACAGAAGAAATGCAGGACTCCAGTACCTGTACAGGGAGCTAAACAGTAGAGTGATGTGGATCAGCTTGATTGGGCACAGCAGGTAGATGAAGCAAGAAAGAAGGAGGAATGAATCAGCTCCTGGAAGTTTTTGTTGTAATATTTTTAGATATATATGTTTTTGTATTTTGCTGTAAGTCAGAAATAATTTTTGCAAATTGTAATGTTTTCAGAGATGGTGAGAAACAATTTTTGAAAATTGTAATGTTTACAGAGAGGGTGAGCCACTGTCTGTAGTGAGTTGCACCAGATTGAAGGGATGTAAGGTAGTAGAGGGGTGTGGCAAAAAGGAACCCTACCTAGTAGGTGGCCTTGGATCTGCATTGCCTAAGGACTGTAATCTTGTTACATTACAGAGAGCAATAATACAATTTCTGACTTGCACCAAAAAAACATTGCACTCATTGGCATCGCTTCTGTGTTTCATCTCTCTAAAATGCTCTCTTCTCTCTCCTCAACACTGCTCATCCGCCATTGATGAAGCCGTGAGTCTCGATGGGGAAGAAAGATAAAGCAAAGCGGGGGGTAGAAAAGCAAATCGAAACCGAATTAAACTCAGTACCACCATGTCCCACTAAAACCGTGAACCAAAAACAAAACTCAAACAACAATCGGGAAAACCTAGATCGAGTTGTGCATAATCTGAATGATGAATTGGAAGCACCTGAGGTTATGACACCAGAAGTGCAAACGCAAACTGTCCAGCAACTGGAGATTGCACGGGAAAAGATAAACACCTGGCTATCGAAAATGAAGGAAAGGGAAAACACCCAGATGTCGTCTGAAGATGAAGAGGAAGAGATTGAGCAACCAGCCCAGCTAGGAAATTCAGAAATTGGTAAGATCTCTGCATGGGAAAAATTCGACATAACTAAGCTAAAAAATGCTGGGTTTAAACTTGATTTTATAGAGCCTGCTATGCACGAAGGGAAACCAGTTGGGGTAACAAACCACAAAGACATTGAATCCGAAATTAATTTTTGGAACCAAGCTGTTGTGTGCTATGTCATGGGTGCTAGACCACCAATTACTATTTTTGGCGGATTTCTAAGACGAATTTGGGCTAAAAAAGGGATGAATAAGATTGCCATGATGAACAATGGCCTGGTACTGGTCAGGTTTGATTCAATGGAGCAGAGGGATATTGTAATTCAGGAAGGAGTGTACCATTTTAAAAACAAACCCATGATAGTGAGACCATGGTCTGAAAATGTGGACTATGAACATGAGGAATTAACCTCGGTTCCTATTTGGGTGAAATTCCCAGGTCTAAGTGTGAAGTATTGGAATGCAACGGGGCTAAGCAAAATTGCAAGCCTTGTTGGTAGAGCAATGATGGCAGATATGAATACTGAACTTAAGGTAGGAATTCATTATGCCCGGGTGTTAATTGAAGTGAAAATAGGAGATGTCTACCCGGAAAAGGTAAATTTCAAGAATGAGAGGGGAAACATTGTGGAGCAGGAAGTTGAGTATGATTGGAAACCAATCATCTGCAATCATTGCAAGAAGCATGGACATGGTGAACAGGAATGCAGGAAAAAGATTGGAACTGCAGTTCCTGTGGCACAACCTGTTACAGTGCAAAACAGGCCACCAGTTCAAGCAAATCCTAGAAACCAGCTATGGCAAAATGCAGGAAGAGGGAGAGGAAGAGCTGGCAATGCAGGGGGGGCAGAAGAGCAGGAAGAGGTTTTTACAGACAGGTCCAACCACAGCCTCATACACAGAATACGTTTGCAGTGCTACAAGAAGGAGAAAAAGAAGTGCAACAGGGGGAAAAACAGCCAGAAGAGGCAGCAGAACCAGCAGCACAGGGGGTTATGACACCTGGTATGGTCCCAACACATGGTGAGTCTCCTATCTTGATTGGTAGTCATGGATAGGATTCTTATATGGAATGTGAGAGGCCTAAATGGCCCTAATAAACAGAAAGATGTAAGTCTTTTCTGCAAAAAGAATAACTTTGGATTGGTAGTTTTGTTAGAAACTAAAATTAGACTAGTAAACTTGGAAAAATGCAAAAAAAGTTTCATGCCAGAATGGGAATCATTTAGCAACCATGACTATCATAGATTGGGAAGAATCTGGATTAGATGGCTACCAAATTATTTTCATGTTGTTGTGTTATTTTCTTTTGTGCAAATGGTGATTTGTAAATTAGTGAATATTAAGGAAAAAAAAGAATTTGTGATGAGCTTGGTGTATGGATTAAATGAGAAGGAAGAAAGAAAACAATTGTGGAAAGACTTGGATGATTACACACTTAATTGTACTGTTCCCTGGATTGTTGGAGGGGACTTCAACAATGTACTTCACCCTGGTAACAGACAAGGAGGAGCCCGAGTAAATTATGCTGAAATTCAAGATTTCAAAGACTGTCTTGAGGAGTGTAACCTTATAGAATTGAGGTGGAGTGGATGCCAGTTTACCTGGAACAACAAGCATGAGAGGGGTGGGAGAGTGTATTCCAAAATTGACTGGGTTTTTGCCAACAGTGCCTGGTTACAAGAGTTTGACCAATTTAATCTAGAATTCCATACTGAGGATGTGTCAGACCACTCCCCAATCTGTTTATCCCTGCACAAAGAAATTACAAAAAGCAGAAACACCCCTTTTAAATTCTTTAACATGTGGAGCCTCCACTCTGATTTTCAAGCATTGGTGCAACAAGCTTGGAACTTCAGAACACAAGGCACAAAAATGTTCAGAGTTTATCAGAAATTGAAAAAAGTGAGATTAGTGTTGAAAAAGCTAAATAGAGAGGAGTTCAGTGGAATACTAACTCAAGCTGGGGTGGCAAGAACAACTATGAATCAAGCTCAGATTGAAGCAAATCAGGACCCTCTGAATGAGACACTACAGCAGCAGGAAATGCTAGCTAGAAAAAGGTACAATGAACTGAACTTGGCAGCTGAGAATTTTCTACAACAAAAGAGCAAGGCAAAATGGGTTCAGTTAGGGGATGGAAACAATCAATTCTTTCATGCAATCATGAAGCAGAGAAGACAACAACACAGAGTACGATCCATCAAGACACAAGAGGGGGAACTACTAGAAGACCAGACTCCTATTGTGGAGGAATTTGTGGGTTTCTACAGGAAAATGCTAGGGGTCACAGGAACCAGAGACAAGGCAGCAGAACACAGTTTTTTCAATGCAGGTCACAGACTAAATATACAGCAACAGATGTCCTTGAATACACCTGTGACTGCAGAGGAAGTAAAAAGAGCCATGTTTGACACTGACAGTAACAAAAGCCCAGGTCCGGATGGTTTTGGCTCAGGTTTCTTCAAACGAGCATGGCATACAGTGGGACAGGAAGTGACTGAGGCTATTATTGATTTTTTTGAGTCTTCGAAAATGCTCAAAGTGCTAAATGCAACTAACTTGTGTCTTGTGCAGAAAATACCAAGTCCTGAAAAGGCATCTGATTACAGGCCCATAGCTTGCTGCAACACTATCTACAAATGCATATCCAAGATTCTATGTGGGAGATTGGCTAGGGTTCTCCCTGAACTAGTAGCTGAGAACCAGGGAGCTTTTGTGGCACAGAGATCAATAGTCCACAACATCATGATATGCCAGGACCTAATCAAACACTACAACAGGAAACAATCCTCTCCTAGAGGCCTGATGAAGATTAATCTCAGGAAAGCTTACGACACCATTCATTGGGGCTTTGTGAAGGAAATGCTGCAGGGGTATGGATTCCCACTGAAATTCAGTGGATGGATATTGGAGTGTATCCAAACAGCTAGTTTCAGCATTAACTTGAATGGGGAAACACATGGATATTTCACTGCAAAGAGAGGCATAAGACAAGGGGATCCCATCTCCCCATTAATTTTTGTCCTGGTAATGGAATACCTGACAAGAGTTCTAAAAATAGCTTGCATGGACAATAGCTTCAGCTGGCACCCCATGTGTAAGGAGCTTGCTCTGAGCCACCTTTGCTTTGCTGATGATCTCATGTGCTTCTTCAAAGCAAATCCTGAATCAGTGAGTACCTTAATGAACTGCTTAAATTATTTTTCACAAGTGACAGGACTGAATGCAAACAAGGAAAAATCAAGTATATATGTGACAGGGGTGAATGAAGAGAAGAAAAATGAACTGCTGTATCTCTCAGGGTTTCAGGAGGGTACTCTACCAATGAAATACCTAGGAGTTCCTCTCTCTCCCTCAAAATGGAGCAAAATAGACTGTGAATGCTTGGTAGACAAAATAACTACAAAATTGCAAATATGGGCCTCCAGAAACCTCTCATATGCAGGAAGGGCACAATTAATAAACTCTGTATTACTATCTATCCATGTATACTGGTCAAGCATCTTTGTCATGCCTGCTGGGGTGCTGAAAAGTATAGAGAAAAAATGCAGATTGTTTTTATGGGGGGCTACTGACCAAAAGCAAAAAACAAGCTTGGTTGCCTGGGATGTAGTATGCAGACCAAGGAAGAATGGTGGTATAAACATTAAACAATGCAAATTGTTTAATATAGCACTGAATGGGAAGCATATCTGGGACCTAGCTACCAGAAAAGATACACTGTGGGTAAAATGGGTCAATGGAGTGTATCTGAAAGGAAGCACACTATGGACCTATGCTCCAGTGTGGGGAGCTAGTTGGTACTGGACAAAGCTCAACAATATCAAGCAACATTTCCAGGCCCACTACACACAGAGAGGAGTTTGGAGAGGGGATCAGGATGGGGTTTACACTGCAGCTAGAGGGTACAGAACACTGTTAGGCAACCTGCCAAAGTCAAGGCATGCAGACCTGATTTGGGGGAAGATCTCAGTACCCAGACAAAGCTTTTGTCTATGGTTAGCTCACATGGGAAGATTGTTGACCAAGGATAGAATGCAGAAAATGGATTTTCTAAATGGGGATAATATATGCTACCTGTGCACAGTGGAGACAGAAACTCATAACCATTTGTTCTTCCAATGTAGTGTGTCTGCACAGGCACTGCAACTGCTGAGGGACTGGCTGAAAATCACTGCAAGAGCAAACACAATCAAAGGCCTGCTCAGCTAGGTTAGTAGACAGAAGTGCTCAAGTTTCAGAAAAGAAACTTATGCAGCAGGGATTGCAGGTACTGTGTACTGGTTGTGGAGATGCAGGAACGTGATTTACTCTGAGGGGAGCAGAATACCAATGGCACAGATTACCCAACAGATGCAGCAGTCAATCAAGCTAAAAATCCTCCAAAGCATTTGCAACAGGAAATTAACCAGCAGAGACAGGAGATGGGCCAACAGTCTGTAAATTACATGCACTGAAAGCACGAGATTATACAGTTCAGCAGCAGGGGCAGGATGCAAAATAACAGATAGCAGGGTGCAGCAGATACCCAACAGCAAGTCCAGAACACTGGAAAAAAAAAAAGAAAAAAAAAAACAGATGAAGGGGGCTCAACAGATCAGGAAGGATGAAGAGGGCACAACAGAAATTTGCAGTAGCAACAGGTGATGGAAATCATGCAGGAAGCCCAAAAGGAAAAACAAGAAGCAGTGGTTAAACAGCTCAGCTCAGCAAAGCTAGAGAATCTGGCCAGCAGACAGTATCAGGAGCAGTTTTCAGAAGGACCAGCAGGAAGAAGCAGAGTAACAGCAAGGATGGGAATAAATTAGGAAAATGCATTACCCTATTCCAATGTATTTTGTATATGTTGTATTTTGTTTTGCTGTAACTCAGGGTGTTTCTGTTTATTTTGTCTTTCTGACTTGCACCAAAAAAAAATAAAATAAAAAAAAATAAAAAAAAATTGGCATCGCCCGTTTCAGCAGGTAATCAGCAGCAGGTTGATGAAACAAGGCAGAATGAGGAATGAAACAGCTTCAAGCAGAGTTGAAAAGCTCGAAGAAGTTGTAATATTTTTAACTATTTATGTTTTTGTATTTTGCTGTAAGTCAAAAATAATATTTGCTAATTGTAATGTTTATAGAGATGGTGAGAAATATTTTTTGCAAATTGTAATGTTTACAGAGATGGTGAACCACTGCCTGTAGTGAGTTGCACCAGATTGAAGGGTTGTAAGCTAGTAGAGGGATGTAGCAAAAAGGAACCCTACCTAGTAGGTGGCCTTGAATCTGCATTGCCTAAGGACTGTAATCTTGTTACATTACAGTGACCAATAAATACAATTTCTGACTTGCACCAAAGAAAAAAAACATTCCACTCCATCCCTACAAAATTCAGTGGATGGCTAATTGAATGCATCCAAACAGCAAGCTTCTGCATCAATCTGAATGGGGAAACACATGGATACTTTACTGCAAAACGTGGCATTAGACAGGGTGATCCGATCTCTCCATTAGAGAGGGAACCCTACCCATGAAATACCTGGGTGTCCCTCTATCCCCTTCAAAATGGAGCAAAATTTATTGTGAGTGCTTGGTGGATAAAATGACGAGGAAATTACAGATTTGGGCCTCCAGGAACCTCTCTTATGCAGGAAGAGTGCAATTAATTAATTCTGTATTATTTTCCATACATGTATACTGGTCTAGCATATTCATTATGCCTACTGGGGTACTGAAAAGTGTGGACCAAAAATGCAGATTTTTCTTATGGGGGGCAACTGAACAAAAACACAAGACAAGTTTTGTGGCATGGGACATGGTGTGTAGACCAAGGAAAAATGGTGGACTAAATTTAAAAACTGCAAATGGTTCAACATAGCTCTAAATGGTAAGCATATCTGGGACCTAGCCACAAAGAAAGATACACTATGGGTAAGATGGATCAATGGAGTTTATTTGAAAGGTGTCAACCTTTGGAACTATGCTCCAGTCTGGGGATCTAGCTAGTACTGGAACAAGCTGAACAAGACCAAAAGCCACTTTCAGGCACAATACACTACAAGGGGGACATGGAAGCTTGAAACTGATGGCCTATATACTGCTGCAAGTGGATACAGAATGATACAAGGAAATATGCCAAAATACAGGCATGCAGATTTCATCTGGGGGACACTATCCATGCCTAGGGAAAGCTTCTGCCTCTGGCTAGCACAAAAGGAAAGATTGTTGACCAAAGATACACTGAAGAGAATGGGATTCTTGAATGGGGATGCAATATGCTACATGTGCAAGCTGAAACCTGAAGATCATAACCATCTGTTCTTTAATTGCAAAGTGACAACAACAGTCCTGGAACAGGTAAAGAATTGGTTGGGAATTTCAGCAAAATCAAAAACAATACAGGGAATGCTCAACTGGATAAGTAGCCAAAAGTGCTCGACAGTCAGGAAGGGAGTGTATGCATCTGGGCTAGCTCCAACTATGTACTGGGTCTGGAAATGCAGGAACACTCATTTGGCTGGGGAAGGCAGCATTCCAGCAACACAAATCATGCAACAGATACAGCAAATTGTTAGAATCAAAGCCCAACAATACAGCACCAGCAAGAAAAAGATATCCAGCAGGGACAGGAGATGGGTAGAGGAGATATAGAAATCTTAGAAGCACTGCAATAAGTGAAATAAGGTGCAAATTAATCAGCAATAGGGCAGCACAGAAAAGTAGAAGCAGGACTCATCAGTTCCTCAGCAGAGCAGCAAGAATTCTGTAAGGCAACAGAATAAATGCAGGAAAAAGGGAGAAGATTTCAAAAAAGAATAGACAGAAGCAGAGCTTAACAGAAAAATCAAGAAACCCTGCAAGGCATCAGAACATGATGCAGGAATAGCTAGCAGACTTCAGAAAGGGAGCAGAAGCAGCACCCAGCAGAAAACCAGGGGCAGGAAGCTGGAGAAAAATAGAACAAAAAGAAACAGAAAAACAGAAGCATGGAAACTAGAGGAGAATAACCTGTGCAGAAAAAGGAAAAAGATTCCTGAAGAAATAGGCAGAAGCAGATAGCATCAGGAACTCAGCACTGAATCAAGCAACTCAGAAAGGTAGCAGAAAAGTGCAGGAAATTACAGCAGAATTCAGGGAAGAATCAGAAGCTGGGGAGCAGGACCCGGGGCTGTGAATAGGACAGCAGAATGTCCTGCAGCAGGTAACCAGCAGGAATTCAGATAGCAGGTTTCAGCAGGTAATCAGCAGCAGGTTGATGAAGCAAGGCAGAATGAGGAATGAAACGGCTCCAAGCAAAGTTGAAAAGCTAGAAGAAGTTGTAATATTTTTAGCTATTTATGTTTTTGTAGTTTGCTGTAAGTCAGAAATAATTTTTGCAAATTGTAGTGTGTACAGAGATGGTGAGAAATAATTTTTGCAAATTGTAATGTTTACAGAGAAAGTGAACCACTGCCTGTACTGAGTTGCACCAGAATGAAGGGTTGTAAGGTAGTAGAGGGATGTATCAAAAAGGAACCCTACCTAGTAGGTGGCCTTGGATCTACATTACCTAAGGACTGTAATCTTGTTACATTACAGTGAGCAATAATACAATTTCTGACTTGCACCAAAACATTGCACTCCATCAAGACACAAGAGGGCATCTTATTGGAGGATAAAGACTTGATTTTTGAAGAATTTGTGGGGTTTAACAGGAAGATGCTGGGGGTATCAGGCACCAGAGGCACTACAGCAGAGGAGAGTTTCTTTTCAGCAGTGAAGAAATTAAATATGCAACAACAGATGAGCATCAGTGCTCCAGTGACTGCTGAAGAAGTTCAGAGAGCTATGTTTGACATTGACAAAAATAAAAGCCCAGGCCCTGATGGCTTTGGTTCAGGTTTCTTCAAGGAAGCATGGTGTATTGTCGGGGAACAAGTGTCCAATGCAATTATAGATTTTTTTGAATCCTCTAAAATGCTTAAAGAGGTGAATGCAACTAACCTGTGTCTTGTGCAGAAAATAGGGAACCCTGAAAAAGCCTCTGATTTCAGACCTATAGCATGCTGCAACACCATATACAAATGCATTTCAAAGATCCTATGTGGGAGATTGGCAACAGTGCTACCTGACCTCATCTTAGTGAACCAGGGTGCCTTTGTGGCACAGAGGTCAATTGTGCACAATATCATGATATGTCAGGACCTAATCAAGCACTACAACAGGAAGCAATCCTCACCTAGATGCTTGATGAAGATAGACCTGAGGAAAGCTTATGATACAATTCACTAGAGTTTTGTCAAGGAGATGCTTCAAGGGTATGGATTCCCAATTAAGTTCATTGGGTGGATACTTGAATGTATACAAACTGCAAGTTTCAGCATCAACATAAATGGAGGGGTACATGGATTCTTTCTTGCTAAACGTGGCATCAGGCAAGGAGATCCAGTATCCCCATTGATATTTGTGCTGGTCATGGAGTATTTCTCAAGGATTCTGAAAATAGCATGTATGGACAAAATCTTTAGTTGGCACCCCATGTGCAAGGATCTAGCTTTGAGTCACTTGTGCTTTGCTGATGATTTGATGTGTTTCTGCAAAGCAGACCCTGAATCTGTAAGTATAATGATGAATTGCTTAAATTACTTTGCACAAGCTACTGGTCTGTATGCTAATAAGGAGAAATCTAACCTTTACATAGCTTGTGTGGATGAGGAAACAAAAAGAGAATTGTTAGCATTATCTGGGTTCAGGGAGGGTACATTACCTATGAAGTATTTGGGAGTCCCACTTTCCCTATCTAAATGGAGCAAAATTGACTGTGAGTGCTTGGTTGATAAAATGACCAAAAAATTGCAGATATGGGCCTCTAGGAACCTATCATATGCAGGAAGAGCTCAACTCATAAATTCTATGCTTTTCTCTATACATGTGCACTGGTCTTGCATTTTCATAATGCCTGCAGGGGTACTTAAAAGTGTAGAACAAAAATGCAGAAGTTTCTTATGGGGTTCCACTGAGCAGAAGCATAAAACCAACCTGGTGGCATGGGATATAGTATGCAGACCTAGGAAATATGGGGGCATAAACATAAAAAATTGCAAATGGTTTAATATGGCTCTGAATGGAAAACATATCTGGGATTTAGCCACAAAAAAAAGATACCTTGTGGGTAAAATGGATAAATGGGATATATCTGAAAGGTACCAATCTCTGGGACTATGCACCAGTGTGGGGTGCCAGCTGGTACTGGACCAAACTCAACAAAAGCAAGAGCTATTTCCACCAGCATTACACATCCAGAGGGGTCTGGAAAAGAGATGCAGATGGATGCTATACAGCTGCAAGGGGATACAACACTTTGATGGGAGATATGCCTAAGTATAGACATGCCAATCTGATTTGGGGAAGGGTAACAATGCCAAGACACAGTTTCTGCCTATGGCTGGCTCAACAGGAAAGACTGTTAACTAAGGACAGAATGCAGAAAATGGGCTTCCTGAATGGAGATGATGTATGCAACCTGTGCAAAGCAAAGCCAGAAGACCATAATCACCTTTTCTTCACATGTAATATGGCTGTAGGTGTTTTAGAGCAAGTGAGAAGCTGGTTACAGATTACATCAAGAACAAACACAATTCAGAGCTTGCTGAACTGGATAAGTAGGCAGAAATGCTCAAATTTCAGGAAGGAGTTGTATGCAGCTGGGATAGCAGCAGCTGTATACTGGCTGTGGAGAAGCAGGAATATTAAACATTTTGTGGGAAGCACCCTTTCTGTGATGCAGACCATGCAGCAGATCCAGCAACCAGTGAGGGTCAAAGTACAACAGTGCAGTAGACTGAGAAAAATCAATAGCAAGGACAAAAAATGGATAGAGAGAATTTAATTGCTCTTGCACCACAGGAGACTCAGGCAGAAAGGCAGTACTGCACCAGATAAGCAACCAGCAGAGACATCAGGACATCAGTACCTGTATAGAAATCAAGACAGTGGATAGCAGGAGGAAGACAACAAACTGTGAGTGCAGGAAAAAAGGGGAGATATAACAGCTCAGGAAGAATGCCCCAGCAGAGGACATTGAGGAAAAGAGCTCCAGGAAGGATACAGAGTGACTGTGAATCAAAACAAATGCAACTGTACAGGAATTCAGGCAGCAGTTTTCAGCAGATAATCAGTAGCAGGTTGATGAAGAAAGGCAGAATGAGGAATGAAACAGGTCCAAGCAGAGTTGAAAAGCTAGAAGAAGTTGAAATTTTTTCTAGCTATTTATGTTTTTGTATTTTGCTGTAAGTCAAAAATAATTTTTGCAAATTGTAATGTGTACAGAGATGGAGAGAATTTTTTTCAAAGTGTAATGTTTACAGAGATGGTGAACCACTGCAGGTAGTGAGTTGCACCAGATTGAAGGATTGTAAGGTAGTAGAGGGATGTAGCAAAAAGGAACCCAACCTAGTAGGTGGCCTTGGATCTGCATTGCCTAAGGTCTGTAAACTTGTTACATTACAGTGAGCAATAATACAATTTCTGACTTGCACCAAAAAAAAACATTGGCCTACCAGTGGCTCTCAGATGCAGAACAGTTTTGAAATCCTGCAAAATGAAGAAGAAACACAGGAGGCACAGACAGATACCCTGGAGGCAGAACAACAGAAAGTTCAGAATGAAGTTGAGGGGCCATTACATGGTAAGTCTCCTACCTTGACTGTTGGACATGGATAGGATACTAGTATGGAATGTTAGAGGCCTAAGTGGCCCAAATAAACAAAGGGATGTAGCCCTTTTTTGTAAAGAAAATAAATGTGGAATGGTGGCTTTTGTAGAAACTAAAATCAGATTAGCTAACCTTGGAAAATATAAAAATAGTTTCATGCCAGGCTGGGAATCTTATAGCAATCACAATGAGCACAGTTTAGGAAGAATCTGGTTAAGATGGATACCAAATTGTTTCCATGTGGATATTTTATTCTCTTCTGTGCAAATGGTTATATGCAAAGTGGTTAATATTGTGGAAAAAAAAGAATTTGTGGCTAGTTTTATCTATGGCCTAAATGAAAAAGAAGAAAGGAAAATCCTATGGAAAGACCTGTCAGATTTTGCTAGCAATTGTAATAAACCATGGTTTGTTGGGGGAGACTTCAACAATGTTATGCTAGCTGAAAATAGGGAAGGAGGAAATTCAGTTACATTCTCTGAAACCCAGGAGTTTAAAGAGTGTATTGAGCAATGCTTCCTCACTGAAATGAGATGGTCAGGGTGCAAGTTTACATGGAACAACAGGCATGAAAGGGTGGGGGGGGAGAGTATACTCTAAAATAGATTGGGCCTTTGCAAACAGACTCTGGTTCCAGGAATTTGATCAATTTGATCTTAAATTTCACCTAGAGGGAGTTTCAGACCACTCCCTAATCTGTTTGGCCCTCCAGACAGAACCTGAAAAAACAAAAACACCCTTTCAATACTTCAACATGTGGAGCCTCCACTCTAAATTCCATGCTATGGTGCAGCAAGCTTGGAACTTCAGAACACAAGGCACAAAAATGTTCAGAGTTTACAGGAAACTGAAAAAGGTGAGACAAATGCTGAAGAATTTAAACAGAAATGATTTTAGGGACATTCTAGCACAAGCAGACATTGCAAGAGCAACCATGACTCAAGCTCAGATTGATGCTAATGATGAGCCCTTAAATGAGGAAACACAGCAGAAGGAACTACAGGCCAGGAAAAAATACAATGAGCTGAATTTGGCTGCAGAAAACTTCTTACAGCAGAAAAGTAAGGCAAAATGGGTGCAGTTGGGGGATGGAAACACACAGTTCTTCCATGCAGTCATGAAGCAAAGAAGACACAAGAATAGAGTGCACTCAATCAGAACACAACAGGGGGCTCTACTGGAAGATAAACAGCTGGTTATGGAGGAATTTGTGAGATTTTACAAAGAAATGTTGGGAGTCTCAGGGGATAGGGCAACTACAGCAGAAGCCAGTTTCTTCTCAGCTGGACACCAACTGGATATACATCAACAAATGAACCTCATTGCTCCAGTCAGTGCCACTGAGGTGAAAACAGTAATGTTTGAGATAGATTGCAACAAAAGCCCGGGCCCAGATGGATTTGGTTCAGGTTTCTTCAAGGCAGCATGGCATATTATAGGGCATGATGTGACTGAAGCTATCATTGACTTCTTTGAATCATCTAGAATGCTTAAAGAAGTGAATGCTACAAACCTATGCCTTATACAGAAGATACAAAACCCAGAAAAGGCATCTGATTTCAGACCTATAGCATGCTGCAACACAATCTATAAGTGCATATCCAAGATCATGTGTGGAAGACTGGCAAAAGTTCTCCCAATGCTTGTTTTAGAGAACCAGGGAGCCTTTGTGGCCCAAAGATCAATTCTGAACAACATCATGATATGTCAGGACCTTATTAAGGGCTACAACAGGAAACAGTCCTCTCCTAGATGCTTGATGAAGATAGACCTAAGGAAAGCATATGACACAATACATTTGGGATTTGTGAAGGAAATGCTACAAGGGTATGGATTCCCTGCAAAATTCAGTGGATGGCTAATTGAATGCATCCAAACTGCAAGCTTCAGCATCAATCTGAATGGGGAAACACATGGCTACTTTACTGCAAAACGTGGCATTAGACAGGGTGATCCAATCTCTCCACTAATATTTGTATTAGTTATGGAATACCTGTCTAGAACATTGAAAATAGCCTGTATGGATAGAAGCTTCAGCTGGCATCCCATGTGCAAAGACCTTGGCCTAAGTCATTTATGCTTTGCTGATGACCTAATGTGCTTCTGCAAAGCTGCCCCAGAACCTGTGAACATCATGATGAACAGCATAAACCACTTCTCACAAGCCACTGGTCTATATGCAGACAAAGAAAAATCAAACATTTATGTTGCAGGGGTTGATGAACAAATGAGAAATGATTTGTTGCACATCTCAGGATTTAGAGAGGGAACTCTACCCATGAAATACCTGGGTGTTCCTCTATCCCCTTCAAAATGGAGCAAAATTGATTGTGAGTGCGTGGTGGATAAAATGACTAGGAAATTGCAGATTTGGGCCTCCAGTAACCTCTCTTATGCAGGAAGAGTACAATTAATTAATTCTGTACTATTTTCCATACATGTATACTGGTCTAGCATATTTATTATGCCGACTGGGGTACTGAAAAGTGTGGAGAAAAAATGCAGATATTTCTTATGGGGGACAACTGAACAGAAACACAAGACAAGCTTGGTGGCATGGGACATGGTTTGCAGACCAAGAAAATATGGTGGACTAAATGTGAAAAACTGCAAATGGTTCAACATGGCTCTAAATGGTAAGCATATCTGGGACCTTGCTACAAAGAAAGAAACATTGTGGGTAAGATGGATCAATGGAGTATACCTGAAAGGTGTAAACCTTTGGAACTATGCTCCAGTCTGGGGATCTAGTTGGTACTGGAACAAGCTGAACAAGACCAAAAGACATTTTCAGGCACACTACACTACAAGGGGAGCAAGGAAGCTTGAAACTGATGGCCAATATTCTGCTGCAAGTGGATACAGAATGCTGCAAGGAATTATGCCAAAGTACAGACATGCAGATCTAATCTGGGGGAAATTATCCATGCCAAGGCAAAGCTTTTGCCTCTGGCTAGCACAAAAAGGAAGATTGCTGACTAAAGATAGACTGAAGAGAATGGGATTTCTGAATGGTGATGAAATATGCTACATATGTAAGCTGAAACCAGAAGACCATAATCATCTATTTTTTAACTGCAAAGTGTCAACAGCAGTCTTGGATCAACTAAAGAGCTGGCTGACAATTTCAGCAAAAGCAAAAACTATCCAGGGAATACTCAACTGGATTAGTAGGCAAAAATGCTCGAGAATCAGAAGGGAAGTGTATGCATCTGGGCTAGCAGTAGCTGTGTATTGGGTATGGAAATGCAGGAATACCCACTTTGTTGGGGAAGGCAGCATTTCAGTACCACAAATCATGCAACAGGTTCAGCAAACTGTAAGAATCAGAACCCAACACTGCACCAACAACAAGAGAAAGATATCCAACAGGGATAAGAGATGGATAGATGAGATATAGAGATCCTAGAAGATATGCAAGAAGTGAGATCAAGTGCAGATTATCAGCAAAGGCCAATAAAGAAAGGCTGAAGACAGGGCTCAACAGGACACCAGCAGAAACCCAGGAACTATGTAAGGCATCAGAACTTGTGCAGGAAAAAGGAAGCAGATTCCTGAAGAAATAGGCAGACGAAGATATCATCAGGATCTCAGCAGAGAACCAAGCTACTCAGAAAGGTAGCAGAACAGGTGCAGGAAATGATAGCAGAATTCACTAGGGAAGCAGAAGCAGGAGGCAGAACCCAGATTGTGAACCAGGCAGCAGGATCTAGCAGATGACAAGTAACAGATTGCTGGAGAAAGGCAGAGCAAGGATTGTAACAGAAACCAGACGATATGGAATGCTAGAAGAAGCTGTAATTTTTGAGATTATTATGTTTTTGTATTTTGCTGTAAGTCAGAAAAGATTTATGTAACCTGTAATATCTACAGTGATGGTGAACCACTGACTGTAGTGAGTTGCACCAGATTGAAGGTATATAAGGTAGTTAAAGGAATGCAGGAAAAAGGAACCCTACCTATTAGGTGGCCTTGAATGTGCATTGCCTTAGGACTGTAATCTTGTTACATTACAGTGAGTAATAATACAATTTCTGACTTGCACCAAAAAACATTGGCATCGCATTGGAAAAGTTTCTCTCTCTAGAAATGCTCTCCCCTCTCTCCTCGGCACTGCTCGTTAACCATTAACGCAGCTCTGAGTTTCAAATGGGAAGAAGGACAAAGCGAAGCGAGGGTCAAAAAACCATGGTGACGATGCGGGAAATTCAGCAGCTCCACCGTGTCCCACAAAAAATGCGATTCTAAGGCAATGTAATAGTACCAACCGAGACAACCTAGATCGGGTAGTGCGCAACCTCACAGATGAACTGGAGGCTCCAGAAGTCATGACGCCTAAAGTGCAAACTGAAACTGTGCAACAAATGGAATTAGCAAGAGAGAAAATCAATTCATGGCTCTCGATGA
This sequence comes from Tetragonia tetragonoides, assembly GCA_038025085.1. Lineage (NCBI taxonomy): Eukaryota > Viridiplantae > Streptophyta > Magnoliopsida > Caryophyllales > Aizoaceae > Tetragonia > Tetragonia tetragonoides. Next base: position 27,732,129 of record CM076149.1, on the reverse strand, counting down.
TGAAGGAAAAGGCAAAAACTCAATTCTCGTCTGAAGATGAAGATGAAGCTTTAGAGCAAGACAAACAACAAGAATCTACAGATGTAGGTAAAATCTCAGCTTGGAAAAAATTCGATATATCCAAATTGAAAAATGCTGGCTTTAAATTAGATTTTATCGCACCTGCTATACATGAGGGTAAACCAGTTGGAGAAATTAATTTCATGGACATTGAATCTGAAATTAACTACTGGAACCAAGCAATTGTTTGTTATGTCATGGGGTTAAGGCCACCAATAACTGTCCTCAGTGGCTTTCTTAGAAGAATTTGGGCTAAACGGGGAATGAACAAAATTGCAATGATGAAAAATGGTGTAGTGCTTGTTAGATTCGACTCTTTAGTGCAAAGGGATGCTGTATTACAGGAAGGGGTTTATCATTTTGATAATAAACCTATGATAGTAAGGCCATGGTCTGAAAATGTGGATTATGGTCATGAGGAACTCACTTCGATTCCTATATGGGTCAAATTCCCTGGACTAAAAGTCAAATACTAGAATGCAATGGGTTTGAGCAAAATTGCAAGTCTAGTTGGCAGGCCGATGATGGTAGACAGGAATACAGAGCTAAAGGTGGGGATTCACTATGCTAGAGTGCTGGTTGAAGTGGAAATAGGAGGTGTTTACCCTAACAAGGTGAATTTCAAGAATGAGAAGGGGAATATTGCTGAACAAGAGGTAGAGCATGACTGGAAGCCTATACTATGCAGTCATTGCAAACAACATGGGCATAGTGAGTTGGATTGCAGAAAGAAGAAAGTTGTAACTGGCCCTGTGAACCAATCTGTACCTGTGCAGAACCAACCTTTACAGCAAGATATCCCTAGGCACCAGCAATGGCAGAATGCAGGCAGAGGTAGAGGTAGAATGGGAAATGCTGGGAGAGGACTGAGAGCAGGAAGGGGCAGCTACAGACCAGTTCAGCAGCCTAAAAATGTCAACACACAGTTACAAAACCCTTTTGATATACTACAAAATGAAGGAGAAGTGCAAGAGGTATTACTGGCACAAGTGGAAGCAACAGAGGAAGGGGCACAGGAGGGTCAGAACACACTGCCATTACATGGTAAGTCTCCTATCTTGACTGGTAGTCATGGATAGGGTCCTTATATGGAATGTTAGAGGCCTTAATGGCCCTAATAAGCAGAGGGATGTTGCTCTATTCTGCAAAAAGAATAATTGTGGTTTGGTGGCTTTTCTAGAAACTAAAATTAGATTAGTTAATCTGGAAAAATGCAAAAACAGTTTCATGCCAGGGTGGGAATCCTTTAATAATCATAGGCTGGGAAGAATCTGGATAAGATGGCTAACAAATAATTTTCATGTTGATGTGATTTTTTCTTCTATGCAAATGATAATCTGTAAGGTGATTAATATAGTGAGGAAAAAAGAATTTGTGGTGAGCTTTGTATATGGTTTAAATGAAAAAGAGGAAAGAAAACAATTATGGAAGGATCTTACTGATTTTGCAATTAATTGCAATAAACCTTGGATAGTTGGTGGGGATTTCAACAATGTTCTGTTACCTAGCAATAGGCAAGGAGGATTACCAGTTACTTATGCAGAAATACAAGATTTTAAAGCTTGCATTGAGGACTATTTTCTCACTGAAATGGGCTGGTCAGGGTGTCAATATACCTGGAATAATAGGCATGAGGGGGGAGGGAGAGTGTACTCTAAAATTGATTAGGCTTTTGCCAACAGTCTTTGGTTGCAGGAGTTTGATCAATGCACATTACAGTTCCATCCAGAGGGTGTATCTGACCACTCTCCTATTTGCTTAACTATGCATAAAGAGAACACAAAAAGAAATATCCCCTTTAAATTCTTCAACATGTGGAGCCTCCACTCTGAATTCCAAGCTATGGTGTAGCAAGCCTGGAATTTCAGAACACAAGGCACAAAAATGTACAGAGTGTATCAGAAAATGAAAAGAGTGAGGTCTTTTCTGAAAAAGCAAAATAGAGATGAATTTAGTGATATCTTAGCTCAGGATGATATTGCTAGAATTGCTATGATGCAAGCCCAGACAGAAGCAAACAAGGAGCCTCTAGCAGAGGCATTACACCAGAAAGAAATACAGGCCAGGATGAGGTATAATGAGGTGAACATGGCAGCTGAGAATTTCTTACAACAAAAAAGCAAAGCCAAGTGGGTTCAGTTGGGAGATGGAAACAACCAGTTCATTCATGCAGTTATTAAGCAGAAGAGACAACAGAACAGGCTACATTCCATTAAGACACAGGAGGGTGTCCTATTGGAAGACCAGAACCTGATTGCGGAGGAATTTGTGGGATTCTACATGAAGATGCTGGGGGTTTCAGGTGTCAGGGACACTACAGCAGAAGAAAGGTTTTTCTTAGCAGGACACAGACTAGACCTGCATCAACAGATGACCCTGAATGCCCCTGTGAATGCAGATGAAGTGAAGAAAGCCATGTTTGATATTGACTGTAATAAAAGTCCAGACCCTGATGGTTTTGGATCAGGGTTTTTCAAAGGAGCTTGGCATATTGTGGGGCAAGAAGTGACTGAGGCTATAATTGATTTTTTTGACTCCTCCAAAATGCTCAAAGAGGTGAATGCAACAAATTTGTGTCTTGTGCAGAAGATACCTAATCCTGAAAAGGCATCTGATTTTAGGCCTATTGCTTGCTGCAACACCATCTACAAATGTATCTCCAAGATTTTGTGTGGGAGATTGGCAAAAGTGCTTCCTATGCTTGTTTCTGTGAACCAGGGAGCTTTTGTGGCTCGGAGATCAATAGTTCACAACATAATGATATGTCAGGATCTCATCAAGCATTACAATAGGAAACAATCCTCTCCTAGGTGTTTGATGAAGATTGATTTAAGGAAAGCATATGACACAATTCATTGGGGTTTTATCAAGGAAATGCTGCAAGGGTATGGTTTTCCTGTAAAGTTCAGTGGCTGGCTACTTGAGTGCATCAAAACTGCAAGTTTCAGCATCAACATGAATTGAGAAACACATGGATACTTTACTGCAAAACGTGGCATTAGGCAGGGAGATCCAGTTTTACCATTAATCTTTGTGCTGGTAATGGAATTTTTATCAAGAATCCTGAAGATAGCCTGTATGGATAAGAGCTTCAGTTGGCATCCAATGTGCAAAGAACTAACCCTGAGTCACCTATGCTTTGCTGATGACTTGATGTGCTTCTGTAAAGCTGCACCTGAATCTGTGAGTATCATGATGAATAGCATTAACTACTTTTCTCAAGTTACTGGATTGTTTGCAAACAAGGAGAAATCCAATATTTATGTAGCTTGTGTTAATGAACTAGTTAAGAATGAGCTGTTAGAGTTATCTGGGTTCAGGGAGGGCACTTTGCCCATGAAATATTTGGGTGTGCCACTTTCCCCATCTAAATGGAGCAAATTAGATTGTGAATGCTTGGTGGATAAAATGACAGAGAAATTGCAGATTTGGGCCTCCAGGAACCTCTCATATGCAGGAAGGGCTCAACTAATTAACTCTGTATTATTCTCTATACATGTATACTGGTCAAGCATTTTTGTAATGCCTGCTGGGGTACTGAAGATTATTGAGCAAAAATGCAGATTTTTCTTGTGGGGGTCTAATGAGCAGAAGCAAAAGACAAGTTTGGTGGCATGGGACATTGTATGCAGACCAAGGAAAAATGGTGGAATAAATGTGAAGAATTGCAAATTGTTCAACATAGCCTTGAATGGGCAGCATATTTGGGATCTAGCCACTAAAAAAGACACACTGTGGGTAAAATGGATCAATGGGGTTTATCTGAAAGGAGCAAATTTCGGGAACTATGTTCCTGTGTGGGGTATCAGTTGGTACTGGAAAAAGCTTAATAAAATAAAAAGCTATTTCCAGGAACAATACACAGCAAGGGGTGTGTGGAAGGGTGCACCTGATGGGATCTATTCTGCTGCAAGTGGCTACAAAGTATTGACAGGAGACATGCCAAAATGCAGACATGCTGATCTTATTTGGGGAAAGATAACTATGCCTAGACAAAGCTTTTGCCTATGGCTGGCTCAAATGGGAAGACTGTTAACTAAAGAAAGGATGCAGAAAATGGGTTTCTTGAATGGAGATGCTATGTGCTACCTGTGCAAGTTGAAAACAGAAGACCACCAACAGCTGTTCTTCAGCTGTAGTGTGTCAACAGAGGTTCTGAATCAGCTAAGGGGTTGGCTACAAATGTCAGCAAAAGCAAATACAGTCCAGGGCATGCTCAACTGGATAAGCAGGCAAAGATGCTCAAGGTTCAGGAAGTGTATGCAGCAGGGCTCGCAACAGCAGTCTACTGGATATGGAGATGCAGGAACATCCAATACTTTGAGGGGAGCAGAATGACACTGTTGCAGTTCATGCAGCAGATTCAGCAGGTGGTCAGAACAAGAATACAGCAATGCAGCAGCAGCAGAAGAAAGATCAACAGCAAGGATAGGAGATGGATAATGGTGTTGTAATATGTTATTTTTACTATGTTACTGTAATTGCTGTAAGTAGGAAATAATTGTTTGTTCTGATTTAATTATGTTTGTGCCACTGGATGCAGTGTGCAGGTCTAGAAATGTTTAGGACTATTTGGTTGTTAGGAGGTGTAGATTCTAAGGAACCCTACCTAGTAGGTGGCCTTGTATTTACATCACCCAATGGGCTGTAATCTTGCTACATTACAACTAGTTTTTTAATACAATTTCTGATTTGCACCAAAAAAAAAACATTGGCATCGCGTCAAACCGCCCTTACAAGCCTATTAGGGATCCAATAACCGACCTCTAGGGGCCTCCCATGTCCCATAGGGGTCTCCCAGCCGATATGGGGCGCAAAAATATTAACGTCAAAAAGTTCGCGTCCGGAGGCCCAAAGTATGTCCCCTAGAGCATTCCCGGGGTCCGGTTTCCGTTTTCGCCTAAATTTTTTTCGGGGGCTCTATTATGGCCCTAGGGGACCCCCGGTGCCAAGGGACGGTCACACTTATCCCCGAACTCCGATATCACCCATGTCGCCCGTTTCCGGGCCTTAATTTTGGCATCGCGTCAAACCGCCCTTACAAGCCTATCAGGGACTCAATAACCTACTCTAGGGGCCTCCCATGTCCCGTAGGGGTATCCCGTGCGATATGGGGCAAAAATATTAACATCGAAAAGTTTGCGTCTGGAGACCCAAAACAGGTCCCCTAGAGCATTCCCGAGGCCCGGTTTCCATTATTGCCCGAAATTTTATCAAGGGCTCTTTTATGGCCCTAGGGGACCCCGGTGCCCCGGGAGGGTCACCTTCATCCCCAAACTCCGATAACACCTATGTTGCCCGCTTTCGGCCCTTAACATTGGCATCGCATCACCGCGTTTTTATTTTCTCTCTCTAAAATGCTCTCTCCTCTTCCTCGACAGAGCTCGTTTCACCATTAAAAGCTCTGAGTTTCTACTGGGGAAGAAAGACAAAGCTAAAAGAGGGAATGGGAATCAAGATGACACTGCGGGAAAATCAGTAGCTCCACCATGTCCCACAAAAAATGTGACTCAAAGGCAACGAACCAGCAAAACCAAGGAAACCCTAGATCGAGTTATGCGTAATCTCTCGGATGAACTGCAGGATTCAGAAGTCTTGACACCAAATATACAAATAGAAACAGTGCAGCAAATGGAATCAGCAAAGGCAAAAATCGATTCTTGGCTCGAGAAAATGAGGGAGACAGCAAAAAATCAATTCTCGTCTGAGGAGGAGGATGAAGAGACAGAGCTGGCCAAACAGCAAGAAACTGCAAACATAGGTAACATCTCAGTTTAGGATAAATTTGTCATAACAATACTGAAAAATTCTGGATTTGAACTGGATTTTATTGCACCTGCTATGCATGAGGGTAAACCGGTTAGGGAAATTAACCTCTGTGACATTGAATCCGAAATCAATTACTGGAACCAAGCAATTGTTTGTTATGTAATGGGGGCTAGACCACCAGTTACTGTATTTAGTGGATTTCTAAGAAGAATTTGGGCAAAAAGGGGGATGAACAAAATTGTTATGATGAAAAATGGTTTAGTTTTGGTTCGTTTTGACTCATTGGAGCAGAGGGATGCTGTAATTCAGGAAGGGGTATATCATTTTGACAACAAACCAATGACAGTTAGGCCATGGTCAGAAAATGTGGACTATGCTCATGAAGAACTGACCTCGGTTCCTATATGGGTGAAATTCCCTAGATTAAACTTGAAATATTGGAATGCTGTGGGTTTGAGCAAAATTACAAGCCTTGTTGGAAGACTAATGATGGCAGATAGGAACACAGAACTCAAAGTAGGTATTCACTATGCCAGAGTGCTAATTGAAGTTGAAATTGGAGGGATATTCCCTGATAAGGTACACTTCAAGAATGAGAAGGGGAATATTGATGAGCAGGAGGCGAAATATGACTGGAAACCTGTCATATGCAGTCACTGTAAACAGCATGGGCATGGTGAACCTGAATGCAGGAAAAAGATTGCTGCTGCAGCACCTGTGATTCAACCAGTGCCTGTGCAGAATCAGCAAGCAAACCCTAGGACCCAACAATGGCAGACTGCAGGAAGAGGAAGAGGCAGAATGGGGAATGCAGGGAGAGGAATGAGAGCTGGAAGAGTGAACAACAGACAATGGCAGCAACAGGCCCAGACACAGAACTCTTTTGATTTACTGCAAAGTGAAGTAGTGCAGGAAGGGCAAAAGGCAAGAGAAGAAGTAGCAGAACCAGAAACAAAAATAGATGAGGTACCACCACATGGAAAATCTCCTATCTTGACAAATAGTCATGGATAGGATTACAAAAACAATTGTGGCTTGGTAGCTCTTAGTAACTAAATAAAGCTAGGTATTGTGGAAAATGCAAGGATTTTGTTTTCCTTAAAGATATTAATTTTGAGGAAATAGAAACTTGGGGTGAATCTCTGTATGGGCCACAGGAAATGGAGGAAAGGAAGAAACCAAGAAAGGAGCTCACAGGTTTTGCACTTTAAAATAGAGGTGCAGGGGCCTGCAGGGTTTTTGAGGGGGAAGATTGCCACTAAATGTGACCTGTAGGTGAGGAAATCATGCAGGAATCAATGGTCAACTCCTCAGCAGAGAACCCAGGCTCAGCACAGCTCGAGAATCTGGCCAGCAGACAGTATCAGGAACAGTCTTCAGAAGACCTCAGCAGAAGGAAGCAGAGTAACAGCAAGGATGGGATTAAATTAGGAATCTGTAGTAGATTATTTCACTGTATTTTGTATTAGATGTATTTATGTTTTTGCTGTAAGTCAGGTTTGTTTTTGTTTTTGTTTGTCTCAGAAATGAGGAGCCACTGGATGTAATGTGGATACTCTAGTACTGTATTAGGTTTGTTTGGTTGTACAGGGATGTAGAAAAAAGGAACCCCTACCTAGTAGGTGGCCTTGGATTTACATTGCCTAGGGACTGTAATCGTGTTACATTACAGTTAGTAATAATACATTTTCTGACATGCACCCAAAAAAAAAACATTAGCATTGCTGGTACTGGAACAAGCTGAACAAGACCAAAAGCCACTTCCAGGAACAATACACCACAAGGGGGACATGGAAGTTTGAAACTGATGGCCTATATACTGCTGCAAGTGGATACAGAATGATGCAAGGAAATATGCCAAAATACAGACATGCAGATTTAATCTGGGGGAAACTATCCATGCCTAGGCAAAGCTTCTGCCTCTGGCTAGCACAAAAGGAAAGATTGTTGACCAAAGATAGACTAAAGAGAATGGGATTCTTGAATGGGGATGCAATATGCTACATGTGCACGCTGAAGCCAGAAGACCATAACCATCTCTTCTTTAATTGCAAAGTGGCAACAACAGTCCTGGAACAGGTAAAGAATTGGCTGGGGATTTCAGCAAAATCAAAAACAATACAGGGAATGCTCAACTGGATAAGTAGGCAAAAGTGCTCGACAGTCAGGAAGGGAGTGTATGCATCTGCGCTAGCAGCAGCTGTGTACTGGGTCTGGAAATACAGGAACACTCATTTTGCTGGGGGAGGCAGCATTCCAGCAGCACAAATCATGCAACAGATACAGCAAATTGTTAGAATCAAAGCCCAACAATACAGCAACAGCAAGAGAAAGAAATCCAGCAGGGACAAGAGATGGGTAGATGAGATATAGAGATCCCAGAAGCACTGCAATAAGTGAGATAAGGTGCAAATTAATCAGCAATAGGACAGCACAGAAAGGTAGAAGCAGGACTCATCAGATCCTCAGCAGAGCAGCAAGAATTCTGTAGGGCAACAGAATAAATGCAGAAAAAAGGGAGAAGATTTCAAAGAGAATAGGCAGAAGCAGATCTCAGCAGAAAAATCAATAAAACCCTGCAAGGCATCAGAGCATCCTTCTAACAGACTGCAGAAGGGGAGCAGAAGCAGCACCCAGCAGAAAACCAGGAGTAGGAAACTGGAGAAAAGCAGAGCAAAAAGAAACAGAAAAACAGAAGAATGGAAACTACAAGAAAATAACCTGTGCAGGAAAAAGGAAAAAGATTCCAGAAGAAGCAGATATCATCAAGAACTCAGCAGTGAATCAAGCAACTCAGAAAGGTAGCAGAAAAGTGCAGGAAAATACAGCAGATTTTAGCAGAAAAGCAGAAGCAGGAGAGCAGGACCCGGGGCTGTGAATAGGACAGCAGGATGTCTTGCAGCATATAACCAGCAGGAAAAATGGACAGTAGGCTCCAGGAAGGATACAGAAGCAGATTGATACTAAGAGACTCTAAATCAGAACAAATGCAAGGAATAGGCAGCAGTGCAGGAATTAAGGCAGCAGGTTCCAGCAGGTAATCAGCAGCAGGTTGATGAAGCAAGGCAGAATGAGGAATGAAACAGTTCCAAGCAGAGTTGAAAAGCTAAAAGAAGTTGTAATATTTTTAGCTATTTATGTTTTTGTATTTTGCTGTAAGTCAGAAATAATTTTTGCAAATTGTAATGTTTACAGAGATGGTGAGGAATAATTTTTGCAAATTGTAATGTCTACAAAGATGGTGAACCACTGCCTGTAGTGAGTTGCACCAGATTGAAGGGTTGTAAGGTAGTAGAGGGATGTAGCAAAAAGGAACCCTACCTAGTAGGTGGCCTTGGATCTGCATTGCCTAAGGACTGTAATCTTGTTACATTACAGTGAGCAATAATACAATTTCTGACTTGCACCAAAAAAAAACATTGGCATTGCAACATTGGCATCGTATTGGCATCGCGATATCGCATTGATTTTCTCTCTCTAAAATGCTCTCTCCTCTCCCTCGACAGAGCTCGTTCAACCATTAACAGCTCTGAGTTCTAATGGGGAAGAAAAACAAAGCTAAAAGAGGGAATGTGAATCAAGATGACGCTGCGGGAAAATCAGTAGCTCCACCATGTCCCACAAAAAATGTGACTCAAAGGCAACGAACCAGTAAAAACCAGGAAAACCTAGATCGAGTTATGCGTAATCTCACGGATGAACTGGAGGATTCAGAAGTAATGACACCAGATGTACAAACAGAAACAGTGCAGCAAATGGAATTAGCAAAGGAAAAAATCAATTCTTGGCTCGCGAAAATGAAGGAGACAGCAAAAAATCAATTCTCGTCTGAGGATGAGGATGAAGAGACAGAGCTGGCCAAACAGCAAGAAACTGCAAACATAGGTAACATCTCAACTTGGGATAAATTTGACATAACAAAACTGAAAAATTCTGGATTTAAACTGGATTTTATTGCACCTGCTATGCATGAGGGTAAACCGGTTGAGGAAATTAACCTTAGTGACATTGAACCCGAAATCAATTACTGGAACCAAGCAATTGTTTGTTATGTAATGGGGTCTTAAAATTGCTATGATGAAAAATGGATTAGTTTTGGTTCGATTTGACTCATTGGAGCAGAGGGATGCTGTAATTCAGGAAGGGGTATATCATTTTGACAACAAACCAATGATAGTTAGGCCATGGTCAGAAAATGTGGACTATGCTCATGAAGAACTGACCTCGGTTCCTATATGGGTTAAACTTGAAATATTGGAATGCTATGGGTTTGAGCAAAATTGCAAGCCTTGTTAGAAGACCAATGATGGCAGATAGGAACACAGAACTCAAAGTAGGTATTCACTATGCCAGAGTGCTAATTGAAGTAGAAATTGGAGGGATATTCCCTGATAAGGTACACTTCAAGAATGAGAAGGGGAATATTGATGAGCAGGAGGTAGAATATGACTGGAAACCTGTCATATGCAGTCACTGTAAACAGCATGGGCATGGTGAACCTAAATGCAGGAAAAAGATTGCTGCTGCAGCACCTGTGATTCAACCAGTGCCTGTGCAGAATCAGCAAGCAAACCCTAGGACCCAACAATGGCAGAATGCAGGAAGAGGAAGAGGCAGAATGTGGAATGCAGGGAGAGGGATGAGAGGGGGCAGACTGCCACTTATATCAACAGGCTATCAGAATCAGAACTTAGCAGTGCAGTAGCAATAGGAAGATTACCCAGTAAGGACCAGAGATGGATAAGGAACAAGTATAATCCATCTAAATGTGATCTGCAGGTGTTGAAAATCATGCAGGAAGTCCAGAAGGAAAAACAAGAATCAGTGGTCAACAGCTCAGCAGAGAATCCAGGCTCAGCACAGCTAGAGAACCTGGCCAGCAGACAGTATCAAGAGCAGTTTTCAGAAGGAGCAGAAGGAAGCAGAGTAACAGCAAGGATGGGATTAAATTAGGAATCTGTAGTAGATTATCTCAGTGTATTTTGTATTAGATGTATTTTGTTTTGCTGTAAGTCAGGTTTGTTTTTTGTTTATTTTGTCTCAGAAATGAGGAGCCACTGGATGTAATGTGGATACTCTAGTACTGTATTAGGGTTGTTTGGTTGTACAGGGATGTAGAAAAAAGGATCCCTACCTAGTAGGTGGCCTTGGATTTACATTGCCTAGGGACTGTAATCGTGTTACATTACAGTTAGTAATAATACATTTTCTGACTTGCACCAAAAAAAAAATAAAAATAAAAAAATGACATTGGCATTGCGTCAAACCGCCCTTACAAGCCTATCAGGGACCCAATAACCAACCCTAGAGGCCTCCCATGTGCCCTAGGGATCTCCCGTGCGATATGGGGCGAAAATATTAACGTCGAAAAGTTTGCGTCCGGAGGCCCAAAACAAGTCCCCTAGAGCATTCCTGGGGCCCGGTTTCCGTTTTCGCCCGAAATGTTTTCGGGGGCTCTATTATGGTCCTAGGGGACCCCCAGTGCCCCGGGAGGGTCGCCTTCATCCCAGAACTCCGATATCACCATGTCGCCCGTTTTCGGGCCTTAACATTCGCATCGCGTCTAATTGCCCTTACAAGCATACCAGGGACCCAATAACCGACCCTAGGGGCCTCCCATGTCCGCTAGGGGTCTCCCGTGGGATATGGGGCGAAAACATTAACGTCGAAAAGTTTTCGTCCGGAGGCCCAAAACACGTCCCCCAGAGCATTCCAGGGGCCAGGTTTTCGTTTACGCCCAAATTTTTTCGGGGGCTCTATTATGGCCCTAGGGGAACCCCGGTGCCTCGGGAGGGCCATACTTATCACCGAACTATGATATCACCCATGTCGCCCGTTTTCGGGCCTTAACATTGGGATCGCATTTTCTCTCTCCTCTAAAATGCTCCGACTTCTCTCCTCTACACCGTCCGTCCGCCATTGACGCACTGTGAGTACCCATGGGGAAGAAAGATAAGGCAAAGCGAGGGAGAGACAAGCAAGATGACAATGGAGGGAACTCAGTACCACCAGGCCCGACGAAAACAGCAATTCAGAGACAAAATTTAAGCATGACCCGAGACAATTTAGATCGAGTTGTGCGAAACCTAACTGACGAATTGGAAGCACCGGAGGTTATGACACCTGAAACTGTTCAACAGATGGAAATTGCGAAAGAAAAGATCAATTTGTGGCTCTCAAAAATGAAGGAAAAGGCACGAACACTCTCTTCGTCTGAGGATGAAGATGACGGCCCAGAACCGACCAAACAGCAAGAGACAGCTACTGCAGGTAATACCTCAGCTTGGGATAAATTTGACATATCCAAATTAAAAAATTCTGGATTTAAATTGGATTTTGTTGAGCCAATTATGCATGAAGGGAAACCTGTAAGGGAAATTAATTACATGGATATAGAATCTGAAGTAAATTACTGGAACAAAGCTGTCGTATTCTATATTATGGGATCAAAACCTCCAATTAATGTGTTAAGTGGGTACTTAAGAAGAATCTGGGCTAAGCGAGGGATGAATAAAATAGCCATGATGAAAAATGGATTGGTGCTGGTTAGGTTTGATTCAATAGAACAAAGAGATGCTGTGATTCAAGATGGAGTATACCTTTTTGACAACAAACCTATGATAGTGAGGCAGTGGTCTGAAAATGTGGATTATGCGCAGGAAGAATTAAGCTCAGTACCTATTTGGGTCAAATTTCCTAGCCTTAATGTGAAATATTGGAATGCTAAGGGCCTGAGCAAGATTGCCAGCCTTGTAGGAAGGCCAATGATGGCAGACAAAAACACAGAGCTCAAAGTAGGGATCCAATTTGCTAGAGTTTTGATTGAGGTGGCAGTGGGATCTGAATACCCTAGTAAGGTGCATTACAAGAATGAAAAAGGTAATATTGTGGAACAAGAAGTGGAATACGACTGGAAGCCTATTCTCTGCAAACACTGCAAGCAATATGGGCATACTGAGGAAGAATGCAGAAAGAAAGTAACTGCAGCACCTGTGCCACAAACATTACCTACACAGAAGCCACAAATTCTGCCTCCTAGAACTCAACAATGGCAGATTGCAGGAAGAGGGAGAGGAAGAGCATGGAATGCAGGGAGAGGGACAAGAGCAGGAAGAGGCCAGTATAGAAAAGTTCAACAACCTACAACTGGCTCTAAGATACAGAACAGTTTTGAAATCCTGCAAAATGAAGAAGAAACACTGGAGGCTCAGACAGAAACACTGGAGCCAGAACAACAGAAAGTTCAGAATGCAGTTGAGGTGCCATTACATGGTAAGTCTCCTACCTTGACTGTGGGTCATGGATAGGATACTAGTATGGAATGTTAGAGGTCTACATTCTTATGGAAAGACCTATGGAGACTATGGAAAGACCTGTCAGATTTTGCTACCAACTGTAATAAACCATGGTTTGTTGGAGGAGACTTCAACAATGTTATGCTAGCTGAAAACAGAGAAGGAGGGAATCCTGTTACATTCTCTGAAACCCAGGAGTTCAAAGAGTGTATTGAGCAATGCTTCCTCACTGAAATGAGATGATCAGGGTGCAAGTTTACATGGAACAACAGACATGAAAAGGGGGGGAGAGTTTACTCAAAAATAGATTGGGCCTTTGCAAACAGCCTCTGGTTCCAGGAATTGGATCAATTTGACCTTAAATTCCACCCAGAGGGAGTTTCAGACCATTCACCAATCTGTTTGGCCCTTCAGTCACAACCTGCAAAAACAAAAACACCCTTCAAATACTTCAACATGTGGAGCCTCCACTCTGAATTCCATGCTATGGTGCAGCAAGCTTGGAATTTCAGAACACAAGGCACAAAAATGTTCAGAGTGTACAGAAAACTGAAAAAAGTGAGACAAGTGCTGAAGAACTTAAACAGAAATGATTTTAGGGACATTATAGCAAAAGCAGACATTGCAAGAGCAAACATGACTCAAGCTCAGATTGATGCTAACAATGATCCCTTAAATGAGGAAACACAGCAGAAGGAACTACAGGCTAGGAAAAAATACAATGAGCTGAATATGGCTGCAGAAAACTTCTTACAGCAGAAAAGCAAGGCTAATTGGGTGCAGCTGGGGGATGGAAACACACACTTCTTCCATGCTGTTATGAAGCAAAGAAGACACAAGAATAGAGTGCTCTCAATCAGAACACAGCAGGGGGCTCTACTGGAAGATAAACAGTTGGTTATGGAGGAATTTGCGAGATTTTACAAAGAAATGTTGGGAGTCTCAGGGGATAGGGCAGCTACAGCAGAAGCCAGTTTCTTCTCAGCAGGTCACAAACTGGATATACATCAACAAATGAACCTCATTGCTCCAGTCTGTGCCACTGAGGTGAAAACAACAATGTTTGAGATAGACAGCAACAAAAGCCCGGGCCTAGATGGATTTGGCTCAGGCTTCTTTAAGGCAACATGGCATATTGTAGGGCATGAAGTGACTGAAGCTATCATTGACTTCTTTGAGTCATCCAGAATGCTTAAAGAAGTGAATGCTACAAACCTATGCCTTATAAAGAAGATACAAAACCCAGAAAAGGCATCTGATTACAGACCCATAGCATGCTGCAACACAATCTACAAGTGCATATCCAAGATCATGTGTGGAAGACTGGCCAAAGTTCTCCTAAGGCTTGTTTCAGAGAACCAAGGAGCCTTTGTGGCCCAAAGATCAATTGTGAATAACATCATGATATGTCAGGACCTTATTAAGAACTACAACAGAAAACAATCCTCACCTAGATGCTTGATGAAGATAGACCTGAGAAAGGCATATGACACAATACACTGGGGATTTGTGAAGGAAATGCTACAAGGGTATGGATTCCCTGCAAAATTCAGTGGATGGCTAATTGAATGCATCCAAACAGCAAGCTTCTGCATCAATCTGAATGGGGAAACACATGGATACTTTACTGCAAAACGTGGCATTAGACAGGGTGATCCAATCTCTCCACTAATCTTTGTATTAGTTATGGAATACCTGTCTAGAACACTGAAAATAGCCTGCATGGATAAAAGCTTCAGTTGGCATCCCATGTGCAAAGAGCTTGGCCTGAGTCATTTATGCTTTGCTGACGACCTAATGTGCTTCTGCAAAGCTGCCCCAGAGCCTGTGAACATCATGATGAACAGCATAAACCACTTCTCACATGTCACTGGTCTATATGCAAACAAGGAAAAATCAAACATTTATGTTGCACGGGTAAATGATCAAATGAAAAATGATTTGTTACACATCTCAGGATTTAGAGAGGGAACCCTACCCATGAAATACCTGGGTGTCCCTCTATCCCCGTCAAAATGGAGCAAAATTGATTGTGAGTGCTTGGTGGATAAGATGACTAGGAAATTGCAGATTTGGGCCTCCAGGAACCTCTCTTATGCAGGAAGAGTACAATTAATTAATTCTGTATTATTTTCCATACATGTATACTGGTCTAGCATATTCATTATGCCTACTGGGGTACTGAAAAGTATGGAGCAAAAATGCAGATTTTTCTTATGGGGGACAACTGAACAAAAACACAAGACAAGCTTGGTGGCATGGGACACGGTGTGCAGACCAAGGAAAAATGGTGGACTAAATGTTAAAAACTGCAAATGGTTCAACATAGCTCTAAATGGTAAGCATATCTGGGACTTAACCACAAAGAAAGATACACTGTGGGTAAGATGGATCAATGGAGTTTATCTGAAAGGTGTCAACCTTTGGAACTATGCTCCAGTCTGGGGATCTAGCTGGTACTGGAACAAGCTGAACAAGACCAAAAGCCACTTCCAGGCACATTACACCACAAGGGGGACATGGAAGTTTGAAACTGATGGCCTATATACTGCTGCAAGTGGATACAGAATGATGCAAGGAAATATGCCAAAATACAGACATGCAGATTTAATCTGGGGGAAACTATCCATGCCTAGGCAAAGCTTCTGCCTCTGGCTAGCACAAAAGGAAAGATTGTTGACCAAAGATAGACTGAAGAGAATGGGATTCTTGAATGGGGATGCAATATGCTACATGTGCAAGCTGAAGCCAGAAGACCATAACCATCTGTTCTTTAATTGCAAAGTGGCAACAACAGTCCTGGAACAGGTAAAGAATTGGCTGGGGATTTCAGCAAAATCAAAAACAATACAGGGAACGCTCAACTGGATAAGTAGGCAAAAGTGCTCGACAGTCAGGAAGGGAGTGTATGCATCTGGGCTAGCAGCAGCTGTGTACTGGGTCTGGAAATGCAGGAACACTCATTTTGCTGGGGGAGGCAGCATTCCAGCAGCACAAATCATGCAACAGATACAACAAATTGTTAGAATCAAAGCCCAACAATACAGCAACAGCAAGAGAAAGATATCCAGCAGGGACAAGAGATGGGTAGATGAGATATAGAGATCCCAGAAGCACTGCAATAAGTGAGATAAGGTGCAAATTAATCAGCAATAGGGCAGCACAGAAAGGTAGAACCAGGACTCATCAGATCCTCAGCAGAGCAGCAAGAACTCTGTAAGGCAACAGAATAAATGCAGAAAAAAGGGAGAATAGGGGAATGGGCAGAAGCAAATCTCAGCAGAAAAATCAATAAAACCCTGCAAGACATCAGAACATGCTGTAGGAATTAGCCTAGCAGACTGCAGAAGGGGAGCAGAAGCAGCACCCAGCAGAAAACCAGGGGAAGGAAGCTGGAGAAAAGCAGAGCAAAAAGAAACAGAAAAACAAAAGAAAGGAAACTAGAAGAAAATATCCTGTGCAGGAAAAAGGAAAAAGATTCCTGAAGGAATAGGCAGAAGCAGATATCATCAGGAGCTCAGCAGTGAATCAAGCAACTCAGAAAGGTAGCAGAAAAGTGCAGGAAAATACAGCAGATTTCAGCAGACAAGCAGAAGCAGGAGAGCAGGACCCGGGGCTGTGAATAGGACAGCAGGATGTCTTGCAGCAGGAATAGGCAGCAGTGCAGGAATTCAGATAGCAGGTTCCAGCAGGTAATCAGCAGCAGGTTGATGAAGCAAGGCAGAATGAGGAATGAAACAGTTCCAAGCAGAGTTGAAAAGCTAAAAGAAGTTGTAATATTTTTAGCTATTTATGTTTTTGTATTTTGCTGTAAGTCAGAAATAATTTTTGCAAATTGTAATGTTTACAGAGATGGTGAGGAATAATTTTTGCAAATTGTAATGTCTACAGAGATGGTGAACCACTGCCTGTAGTGAGTTCCACCAGATTGAAGGGTTGTAAGGTAGTAGAGGGATGTAGCAAAAAGGAACCCTACCTAGTAGGTGGCCATGGATCTGCATTGCCTAAGGACTGTAATCTTGTTACATTACAGTAAGCAATAATACAATTTCTAACTTGCACCAAAAAAATAACATTGGCATCACAGATGTCGCCCGTTTATCGCAATCGCTCCTCTAAAATGCTCTCTTCTCTCTCCTCAACACTGCTCCTCCGCCATGGATGAAGCCGTCAGTCTCAATGGGGAAGAAAGATAAAGCAAAGCGGGGGGTAGAAAAGCAAAGCGAAACCGAAGTAAACTCAGTACCACCATGTCCCACTAAAACCGTGAACCAAAAAGAAAACTCAAACAACAATCGGGAAAACCTAGATGAAGTTGTTCGTAATCTGAATGATGAATTGGAAGCACATGAGGTTATGACACCAGAAATGCAAACGCAAACTGTCCAGCAACTGGAGAATACACGGGAGAAGATAAACACCTGGCTATCGAAAATGAAGGAAAGGGCAAACACCCAGATGTCGTCTGAAGAGGAAGAGGAAGAGAATGAGCAACCAATCCAGCAAGGAAATTCAGAAATTGGTAAGATCTCTGCTTGGGAAAAATTCGACATAATTAAGCTAAAAAATGCTGGGTTTAAACTTGATTTTATAGAGCCTGCTATGCACGAAGGGAAACCAGTCGGGGTAATAAACCACAAAGACATTGAATCCGAAATTAATTTTTGGAACCAAGCTGTTGTGTGCTATGTCATGGGTGCTAGACCACCAATTACTGTTTTTAGCGGATTTCTAAGACGAATTTTGGCTAAAAAAGGGATGAATAAGATTGCCATGATGAACAATGGCCTGGTACTGGTCAGGTTTGATTCAGTGGAGCAGAGGGATAATGTAATCCAGGAAGGAGTGTACCATTTTGACAACAAACCTATGATAGTGAGACCATGGTCTGAAAATGTGGACTATGAACATGAGGAATTAACCTCGGTTCCTATTTGGATGAAATTCCCAGGCCTAAGTGTGAAGTATTGGAATGCAACGGGGCTAAGCAAAATTGCAAGCCTTGTTGGTAGACCAATGATGGCGGATAGGAATACTGAACTTAAGGTAGGAATTCATTATGCCCGGGTGTTAATTGAAGTGAAAATTGGAGATGTTTACCCGGAAAAGGTAAATTTCAAGAATGAGAGGGGAAACATTGTGGAGCAGGAAGTTGAGTATGATTGGAAACCAATCATCTGCAACCATTGCAAGAAGCATGGACATGGCGAACAGGAATGCAGGAAAAAGATTGGAAATGCAGCTCCTGTGGCACAACCTGTTACAGTGCAAAACAGGCCACCAGTTCAACCAAATCCCAGAAACCAGCTATGGCAAAATGCAGGAAGAGGGAGAGGAAGAGCAGGCAATGCAGGGGGGGCAGAAGAGCAGGAAGAGGTTTTTACAGACAGGTCCAACCACAGCCTCATACACAGAATACTTTTGCAGTGCAACAAGAAGAAGAAAAAGAAGTGCAACAGGGGGAAAAACAGCCAGAAGAGGCAGCAGAACCAGCAGCACAAAGGGTTATGACACCTGGTATGGTCCCAACACATGGTGAGTCTCGTATCTTGACTGGTAGTCATGGATAGGATTCTTATATGGAATGTGAGAGGCCTAAATGGCCCTAATAAACAGAAAGATGTAAGTCTTTTCTGCAAAAAGAATAACTTTGGATTGGTAGTTTTGTTAAAAACTAAAATTAGACTAGTAAACTTGGAAAAATGCAAAAAAAAAAAAAAAAAGTTTCATGCCAGAATTAGAATCATTTAGCAACCATGACTATCATAGATTGGGAAGAATCTGGATTAGATGGCTACCAAATTATTTTCATGTTGTTGTGTTATTTTCTTCTGTGCAAATGGTGATTTGTAAAGTAGTGAATATAAGGGGAAAAAAAGAAGTGCGATAGATTATATTATAAGTATTAATTTTGTGAAGACAAAGGAACTTGTGGTGAATCTGTGTATGGGATAATGGAAATGGAGGAAAGGAAGAAACTATGGAAGGAGCTCACTGTTGTTGCACTTCAATGTGCTACAACTTGGAAACAGACAAGAAGGAGCCCTACACACACATTCTGTAAATACTAGGCTTTACAGACTGCAGTAAAGACTATGTACTATAGAACAGAGCTGGTCTGGGTATCAATACACTTGAAAATGAAGTTGCAGGAACCTGCAGGGTGTTGTGTGGGCAGATTGCCATTTTTATTCAACTGGCAACCAGAATAAGAACTTAGTAGTGCAGTAGTAACAGGAAGATTAACCAGCAAGGACTAGAGAATACATCAGGTTCTCAGCAGAGAACCTGCAGTTCTACAAGGCATGAAAACCTGTACAGAATTCAGGCAGCAGGTTTCAGCAGGGAATCAGTAGTAGTTTGCTGAAGCCAGGCCGAGTGAGGAACAAACAGAATCCAACAGATCAGAAAGGCTAGAAGAAGTTGTAATAATTTAGCTCATTATGTTTTTGTATTTTGCTGGAAAAGGCAGCAGAATTCAAGAAGGAAACAGAAGTAGGTGGCAGAACCTAGGCTGTGAACCAGGCAGCAGGTTCTAGCAGGCAACAGGAACCAGCAGAATGCACACGAAATCAGAAGGTGTTGAAGCAAGAAAAAAGGAGGAATGAATCAGCTTCTGGAAGATTTGTTGCAGAAACTAGGATGTGAACCAGGCAGCAGGTGCCAGCAGACAACCAGTGATAGGTTGCTGGAGAAAAGCAGAGCAAGGAATGAAATAGGAAACAGAAGATTTGGAAAGCTAGAAGAAGTTGTAATTTCTAGTTTATTATGTTTTTGTACCTTGTTGTAAGTCAGAAAAGATTTTTGTAATTTGTTATGTTTACAGAGATGGTGAATCACTGTCTGTAGTGAGTTGCACCAGATTGAAGGGTTATAAGGTAGTAAAGGGATGCAGGAAAAAAGGAACCCTACCTAGTAGGTGGCCTTGGATTCGCATTTCCTTAGGGCTGTAATCTTGTTACATTACAGTGAGCAATAATACATTTTCTAACTTGCACCAAAAAAAAACATTGGTATCACGTCGCCCGTTTTCGGGCCTTAACATCGCATCCCCATTTTCTCTCTCTAAAATGCTCTCCCCTTTCTTCTCCACAAAGTTCGTTAAACTCCAATAACAACCCTGAGTCCGATGGGGAAGAAAGAGAAATCAAAGCGAGGGAATGGAAACGATGATGAGGGTGCGGAGAAATCGACAGCTCCACCTTGTCCCATGAAGAATGTGACACAAAGAAAACGTTAGAGCGCAACTCGTGAAAACCTAGGTCGAGTTATGAGAAATCTAACGGATGAATTGGAGGACCCAGACATCATGACACCGGAAGTGCATACTGAAACTGTGCAGCAAATGGAATTAGCGCAAGAAAAAATTAATTCTTGGTTGTCGAAGATGAAGGAAAGGGCTAGCAATCAAGCCTCCGATGAAGAGCAGGTCGAAACTGCACCACAAGAAAAACAACAACAATTTGCAGATTCAGGTAAAACATCTGCTTGGGAAAAATTCGACATTACAAAACTCAAAAATGCTGGATTTAAATTAGATTTTATAGCACCTGTAATGCTCGATGGAAAACCTGTAGGAGAAATAAACCTCAAGGACATAGAATCTGAAATTAATTATTGGAATCAATCTGTTGTTTGCTATGTTATGGGGTCAAGACCACCTATCAGTGTGCTTAGTGGATTCCTTAGGAGAATTTGGTCGAAGAGGGGAATGAATAAAATAGCTATGATGAAAAATGGGCTAGTTATTGTTCGATTTGATTCAATGGAACAAAGAGATGCAGTGCTAGAGGAAGGGGTTTATCATTTTGACAACAAACCAATGATTGTGAGACCTTGGTCTAAGAATATAGACTATGCTCTTGAGGAGCTAACATCTGTTCCTATTTGGGTCAAATTCCCGGGTCTGAATGTCGAATATTGGAATGCAGTAGGGCTGAGTAAAATGGCAAGCTTGGTAGGCAGACCAATGATGGCTGACAGAAACCCTAAACTGAAAGTAGGGATCTAGTATGCCAGAGTTTTGATTGAAGTGGAGATAGGGGGGAAATATCCTGATAAGGTACACTAAAAGAATGAAAGAGGGAACTTAGTGGAACAAGAAGTCGAGTATGACTGGAAACCTGTACTGTGCAACCACTGCAAACAACATGGACACAGTGAGACTGAATGCAGGAAAAAGAAAGCAACACAGGAGCCTATGACACAGACAATGCCTATGCAACAAATACCTGCACAGCAAGGAAAGCCAAGAACACAGCAATGGCAGAATGGAGGGAGAGGCAGAGGCAGGATGGGCAATGTAGGGAGAGGGGCAAGGGCTGGAAGAGGTTTCTATAGACAAGTCCAACAGACCAACAATGCAGCAACCCAATTACAGAACCCCTTTGATATACTGCAAGAAGTAGATGGGGAACAGGAGGGAAGACAGGCACAAGGGCAAGTAACAGAACCAGGAATGGAGGAACAACAACCATCAGAGGAAGTGCCAGTACATGGTAAGACTCCTATCTTGACTAGTAGTCATGGATAGGTTGCTTATTTGGAATGTTAGAGGCCTGAATGGCCCAAACAAGCAGAGGGATGTGGCCCTCTACTGTAAAAAAAATAAATGTGGATTGGTGGCATTTCTTGAAACAAAAATTAGATTAGTTAATATGGAAAAATGCAAAAATAGTTTCATGCCAGAATGGGAATCTTTTAGCAACCACAATGAACACAGACATGGTAGAATATGGATTAGGTGGTTACCTAATTATTTTCATGTTGATATTATTTTTTCCTCTGTGCAAATGGTCATATGTAATGTGAGAAACAAGGAGGGGAAAAAGGATTTTGTGGTGACTTTTGTATATGGAATGAATGAGAAAGAAGATAGGAAGCAATTGTGGAAGGATATTAATGATTTTGCAACTATCTGCAACAAACCATGGATTGTTGGGGGGGATTTCAACAATGTTTTGCTACCTGGGAATAGACAAGGTGGTTTGCCAGTCACCTTTGCTGCAATTCAGGATTTTAAATCTTGTATAGATAGTTGTTTCCTCACTGAAATGAGTTGGTCTGGATGCCCATATACCTGGAACAATAGTCATGAAGAGAGGGGAAGAGTATACTCTAAGATAGATTGGGTTTTTGTCAACAGTTTATGGATGCAGGAGTTTGACCAGTGCACCCTACAGTTCATGCCAGAGGATGTATCTGATCATACCCCTATCTACATAACTCTGCACAAAAACATAAATATAAATAAAACCCTCTTTAAATTCTTTAATATGTGGTGCCTCCACTCTGAATTCCTAGCCTTGGTGCAGCAAGCATGGAATTGCAGAACACAAGGTACAAAAATGTTTAGTGTGTACCAAAAACTGAAAAATGTGAAACATGGCTTGAAAAAGCTTAACAGAGCTGAGTTTAGTGATATTTTAGTCCAGACTGATATTGCTAGATCAGTAATGAATCAAGCACAGGAAGATGCAAACAAAGAGCCATTGAATGAGCTACTGCAGAAGGGAGAAATTCAGGCTAGGAAAAGGTTCAATGACCTAAACCTGGCAGCTGAGACATTCCTACAACAAAAGAGCAAGGCTAGATGGGTGCAACTGGGAGATGGAAATAATCAGTTTTTCCGTGCAATTATGAAACAGAGAAGGCAACATAACAGATTGCACTCCATCAAGACTCAAGAGGGCATCTTATTGGAGGATAAAGATTTGATTATTGAAGAATTTGTGGGGTTTTACAGGAAGATGCTGGGGGTATCAGGCACCAGAGGCACTACAGCTGAGGAGAGTTTCTTTTCAGTAGGGAAGAAAATAAATATGCAACAACAGATGAGCATCAGTGCTCCAGTGACTGCTGAGGAAGTACAGAGAGCTATGTTTGAGATTGATAAGAATAAAAGCCCAGGCCCTGATGGCTTTGGCTCAGGCTTCTTCAAGGAAGCATGGTGTATTGTCGGGGAAGAAGTGTCCAATGCAATTATAGATTTTTTTGAATCCTCTAAAATGCTTAAAGAGGTGAATGCAACTAACCTATGTCTTGTGCAGAAAATAGGGAACCCTGAAAAAGCCTCTGATTTCAGACCTATAGCATGCTGCAACACCATACACAAATGCATTTCAAAGATCCTATGTGGGAGATTGACAACAGTGCTACCTGACCTCATCTCTGTGAACCAGGGTGCCTTTGTGGCACAGAGGTCAATTGTGCACAACATCATGATATGTCAGGACCTAATCAAACACTACAACAGGAAGCAATCCTCACCTAGATGCTTGATGAAGATAGACCTGAGGAAAGCTTATGATACAATCCACTGGAGTTTTGTCAAGGAGATGCTGCAAGGGTATGGTTTCCCAATTAAGTTCATTGGGTGGATACTTGAATGTATACAAACTGCAAGTTTCAGCATCAACATAAATGGAGGGGTACATGGATTCTTTCTTGCTAAACGTGGCATCAGGTAAGGAGATCCAGTATCCCCATTGATATTTATGCTGGTCATGGAGTATTTCTCACGGATTCTGAAAATAGCATGTATGGACAAAAGCTTCAGTTGGCACCCCATGTGCAAGGAACTAGCTCTGAGTCACTTGTGCTTTGCTGATGATTTGATGTGTTTCTGCAAAGCAGGCCCTGAATTTGTAAGTATAATGATGAATTGCATAAATTACTTTGCACAAGCTACTGGTCTGTATGCTAATAAGGAGAAATCTAACCTTTAGATAGCTGGTGTGGATGAGGAAACAAAAAGAGAATTGTTAGCATTATCTGGGTTCAGGGAGGTACATTACCTATGAAGTATTTGGGAGTCCCACTTTCCCCATCTAAATGGAGCAAAATTGACTGTGAGTGCTTGGTTGATAAAATGACCAAAAAATTGAAGATATGGGCCTCTAGGAACCTATCATATGCAGGAAGAGCTCAACTCATAAATTCTGTGCTTTTCTCTATACATGTGTACTGGTCTAGCATTTTCATAATGCCTGTAGGGGTACTTAAAAGTGTAGAACAAAAATGCAGATATTTCTTATGGGGTTCCACTGAGCAGAAGCATAAAACCAACCTGGTGGCATGGGATATAGTATGCAGACCTAGGAAAAATGGGGGCATAAACATAAAAAATTGCAAATGGTTTAATATGGCTCTGAATGGAAAACATATCTGGGATTTAGCCACAAAAAAAGATACCTTGTGGGTAAAATGGATAAATGGGATATATCTGAAAGGTACCAATCTCTGGGACTATGCACCAGTGTGGGGTGCCAGTTGGTACTGGACCAAACTCAACAAAGGCAAGAGTTATTTCCAGGAGCATTACACAACCAGAGGGGTCTGAAAAAGAGATACAGATGGTTGCTATACAGCTGCAAGGGGATACAGCACTTTGATGGGAGATATGCCTAAGTATAGACATGCCAATCTGATTTTGGGAAGGGTAACAATGCCAAGACACAGCTTCTGCCTATGGTTGGCTCAACATGGAAGATTGTTAACTAAGGACAGAATGCAGAAAATGGGCTTCCTGAATGGAGATGATGTATGCAACCTGTGAAAAGCAAAGCCAGAAGATCATAATCACCTTTTCTTCACATGTAATATGGCTGCAGGTGTTTTAGAGCAAGTGAGAAGCTGGTTACAGATTACAACAAGGACAAACAAAATTCAGAGCTTGCTGAACTGGATAAGTAGGCAGAAATGCTCAAACTTCAGGAAGGAAGTGTATGCAGCTGGGATAGCAGCAGCTTTATACTGGCTGTGGAGAAGCAGGAATATTAAACATTTTGTGGGAAGCACTCTTTCTGTGATGCAGACCATGCAGCAGATCCAGCAACCAGTGAGGGTCAGAATACAACAATGCAGCAGACTAAGAAAAATCAACAGCAAGGACTAAAAATGGCTAGAGAGAATTTAATTACTTTTGCACCACAGTAGACTCAGGCAGAAAGGCAGGACTGCACCAGATGAGCAACCAACAGAGACAGCAGGACATCAGTACCTGTATAGAAATCAAGACAGTGGATAGCAAGAGGAAGACATCAAACTGTGATTGCGGGGAAAAAAAAAAAAAAAAAAAAAAAAAGGGGAAGATATATCAGCTTAGGAAGAATGCCCCAGCAGAGGACATTGAGGAAAAAGGCTCCAGGAAGGATACAGAAGCAGATTGATACACAGAGACTCTGAATCAGAACAAAGGCAACTGTGCAGGAATTCAGGCAGCAGTTTTCAGCAGGTAACCAGCAGCAGGTTGACGAAGAAAGGCAGAATGAGGAATGAAACAGTTCCAAGCAGAGTTGAAAAGCTAGAAGAAGTTGTAATATTTTTAGCTATTTATGTTTTTGTATTTTGCTGTAAGTCAGAAATAATTTTTGCAAACTATAATGTTTATAGAGATGGAGAGAAATAATTTTTGCAAATTGTAATGTGTACAGAGATGGTGAACCACTGCCTGTAGTGAGTTGCACCAGATTGAAGGATTGTAAGGTAGTAGAGGGATGTAGCAAAAAGGAACCCTACCTAGTAGGTGGCCTTGGATCTGCATTGCCTAAGGACTGTAATGTTGTTACATTACAGTGAGCAATAATACAATTTCTGACTTGCACCAAAAAAAAAAACATTGGCATTACGTCAAGCCGCCCTTACAAGCCTATCAGGGACCCAATAACCGACCCTAGGGGCCTCCCATGTCCCCTAGGGGTCTCCCGTGCGATATGGGGCGAAAATATTAACGTCGAAAAGTTTGCGTCCGGAGGCCCAAAACACGTCACTTAGAGCATTCCCAGGGCCCGGTTTCCGTTTTCGCCCGAAATTTTTTCGGGAGCTCTATTATGGCCCTAGGGGACCCCCGGTGGCCCGGGAGGGTGACCTTTAACCCCGAACTCCGATATCATCCATGTCGCCCATTTTTGGGCCTTAACATTGGAATCGCATGTGGAGCCTTTAAATACTTCAACATGTGGAGCCTTTAATTATTCCCTTTAAATACTTCAACATGTGGAGCCTCCACTCTGAATTCCAA
Source organism: Tetragonia tetragonoides (assembly GCA_038025085.1). NCBI lineage: Eukaryota > Viridiplantae > Streptophyta > Magnoliopsida > Caryophyllales > Aizoaceae > Tetragonia > Tetragonia tetragonoides. The sequence continues at coordinate 27,705,984 of CM076149.1, read as the reverse complement.
GCTAAGGTGCAGCAAGCTTGGAATTTCAGAACACAAGGCACAAAAATGTTCAGAGTGTACCAGAAATTGAAAAAGGTGAGGAAAGTGCTGAAAAAGCTAAACAGGAATGATTTCACAGACATTCTGGCACAAGCAGATACAGCTAGGATAGCCATGACCCAAGCACAGACTGAAGCTAACAAAGAGCCATTAAATGATGCATTACAACAGACTGAATTACAGGCCAGGAAAAGATACAATGAGGTTAATATGGCAGCTGAAAATTTCCTACAGCAGAAAAGCAAGGCAAAGTGGATACAATTGGGAGATGGGAATAATCAATTCTTCCATGCAGTTATGAAGCAAAGAAGTAATAACAACAGAATCCACTCCATTAGGACACAACAGGGGACCCTTCTGGAGGACCAGAACCTGGTCATGGAAGAATTTGTGAGATTTTACAAGGATATGTTGGGGGTGACAGGAACCAGAACAAGCAAAGCTGAAGACAGATACTTCCAAGCAGGTCACAGACTAGACATCCACCAACAGATGAACCTTATAGCCCCTGTGTATGCAGAAGAGGTGAAAAATGCAATGTTTGCAATTGATTGTAATAAAAGCCCGGGTCCTGATGGCTTTAGTTCAGGGTTTTTCAAAGAAGCGTGGCCAATTGTAGGAGATGAAGTGACTGGAGCCATAATTGATTTTTTTGACTCATCTAGAATGCTCAAGGAGGTAAATGCTACAAACCTGTGCCTTGTACAGAAGATACAAAATCCAGAAAAGGCATCTGATTTCAGACCAATAGCCTGCTGTAATACAATCTACAAGTGTATCTCCAAGATCTTGTGTGGGAGACTGGCAAAAGTACTACCAGAGCTGGTGTCAGTGAACCAGGGAGCCTTTGTTGCACAGAGATCCATTGTCAACAACATCATGATATGTCAGGACCTTATTAAGCATTATAACAGGAAACAATCATCTCCCAGGTGCATAATGAAGATAGACATAAGGAAGGCATATGATACAATCCACTGGGGTTTTGTGAAGGAAATGCTGCAAGGGTATGGATTCCCTGAAAAATTCAGTGGGTGGCTACTAGAGTGCATCAAAACAGCAAGTTTTAGTATTAATATAAATGGGGAAACACATGGGAATTTCATTGCAAAGCGGGGCATCAGACAAGGTGACCCCATATCCCCATTAATATTTGTACTGGTTATGGAATATTTGTCAAGAAACCTGAAAATAGCATGCATGGATAAGAGCTTCAGCTGGCACCCCATGTGCAAAGAGCTTGCACTAAGTCAACTATGTTTTGCTGATGACTTAATGTGTTTCTGTAAAGCAGATACTGCATCTGTGAGCACAATGATGAACAGCATAAACCACTTCTCAAAAGCAACAGGATTGTATGCAAACAAGGAAAAATCAAACATCTACTTAGCAGGGGTGGATATGCAAGGAAAAAATGCACTGTTAGAACTCTCAGGCTTCAGGGAGGGTACTTTGCCCATGAGATACCTAGGTGTCCCATTATCCCCCTCAAAATGGAGCAAAATAGATTGTGATTGTCTGGTGGACAAAATGACAAAAAGGATGCAGATATGGGCCTCGAGGAACCTTTCATATGCAGGGAGAGTCCAACTAATAAACTCTGTACTATTCTCCATTCATGTATACTGGTCAAGTATCTTCATTTTGCCAACTGGGGTACTAAAAAGTGTGGAGCAAAAATGCAGATTTTTCTTGTGGGGGACAACTGAGCAGAAACATAAGACAAGCTTGGTGGCCTGGGATATGGTATGCAGACCAAGAAACAATGGAGGACTTAATGTTAAGAACTGCAAATGGTTCAACATAGCTCTGAATGGCAAGCACATCTGGGATATTGCAACAAAAAAAGACACACTGTGGGTGAAGTGGATCAATGGGATTTATCTGAAAGGAGTTAACATCTGGAATTATGTTCCAGTATGGGGCACAAGTTGGTACTGGAACAAACTGAACAAGATCAAAAGTTACTTCCAGGGGCAATACACAGCAAGGGGGGTATGGAAATTTGCATCTGATGGTATTTACAATGCTGGAAGTGGATACAGAATGCTACAAGGAAACATGACAAAATGCAGGCATGCAGACTTGATATGGGGGAAGATATCCATGCCTAGACATAGTTTTTGCCTATGGCTGGCTCAAATGGATAGATTGCTAACAAAGGACAGATTACAGAGGATGGGATGTCTGAATGGGGATGCCTTATGCTATCTGTGCAAGCAGGAACCAGAGGAACACAATCACTTGTTCTTCAAATGCAAAGTTGCAAAAGAAGTCCTGGAACAGTTAAAGGGATGGCTGCAAATTTCAGCAAGAGCAAGTACAATTCAGGGGATGTTTAACTGGATCAGCAGACAAAAATGCTCGAGAATCAGGAAGGAAGTTTATGTATCAGGGGTAGCAGCAGCAGTATACTGGATATGGAGATGCAGAAATACTCATTTTGCTGGCAAAGGCAGCATACCAGTGCCACAGATGACACAACAGGTCCAGCAAGCAGTCAGGTGCAGAATACAGCAATGCTGCAACAGCAAGAGGAAGATCTCCAGCAGGGACAAGATCTGGATAGGGGGGATATAGGCTGAAATTAAACTGGATCACAGCAAGGAACAGAGCAAACAGACAGATTACACCAGACAGTAAAGCAGAAAGCAGAACTTAACAGGGGGTCATGACATATTTGCAAGGAACCAGTAGACTGCATCCTGTTGCAGAAAAGAAGATGGAATGAACCAGCTCTGGAAGACTGCACCAGCAGAGGATTCAGAGTACAGGACAGAAGCAAAGTAGAAGCAGGAAGAAGCAGATTCAGTGGAAAACAAGGAAACTCTGTAATCAGCAGCAGGTTGATGTAGCAAGGTAGAATGAGGAATGTACTAGTTCCAAGCAGAGTCGAAAAGCTAGAAGAAGTTGTAATATTTTTAGCTATATATGTTTTTGTATTTTGTTGCAAGTCAGAAATAATTTTTGCAAATTGTAATGCCTACAGAGATGGTGAGGATTAATTTTTGTAAATTGTAATGTGTACAGAGTTGGTGAACCACTGCCTGTAGTGAGTTGCACCAGATTGAAGGGTTGTAAGGTAGTAGAGGGATGTAGCAAAAAGGAACCCTACCTAGTAGGTGGCCTTGGACCTACATTGCCTAAGGACTGTAATCTTGTGACATTACAGAGAGCAATAATACAATTTCTGACTTACACCAAAAAAAACATTGGCATCGCAACAGGAACCAGCAGAATGCACAGGAAATCAGAAGGTGTTGAAGCAAGAAAAAAGGAGGAATGAATCAGCTTCTGGAAGATTTGTTGCAGAAACTAGGATGTGAACCAGATAGCAGGTTCCAGCAGACAACCAGTGACAGGTTGCTGGAGAAAAGCAGAGCAAGGAATGAAACAGGAAAACAGAAGATTTGGAAAGCTAGAAGAATTTGGAATTTCTAGTTTATTATGTTTTTGTACTTTGTTGTAAGTCAGAAAAGATTTTTGTAATTTGTTATGTTTACAGAGATGGTGAATCACTGTCTGTAGTGAGTTGCACCAGATTGAAGGGTTGTAAGGTAGTAAAAGGGATGCAGGAAAAAAAGGGACCCTACCTAGTAGGTGGCCTTGGATTCGCATTGCCTTAGGCCTGTAATCTTGTTACATTACAGTGAGCAATAATACATTTCTGACTTGCACCAAAAAAACATTGGAATCGCAGCTTTCTCTCTCCAAAAAAATGCTCTCGTCTCTCTCCTCTACACCGCTCGGCCTTTGACGCAGCTGTGAGTTTCGATGGGGAAGAAAGACAAGACAAAAAGAGGGACAGAAAAGCACGATGTCAATGGGGAAAATTCAGTACCACCGAGTCCTACAAAAACTGGGAAACACAGGCAAAGCCCAAGCACGAATCGAGACAACCTAGATCGGGTTGTGCGCAACCTTACTGAGGAATTGGAAGCACCGGAGGTCATGACTCCTGAAGTACAAACAGAAACAGTTCAACAAATGGAGCTAGCTAGAGAGAAGATCAACACTTGGCTCTCGAAGATGAAGGATAAGGCAAGAACTCACTTCTCGTCTGAAGATGAGGAAGAGGTCCCAGAACAAGCAAAGCAACAAGGAACTGCAACTGCAGGTAATACCTTAGCTTGGGAAAAATTTGACATCTCCAAACTGAAAAATGCGGGATTTAAATTAGATGTTATTGCTCCTAAAATGCATGAGGGAAAACCTGTGGGGGAAATTAGCTTCATGGACATTGAGTCTGAAATTAATTATTGGAATCAAGCAATTGTTTGCTATGTTATGGGGTCAAGACCACCAATTAATGTGCTAAGTGGATTTCTTAGAAGAATCTGGGCAAAAAGAGGGATGAACAAAATTGCCATGATGAAAAATGGGTTGGTTCTGGTTCGGTTTGACTCCCTAGAGCAGAGGGATGCTGTACTATAGGAGGGGGTCTATCACTTTGACAATAAACCCATGATTGTAAGACCTTGGTCTGAAAATGTAGATTATGCGCAAGAGGAATTAACCTCGGTGCCAATTTGGGTAAAATTCCCGGGACTTAATGTGAAGTACTGGAATGCAATGGGATTGAGCAAGATAGCAAGCCTTGTAGGAAGACCAATGGTGGCAGATAGAAACACAGAACTTAAAATTGGAATTCAATATGCCAGGGTGATGATTGAAGTTGAAATTGGAGCTGTTTACCCTAACAAGGTTCACTACAAGAATGAGCAGGGCAATGTTGTGGAACAGGAAGTGGAATATGATTGGAAGCCTATTTTATGCAGCCACTGCAAACAATATGGGCACAGTGAGACAGAATGCAGAAGGAAAGCTGCTGCAGTGCCTGTGATCCAAGCAGTACCTGCACAGAACCCACCAGGGCCACAAGAAAACCCCAGGAAACAGCAATGGCAGAATGCTGGGAGGGGGAGAGGAAGAATGGGTATTGTAGGGAGAGGAGCAAGATCTGGGAGAGGATATTACAGACAAATACATCAACAACAAAATGATAATCCACAGACAAACAATCCTTTTGCAGCACTGCAGAATGAAGAAGAAGCACAGGAAGAGCAACTGTCACAAAAAGAAACTACAGAACCTGACATACAGAAGGAGCTGCTCACAGGTATGGTTCCAGGAAATGGTAAGCCTCCTATCTTGACTGTTAGTCATGGATAGGATCCTTATATGGAATGTAAGAGGCCTGAATGGCCCTAATAAACAGAGGGATGTTGGCCTATTCTGCAAAAAAAACAAATGTGGATTGGTAGCTTTCCTAGAAACAAAAATCAGAAGAATTAATCTAGAAAAAAGCATAAATAGTTTCATGCGAGGGTGGGAATCCTACAGCAATCACAATGAACATAGGCTAGGAAGAATTTGGATAAGATGGTTACCAGACATTTTTCATGTCACTGTGCTTTTCTCTTCTATACAAATGATCATATGCAAGGTAATTAATTTAGTAAGGAAAAAAGATTTTGTGGTGAGTTTTGTGTATGGGCAAAATGAAAAAGAAGACAGGAAACAATTATGGAAGGATCTTAGGGATTTTGCAATTAATTGTAATAATCCTTGGATTGTGGGTGGGGATTTTAATAATGTATTGCTTCCTGGTAATAGGCAAGGGGGACAACCAGTTACTCTTGCTGAAATACAGGATTTCAAAATCTGCATTGAGGACTGCTTTCTCACTGAAATGGCTTGGTCTGGGTGCCAATACACATGGAACAATAAGCATGAGGAGGGAGGGAGAGTGTACTCTAAAATAGACTGGGTTTTTAACAATAGCCTATGGATGCAGGAGATTGATCAGTGCACTCTACAGTTTTTACCAGAGGATGTATCTGATCACTCTCCTATTTGCCTAACTCTCCATGAAGAAACCAAGAAAAGAAACATTCCCTTTAAATTCTTTAACATGTGGTGCCTCCACCCTGAATTCCAAGCTATGGTGCAGCAAGCTTGGAATTGCAGAGCTCAGGGCACAAAAATGTTCAAAGTGTACAAGAAGCTCAAAAGGGTGAGAAATGTCCTGAAAAAGCTAAACAGAGAGCAATTTAGTGATATATTGGCTCAGGCTGAAATTGCTAGAACTGTAATGAACCAAGCTCAGACAGATGCAAACAAGGAGCCCCTCAATGTGGCGCTGCAACAGAAAGAGATACAAGCCAGGAAGAAGTACAATGAAGTGAACTTAGCAGCTGAGAATTTTTTGCAGCAGAAGAGCAAAGCTAAGTGGATTCAGTTGGGAGATGGGAACAACCAGTTCTTCCATGCAGTTATGAAACAGAGAAGACAAATGAACAGACTACACTGCATCAAGACACAGGAAGATGTATTATTAGAAGACCAGGATTTGATTATTGAGGAAATTGTGGGATTTTACAGGAAAATGTTGGGAGTGTCTGGGGTCAGGGATACCACAGCAGAAAACTGTTTCTTCTCAGCAGGTCATAGATTGAACATACACCAACAGATGACCATTAGTGCCCCTGTGAGTGCTGAAGAAGTGAAGTTAGCCATGTTTGATATTGACTGTAACAAAAGTCCAGGCCCTGATGGCTTTGGATCGGGTTTTTTCAAAGAAGCTTGGCACATTGTGGGAGATGATGTGACTGAAGCCATCACTGACTTTTTTGACTCATCCAAATTGCTCAAAGAGGTGAATGCCACAAATTTATGTCTTGTGCAGAAGATAGCAAACCCTGAGAAGGCTTCTGATTTCAGACCAATTGCCTGCTGCAATACCATCTACAAATGCATCTCCAAGATCTTGTGTGGGAGATTGGCAGAAGTGCTTCCTGACCTAGTCTCTGTGAACCAGGGAGCTTTTGTGGCTCAGAGATCAATTGTACACAACATAATGATATGCCAGGATCTTATCAAGCACTACAATAGAAAACAATCCTCTCCTAGATGCTTGATGAAGATTGACCTAAGGAAAGCCTATGACACTATTCATTGGAGTTTTGTCAAGGAAATGCTGCAAGGGTACGGGTTCCCGGTAAAATTCATTGGTTGGGTTCTAGAGTGCATCCAAACTGCAAGTTTCAGCATCAACATCAATGGGGAGGCCCATGGGTTTTTTCCTGCTAAGCGAGGCATTAGACAGGGAGATCCAATATCTCCACTCATTTTTGTGTTGGTAATGGAGTATCTATCAAGAATCCTGAAAATAGCATGTATGGATAGGAGCTTTAGCTGGCATCCCATGTGCAAAGAACTGGCACTGAGTCACCTCTGTTTTGCTGATGACTTGTTGTGTTTCTGCAAAGCAGCACCTGAATCTGTGAGTATTATGATGAATAGCTTGAATTATTTTTCACAAGCTACTGGCCTGATTGCAAATAAAGAGAAATCAAACATGTACATTGCGGGTGTAAGTGAACAAGTGAAGAGTGAGCTGCTAGGCTTATCAGGTTTCAGAGAAGGAACACTACCCATGAAATATCTGGGGGTGCCACTATCTCCATCCAAATGGAGCAAAATTGATTGTGAATGCCTGGTGGACAAAATGACTAAAAAGCTTCAGATTTGGGCATCCAGAAATCTCTCATATGCAGGAAGGGCTCAACTTATAAATTCTGTATTATTCTCTATTCATGTTTACTGGTCAAGCATTTTTATAATGCCTGCTGGGGTACTCAAAAGTGTGGAGCAAAAATGCAGATCTTTTTTGTGGGGCTCTACTGATCAGAAACAGAAGCCTAGCTTGGTGGCATGGGATATGGTATGCAGACCAAGGAAAAATGGGGGAATAAACATCAAAAATTGCAAATGGTTCAATATTGCATTAAATGGGAAGCATATTTGGGATTTAGCCACAAAAAAAGACACTCTGTGGGTTAAATGGATAAATGGGATTTATCTGAAGGGAGTTAATTTCTGGAACTATGAGCCTGTGTGGGGTGCCAGTTGGTACTGGAAAAAGCTCAATAAAATCAAGAGTATTTTCCAGGACCAATATTCAGCTAAAGGAGTGTGGAAGGGCACTACTGATGGGCTCTAGTCTGTTGCAAGTGGATACAGTATACTAACAGGGCCTATGCCAAAGTCTAGACATGCTAATCTGATTTGGGGGAAGATAACCATGCCTAGGCAAAGTTTCTGCTTGTGGTTGGCTCAACAGGGAAGACTTTTAACAAAGGATAGGGTTCAGAAGATGGGGTTCCTGAATGGTGATGCCATGTGCAACCTGTGCAAGGAGAAGACAGAAGACCATAACCACCTGTTCTTTAGCTGTAGGGTATCAGCAGGGATCCTGGATCGGCTAAGAGGATGGCTACAGATATCAGCAAAAGCTAACACTATCCAGGGAATGCTCAACTGGATAAGCAGACAAAAGTGCTCCTGTTTCAGAAGAGAAGTATACGCAGCAGGTCTTGCAGCAACAGTGTATTGGATATGGAGATGCAAGAACATCCAGCATTTTGAGGGGACCAGACTGTCATTGAGGCAGATCGTGCAACAGATCCAGCAGGTGGTCAGAGCTAGAATACAGCAATGTAGTAGCAAGAGGAAAATAAACAACAAAGATAGGAGATGGATAGAAAATGTGTAACTGGCTGTTTTCTTTTTCTGAACTATGTGTCTGTATTTTGGTGTTGTTGGAAAGCATGCAGCAGATCAGCAGGAAAATCAAATTCAGACGGCAGCAGAACAACAGCAGGGGAGATATGCAGAACCCAGTAGCCCTGCAAGGCGTGAGAACTTGTGCAGGGATTTATGCAGCAGGTTTACAGTAGGGGAATCAAAACCAGTGGGCAGAAGCTAGACTCAACAGAAAGTCAGAATCAGAATACATCAGGTTTTTCAGCAGAGAACTAGCAGTTCTGTAAGACAGGAAACCTGTGCAGAAATTCAGGCAGTAGGTCTCAGCAGGGTATCTGTAGCAGGCTGCTGAAGCTAGGCAGAGTGAAGAAGAAATAAAATTCACCAGATCAGAAAGAATGAGGACCAGAATGCAGCAATCAGTGAGGACCAGAATGCAGCAATGCAGCAGGCTGAGAAAGATCAACAGCAGGGATAAAAAATGGTTAGAGAGATTTTCAGCTGATCTGTGTACCACAGCAGACCCAGCAGATAGGCAGGACCAGACTCCAGGAGAGGTTTTTGCAGGAAAAAACAGAAGAAATGCAGGACTCCAGTACCTGTACAGGGAGCTAGACAGTAGAGTGATGTGGATCAGCTTGATTGGGCACAGCAGGTAGATGAAGCAAGAAAGAAGGAGGAATGAATCAGCTCCTGGAAGTTTTTGTTGTAATATTTTTAGATATATATGTTTTTGTATTTTGCTGTAAGTTAGAAATAATTTTTGCAAATTGTAATGTTTACAGAGATGGTGAGAAACAATTTTTGCAAATTGTAATGTTTACAGAGAGGGTGAACCACTGTCTGTAGTGAGTTGCACCAGATTGAAGGGATGTAAGGTAGTAGAGGGATGTAGCAAAAAGGAACCCTACCTAGTAGGTGGCCTTGGATCTGCATTGCCTAAGGATTGTAATCTTGTTACATTACAGAGAGCAATAATACAATTTCTGACTTGCACCAAAAAAAAACATTGCCATCGCAGACATTGAAAATACCAAGTCCTGAAAAGGCTTCTGATTACAGACCCATAGCCTGCTGCAACACCATATACAAGTGCATATCCAAGATTCTATGTGAAAGACTGGCAAGAGTGCTTCCTGAGCTAATTTCTGTGAATCAGGGAGCTTTTGTGGCCCAGAGATCTATAGTCCACAACATCATGATCTGTCAGGATCTAATCAAGCACTATAACAGGAAGCAATCCTCTCCTAGATGCCTGATGAAGATTGACCTCAGGAAAGCTTATGACACAGTTCACTGGGGTTTTATCAAGGAAATGCTGCAAGGATATGGATTCCCACTGAAGTTCAGCGGATGGATACTGGAGTGTATCCAAACAGCTAGCTTTAGCATCAACCTGAATGGGGAAGTCCATGGATACTTTACTGCAAAGCGTGGCATTAGACAAGGAGACCCAATCTCTTCATTAATCTTTGTCTTGGTTATGGAATGCTTGTCAAGAATCTTAAAGATAGCTTGCGTGGACAATAGTTTCAGCTGGCCCCCTATGTGCAAAGAGCTTGCACTAAGTCACCTCTGCTTTGCTGATGATCTGATGTGCTTCTGCAAAGCTACACCTGACTCTGTGAGTATCCTAATGGACTGCATGAATTACTTTGCACAAGCTACAGGATTATTTGCAAACCAGGAGAAATCAAACATGTATGTGGCAGGGGTTAGTGAACAAGAGAAAAATGAGTTGTTGTCTATCTCAGGGTTCCAGGAGGGTGCACTGCCAATGAAATACCTAGGTGTCCCACTATCCCCATCAAAATGGAGTAAAATGGACTGTGAGTGCTTGGTGAACAAAATGACAAAAAAACGTCATATTTGGGCTTCCAGAAACCTCTCATATGCAGGAAGGGCACAACTAATAAATTCTGTATTATTATCTATACATGTATATTGGTCAAGCATCTTTTTCATGCCTGCTGGGGTACTGAAAAGTATAGAGCAAAAATGCAGATTCTTTTTATGGGGAACTACTGACAAAAGCACAAAACAAGCCTGGTTGCATGGGATGTAGTCTGCAGACCAAGGAAAAATGGGGGCATAAATATTAAACATTGCAAATGGTTTAATATAGTCCTAAATGGGAAGCACATATGGGCTTTAGCCACAAAAAAAGACACATTGTGGGTGAAGTGGATTAATGGGGTGTACTTGAAAGGAAGTAATTTTTGGAACTACTCTACTGTGTGGGGAGCTAGTTGGTACTGGATAAAACTCAACAAGATCAAAAGCCACTTCCAGGGACACTATACAACCAGAGGAGTGTGGAGGGAAACTCAAAATGGAATATACTCTGTTGCTAGTGGACACAGGGTATTGTTGGGGAATCTACCAAAATCCAGACATTCTGACCTGATATGGGGGAAGATAACTGTACCTAGGCACAACTTCTGCTTATGGTTGGTTCAAATGGGAAGACTATTGACCAAGGATAGACTGCGTAGAATGGGTTTCCTTAATGGAGACACCATGTGCTACCTATGCAAAAAGGAGACAGAGAACCATAACCATTTGTTTTTCAGCTACAAGTTTTCAACAGAGGCACTGAACCAGGTAAAAACATGGCTGCAAATATCAGCAAGAGCAAACACAACCCAGAAATGCTCAACTGGGTTAGGAGACAGAAATGCTCGAGATTCAGGAAAGAAGTGTATGCAAGAGGAATAGCAGCAGCTGTGCACTGGGTGTGGAGGATCAGGAACCTGATGTGCTTTGAGAGGACCAGAATGCCAATATCACAGGTTTTTCAGCAGATACAGCTAACAATCAGAGTCAGAATGCAACAATGCAGTATCAACAGGAAGCTGAACAGCAAGGATAAAAGATGGATAAGAAATCTGTGAAAATCCAACTGAATTTGTAGGTGCAGTAATTCACACAGCAAATGTTGCAGAAGATATTCCAGAATAAGTTGGCAGAAGCAAAACAGAAAGAGAAAGTGGCAGAAATCAAGTAGATCAGAAAGATTAGAGCATCAGTGCAGATTCTGAATCAGATGGCAACATAGAGGAATTCAGACAGTAGGGGCAGCAGGGGATCAGAAGCAGGTTTGGTGAAGCTGGGCAGAGTGTGGTAGGAAACAAAATGCAGCAGGAATTCAGGATCAGATTACACCAGGGTTGCAGCAGAAAATCCAGCAGATATGCGAGACATAAAGCACCTGTGCAGGAATTCAGGCAGCAGGGGTAAGCAGGTACTCAGCAGCAGGTTGATGAAGCAAGGCAGAATGAGGAAGGATTAAGATTCCAGCAGATCTGAAAAACTAGAGGAAGCTGTAATATTTTTAGCTTATTATGTTTCTGTATTTTGTTGTAAGTCAGAAATAATTTTTGTAAAATGTTATGTTTACAGAGATGGTGAACCACTGCCTGTAGTGAGTCGCACCAAATTGAAGGTTTGTAAGGTAGTTAAGGGATGTAGTAAAAAGGAACCTTACCTAGTAGGTGGCCTTCGATCTACATTGCCAAGGACTGTAATCTTGTTACATTACAGTGAGCAATAATACAATTTCTGACTTGCACCAAAAAAACAAACATTGCCATCGCGCCAAACCGCCCTTACAAGCCTATCAGGGACCCAACAACTGACCCTTGGGGCCTCCCATGTCCCCTAGGGGTCTCCCGTGCGATATGGGGCAAAAATATTAACGTCGAAAAGTTTGCGTCCGGAGGCGCAAAACACGTCCCCTAGAGCATTCCTGAGGCGCGGTTTCCGTTTTCGCCCGAAACTTTTTAGGGGCCTCTAATTTGGCCCTAGGGGACCCACGGTGCCCCGGGAGGGTCACCTTCATCCCCGAACTCCTATATCACCCATGTCGCCCGTATCCTATTTTAAACATTGGCATCGCATCTTCTCTCTAAAAATGCTCCGACTTCTCTCCTCTACACCGTCCGTCCGCCATTGACGCACTGTGAGTACCTATGGGGAAGAAAGAAAAGGCAAAGCGAGGGGGAGACAAGCAAGATGACAATGGAGGGAACTCAGTACCACCAGGCCCGACGAAAACAGCGATTCAGAGACAAAATTCAAGCATGACCCGAGACAATCTAGATCGAGTTGTGCGAAACCTAACTGACGAATTGGAAGCACCGGAGGTTATGACACCTGAAACTGTTCAACAGATGGAAATTGCGGGAGAAAAAATCAATTCGTGGCTCGCAAAAATGAAGGAAAAGGCACGAACACTCTCTTCGTCTGAGGATGAAGATGACGGCCCAGAACCGACCAAACAGCAAGAGACAACTACTGCAGGTAATACCTCAGCCTGGGATAAATTTGAAATATCCAAATTAAAAAATTCTGGATTTAAATTGGATTTTGTTGAGCTAATTATGCATGAAGGGAAACCTGTAGGGGAAATTAACTACATGGATATAGAATCTGAAGTAAATTACTGGAACAAAGCTGGCGTATGCTATATTATGGGATCAAAACCCCCAATTAATGTGTTAAGTGGGTACCTAAGAAGAATCTGGGCTAAGCGAGGGATGAATAAAATAGCCATGATGAAAAATGGATTGGTGCTGGTTAGGTTTGATTCAATAGAACAAAGAGATGTTGTAATTCAAGAGGGAGTATACCTTTTTGACAACAAACCTATGATAGTGAGGCAGTGGTCTGAAAATGTGGATTATGCGCAGGAAGAATTAAGCTCAGTACCAATTTGGGTCAAATTTCCTGGCCTTAATGTGAAATATTGGAATGCTAAGGGCCTGAGCAAGATTGCCAGCCTTGTAGGAAGGCCAATGATGGCAGACAAAAACACAGAGCTCAAAGTAGGGATCCAATTTGCTAGAGTTTTGATTGAGGTGGCAGTGGGATCTGAATACCCTAGTAAGGTGCATTACAAGAATGAAAAAGGCAATATTGTGGAACAAGAAGTGGAATACGACTGGAAGCCTATTCTCTGCAAACACTGCTAGCAATATGGGCATACTGAGGAAGAATGCAGAAAGAAAGTAACTGCAGGCCCTGTGCCACAAACATTACCTGCACAGAAGCCACAAACTCTGCCTCCAAGAACTCAACAATGGCAGATTGCAGGAAGAGGGAGAGGAAGAACATGGAATGCAGGGAGAGGGACAAGTGCAGGTAGAGGCCAGTATAGAAAAGTTCAACAGCCTACAACTGACTCCCAGATACAGAACAGTTTTGAAATCCTGCAAAATGAAGAAGAAACACTGGTGACAGAGACAGATACACTGGAGCCAGAACAAAAGAAAGTTCAGAATGCAGTTGAGGTGCCATTACATGGTAAGTCTCCTACCTTGACTGTTGGTCATGGATAGGATACTAGTATGGAACGTTAGAGGCCTAAATGGCCCAAATAAACAAAGGGATATAGCCCTTTTTTGTAAAGAAAATAATTGTCGAATCTTAAACAGAGAGAGAGAGAGAGAGAGAGAGAGAGAGAGAGAGAGTGCCGCACACAGTGTGAGTGACTAAAAGAGTGTAAGACCAACACCACCACACCTAGAGAGAGAAACTTCTAGAGAGAGAGATAACCAAAAAAAAGAATAAAACAGAGCAAGAAGAAAAAAAATCTTAAACAACCCAATGGGAGAGGTTTCTCAACTCAACTCAACTCAACTCATTTTTTTCCATTCTATTATTATTGATTTATGTTTTTTTTTCTTTGTTATTGATTTTATGGTGTTTAATTTGTTCAGGAACAGAAGAAACCAGAAGGGGAGAAGAAAGCAGAGGAATAGAAAAAGGCAGAGCAAGTAGAGAAGAAAGAGAAAGATGAAAAACCAGCGGCTGAGGAAAAGCCAAAAGCAGAGGATGGAGATAATAATAATGATAAGAAAGAGGAAACACCGAAACTGCCACCGGAGATTGTTATGAGAGTTTACATGCATTGCGAGGGATGTGCTAGGAAAGTTCGCCGATGTCTCAAGGGTTTTGAAGGTATATATATAAATATGAGTTCTGGATCCGATAATGGTTTGAGTTTATTATTATTATTGTAACGACTTTGTAATGAGAACGGGTTATTCACTTATTTTGCGGCGGATCCGTTAATTGATTGGAATGATGTTGATTATACAGGAATGGTGGCTTTTTTAGAAACTAAAATCAGATTAGCTAACCTTGGAAAATACAAAAATAGTTTCATGCCAGGATGGGAATCGTATAGCAATCACAATGAGCACAGTTTAGGTAGAATCTGGTTAAGATGGATACCAAATTGTTTTCATGTGGATATTTTATTCTCTTCTGTGCAAATGGTTATATGCAAAGTGGTGAATATTGTGGAAAAAAAAGAATTTGTGGCTCGTTTTGTCTATGGCTTAAATGAAAAAGAAGAAAGAAAAATCCTATGGAAAGACCTGTCAGATTTTGCTAGCAATTGTATCAGGGGGTTATGGAGGAATTTGTGAGATTTTACAAAGAAATGTTGGGAGTCTCAGGGGATAGGGCAGCTACAGCAGAAGCCAGTTTCTTCTCAGCAGGACACAAACTGGATATACATCAACAAATGAACCTCATTGCTCCAGTCAGTGCCACTGAGGTGAAAACAGCAATGTTTGAGATAGACAGCAACAAAAGCCCTGGCCCAGATGGATTTGGTTCAGGCTTCTTCAAGGCAACATGGCATATTGTAGGACATGAAGTGACTGAAGCTATCATTGACTTCTTTGAGTCATCCAGAATGCTAAAAGAAGTGAATGCTACAAACCTATGCCTTATACAGAAGATACAAAACCCAGAAAAGGCATCTGATTTCAGACCCATAGCATGCTGCAACACAATCTACAAGTGCATATCCAAGATCATGTGTGGAAGACTGGCAAAAGTCCTCCCAATGCTTGTTTCAGAGAACCAGGGAGCCTTTGTGGCCCAAAGATCAATTGTGAACAACATCATGATATGTCAGGACCTCATTAAGCACTACAACAGAAAACAATCCTCACCTAGATGCTTGATGAAGATAGACCTGAGAAAAGCATATGACACAATACACTGGGGATTCGTGAAGGAAATGCTACAAGGGTATGGATTCCCTGCAAAATTCAGTGGATGGCTAATTGAATGCATCCAAACAGCAAGCTTCTGCATCAATCTGAATGGGGAAACACATGGATACTTTACTGCAAAACGTGGCATTAGACAGGGTGATCCGATCTCACCACTAATCTTTGTATTAGTTATGGAATACCTGTCTAGAACACTGAAAATAGCCTGTATGGATAAAAGCTTCAGCTGGCATCCCATGTGCAAAGAGCTTGGCTTGAGTCATTTATGCTTTGCTGACGACCTAATGTGCTTCTGCAAAGCTACCCCAGAGCCTGTGAACATCATGATGAACAGCATAAACCACTTCTCACAAGTCACTGGCCTATATGCAAACAAGGAAAAATCAAACATTTATGTTGCAGGGGTAAATGATCAAATGAAAAATGACTTGTTACACATCTCAGGATTTAGAGAGGGAACCCTACCCATGAAATACCTGGGTGTCCCTCTATCCCCTTCAAAATGGAGCAAAATTGATTGTGAGTGCTTGGTAGATAAAATGACTACGAAATTGCAGATTTGGGCCTCCAGGAACCTCTCTTATGCAGGAAGAGTGCAATTAATTAATTCTGTATTATTTTCCATACATGTATACTGGTCTAGCATATTCATTATGCCTACTGGGGTACTGAAAAGTGTGGACCAAAAATGCAGATTTTTCTTATGGGGGAAAACTGAACAAAAACACAAGACAAGTTTGGTGGCATGGGACATGGTGTGCAGACCAAGGAAAAATGGTGGACTAAATGTTAAAAACTGCAAATGGTTCAACATAGCTCTAAATGGTAAGCATATCTGGGACCTAGCCACAAAGAAAGATACACTATGGGTAAGATTGATCAATGGAGTTTATCTGAAAGGTGTCAACCTTTGGAACTATGCTCCAGTCTGGGGATCTAGCTGGTACTGGAACAAGATGAACAAGACCAAAAGCCACTTTCAGGCACAATACACTACAAGGGGGACATGGAAGCTTGAAACTGATGGCCTATATACTGCTGCAAGTGATACAGAATGATACAAGGAAATATGCCAAAATACAGGCATGCAGATTTAATCTGGGGGACACTATCCATGCCTAGGCAAAGCTTCTACCTCTGGCTAGCACAAAAGGAAAGATTGTTGACCAAAGATAGACTGAAGAGAATGGGATTCTCGAATGGGGATGCAATATTCTACATGTGCAAGCTGAAACGTGAAGATCATAACCATCTGTTCTTTAATTGCAAAGTGGCAACAACAGTCCTGGAACAGGTAAAGAATTGGTTGGGAATTTCAGCAAAATCAAAAACAATACAGGGAATGCTCAACTGGATAAGTAGGCAAAAGTGCTCGACAGTCAGGAAGGGAGTGTATGCATCTGGGCTAGCTGCAACTGTGTACTGGGTCTGGAAATGCAGGAACACTCATTTTGTTGGGGAAGGCAGCATTCCAGCAACACAAATCATGCAATAGATACAGCAAATTGTTAGAATCAAAGCCCAACAATACAGCACCAGCAAGAAAAATATATCCAGCAGGGACAAGAGATGGGTAGAGGAGATATAGAAATCTCAGAAGCACTGCAATAAGTGAAATAAGGTGCAAATTAATCAGCAATAGGGCAGCACAGAAAAGTAGAAGCAGGACTCATCAGTTCCTCAGCAGAGCAGCAAGAATTCCGTAAGGCAACAGAATAAATGCAGGAAAAAGGGAGGAGATTTCAAAAGAGAATAGACAGAAGCAGATCTCAACAGAAAAATCAAGAAACCCTGCAAGGCATCAGAACATGATGCAGGAATAGCTAGCAGACTTCAGAAGGGGAGCAGAAGCAGCACCCAACAAAAAACCAGGGGCAGGAAGCTGGAGAAAAACAGAACAAAAAGAAACAGAAAAACAGAAGCATGGAAACTAGAAGAGAATAATCTGTGCAGAAAAAGGAAAAAGATTCCTGAAGAAATAGGCAAAAGCAGATAGCATCAGGAACTCAGCACTGAATCAAGCAACTCAGAAAGGTAGCAGAAAAGTGCAGGAAATTACAGCAGAATTCAGCGGAGAATCAGAAGCTGGGGAGCAGGACCCGGGGCTGTGAATAGGACAGCCGGATGTCCTGCAGCAGGTCACCAGCAGGAAATCAGACAACAGGTTTCAGCAGGTAATCAGCAGCAGGTTGATGAAGCAAGGCAGAATGAGGAATGAAACGCCTCCAAGCAGAGTTGTAAAGCTAGAAGAAGTTGTAATATTTTTAGCTATTTATGTTTTTGTAGTTTGCTGTAAGTCAGAAATAATTTTTGCAAATTGTAATGTGTACAGAGATGGTGAGAAATAATTTTTGCAAATTGTAATGTTTACAGAGATAGTGAACCACTTCCTGTAGTGAGTTGCACCAGAACGAAGGGTTGTAAGGTAGTAGAGGGATGTAGCAAAAAGGAACCCTACCTAGTAGGTGGCCTTGGATCTACATTACCTAAGGACTGTAATCTTGTTACATTACAGTGAGCAATAATACAATTTCTGACTTGCACCAAAAACAAACATTGGCATCGCGTCAAACCGCCCTTTACAAGCCTATCAGGGACCCAATAACCGACCCTAGGCGCCTCCCATGTCCCCTACGAGTCTCCCGTGCGATATGGGGCGAAAATATTAACGTCAAAAAGTTCGCTTCCGGAGGCCCAAAATACGTCCCCTAGAGCATTCCCGGGGCCCGGTTTCCGTTTTTTCGGGGTCTCTATTATGGCCCTAGGGGACCCCCGGTACCCCGGGAGGGCTACCTTCATCCCTGAACTCCGATATCACCCATGTCGCCCGTTTTCGGGCCTTAGCATTGGCATCGCGTCAAACCGCCCTTGCAAGCCTATCAAGGACCCAAGAACCAACCCTAGGGGCCTCCCATGTCCCTTAGGGGTCTCCCGTGCTATGTGGGGCAAAAGTATTTGTGATACCCCAATAATTTCTTTATTTATTAAATAGATTTTCAAAGAATTAATCGTAATTATTTTGCGATTATTTGAATTAGTAATTATGGATGGTTACTTTTCCATAATTAATATTAGGATCATAATAAAAAATATTATAGATTTTAATTAATTCAAATGTTGGAGGGAATTCTTCATTTGAATTATTTAGAAATTTTGATGGGAGATTTTGAAGTCAAAAATATGATTTGGAAAATGGAGGGAATAATGCAAATTGATTTCATTGCATTTATTAGTAAGTTAATGAAGGAGTTAAGGAAGGAGTTAATTGGGGAGTTGAATAAGTGGACCAAATGAATCTATAAATATGAGTGAAAGGATGAAGGTTCAAACCCCCACTCATCATCTTCTCTCTGATACAGATAGTGGAGTAAAGTATTTAGAGTTGGCACTGATACAGATAGTATCAGAGCGGGTTAGTTTTGGGTTTAACGCTTGCATCTTCATATGCTCGCGTTGTTCTTTGTGTATATGCTTATGTGTTTTACGTGGCCCATAACCCAAGGGTCCGCACTTGTATGTCCTAGTTGTGGTCTAGTGATTTTCGGGACGAAAATCCTTTTAAGGAGGGTAGAATGTCATGTCCCAAAAAAAAAAAATTGCGTGTCTTCGTCGTCTTGTTGTGAGTTTTATGTGATTATATGTTGAAGCATTGCTTACTACATTGCTAAGCAAATTAGAAAAGCGCGTTGTGTCTACGAATATTGGTTCCTAAAAATGTTTTCTACTCTTGTATTTGGTAAACCTTTCTTCGTCCGGAGTAGTATCTCCAAGTTTCGGGACGAAACTTCTTTTAAGGGTGGTGAGATGTGATACCCCAATAATTTCTATATTTATTAAATGGATTTTTAAAGAATTAATCGTAATTATTTTGGAGGAAATTTTTCATTTGAATTATTTTGAAATTTTGGTGGGAGATTTTGAAGTCAAAAATTTGATTTGGAAGATGGAGGGAATAATGCAAATTGATTTCATTACATTTATTAGTAAGTTAATGAAGGAGTTAATGAAGGAGTTAATTGGGGAATTGAGTAAGTGGACCAAATGGGACTATAAATATGAGTGAAAGGATGAGGGTTCAAACCCCCACTCATCTTCTCCTCTCTCCTCATTTCTCACTTTCTCCTTCTCTCTCATTTTCTCTCTTTCTCTCTCTTCTTGTTCGCACCACCATTGCCACCACCATGACCACCATGGTGCTCCCAAGTCCGTGAGGTGGTTGGGGGTGGTGATGATGCAGCCATGGACCCCCTTTGATGGGTGATTGTGACTGAGTCGTGTTGGAGGGAAGTGAGTTTTCGAATTTTCGATTTTGGAATTTATTTCGGATTTAATTTCGATTTTCAGCTTATTCTATTTCTTGTTTTATTTGTTTAAAAAGATTTACAAATTCTTTTGTCGAATTTCAAAAGCCTATTTCGACTGGAAAAATGCAAGATATTTAGAAAAATTATCAGATATAAATTTGGAGTTCATTTTGATTTCGAATTTCGCAAGTGATTGAGTTTTACTCATTTAAATTAAGGAACCGACTCATGATCGCTATGTCGTTGACCTTTTTATCGAGAGGTAACCCTTATTGCCATTAATTTATGCGTATTTTTAATATCGAAATATCTATTCGAATATTTATGTGTAACCTCATTTTTACTGACTGGACATGTGCGAATATGCATGTCGTTATATGATTTCAATTATGCTATGACTTGATAGATCGTCATCATTAGATGGAAATACATTAATGTTGGTGTTCCTAATTATGTGAGCATGTTAGTGAGTAAATATACTCATTAATGTTAATTTGGTGACTAGGTTGGTACCAAAGGAAGTTGATTTGAGAATTTGATAGAGAGCTTATTTTGGAATATAGGTGTGTTCTGATAAAGGTTTGAGGTGATTTCTTGCGTATAAGTTAGATATTGTCACGACTAAGCATATGACATTGCTTTTGGGAAATCGTGCCATATTGATGATATTTTCGTTCTAACCCAGAATGGGTGAGTTTCTAATGATTGCGATTTATGAAAGGTCATATCATAATGGAATTGAATATGGATTGGTATATACCTATTTTTGTCTAAGGCTCGATAGGGTCGATCACTCATGTCTTGGCATGTTGATAAGTAACGTGACAGCTAATCACATTTACCCTATTTTAAATGCGTTGTTCCTCATAGAGGACTTTTTATGCGTGCGAACAGTACGCAAACGCAAGCCTGGATTGGCTGAGCCAGGATTGGCTGTATTTAACTTTATAGGTCCACGTTCCCGCAAAGCCGAGACAATGAGTCTTCGATTGAGAGCATTGGCACATTTGTTGGGTATTGAGTTTAGTAATTGAAACTTATGGGATCACACTCTAGAGATTCTAGTTATCCCCTTATTTGGGTTATTGGTGTTAAGGTCTGAAAAGACCTGAGCTGATTTATATCTTATGCATAACTCATTAATTATACATTAATTGATGTGTACTACTTAATGATATGTCGGGTTACTCAGCTTTGTTGACTGATTGCTTTTCTTTTCTATGTGTGTGTGTTGTCCATTTACTTATGGTGGGCCTACGATGAACCATTATGGCTTAACTATAATGTGGGAGTAGATCAAGAAGGTCTTATAAGTCCTGATTAAAGATCAAGTTTGGCAACCGAATAGGGTATTCAAGAATTCAGTTTCATGTCCTTTCTATTCATCAGCTGTATTGATTAGTCAATTGTTGTACTATCGAGTGGTTAATAGTTGTTACCGTTTAGCCTTGCGCTCATTATTTGGAGTGAGTGCGGCGATAACGCCCGGGATTTTGTATAGAAGTCTTCCGCTGTTGTAAATGTCACCTATTTATGAAAGTTTTTATTTGGTCCAAAATCCGGGGTGTTACAGATGGTATTAGAGCAGGTTAGATTTTGGTTTAACGCTCGCATCTTCATATGCTTGCGTTGTGCTTCTTAGGAAAGTAGATTAATTTGTTGAGTTAGCTCTGTTAGAGATGGTATCAGAGCGAGGTTAGGTTTTGGTGTAAGGCGGGTATCTTCATATACTTCCATTGTTATTAGGAAAGTGGAGTAAAGTATTTAGAGTTGGCTATGATACCGATAGTATCAGAGCGGGTTAGTTTTGGGTTTAACGCTTGCATCTTCATATGCTCGCGTTGTTCTTTGTGTATATGCTTATGTGTTTTACGTGGATTTAAATTTAGTGGGCCCATAACCCAAGGGTCCGCACTCGTATGTCCTAGTTGTGGTCTACTGATTTTCGGGACGAAAATCCTTTTAAGGAGGGTAGAATGTCACGTCCCAAAAAAACAAATTGCGTGTCTTCGTCGTCTTGTTGTGAGTTTTATGTGATTATATGTTGAAGCATTGCTTACTACATTGTTAAGCGAATTAGAAAAGCGCGTTGTGTCTACGAATATTGGTTCCTAAAAATGTTTTCTACCCTTGTATTTGGTAAAACCTTTCTTCGTCCGGAGTAGTATATCAAAGTTTCGGGACGAAACTTCTTTTAAGGGGGGTGAGATGTGATACCCCGATAATTTCTTTATTTATTAAATGTACTTTTAAAGAATTAATCGTAATTATTTTGCGATTATTTGAAGTAGTAATTATGGATGGTTATTTTTCCATAATCAATATTAGAATCATAATAATAAATATTATAGATTTTAATCAATTCAAATTTTGGAGGGAATTTTTCATTTGAATTATTTTGAAATTTTCGTGGGAGATTTTGAAGTCAAAAATCTGATTTGGAAAATGGAGGGAATAATGCAAATTGATTTCATTGCATTTATTAGTAAGTAAATGAAGGAGTTAATGAAGGAGTTAATCGGGGAGTTGAGTTAGTGGACCAAATGGGTCTATAAATATGAGTGAAAGGATGAAGTTTCAAACTCCCACTCATCTTCTTCTCTCTCCTCATTTCTCACTTTCTCTTTCTCTCTCATTTTCTCTCTTTCTCTCTCTTCTTGTTTGCACCACCATTGCCACCACCATGACCACCATGGTGCTCCCAAGTCCGTGAGGTGGTTGGGGGTGGTGATGATGCAGCCATGGACCCCCTTTGATGGGTGATTGTGAATGAGTCGTGTTGGAGAGAAGTGAGTTTTCGAATTTTCGGTTTTGGAATTTATTTCGGATTTAATTTCGATTTTCAGCTTATTGTATTTCTTATTTTATTTGTTTAAAAAGATTACAAATGCTTTTGTCGAATTTCAAAAGCCTATTTCGACTGGAAAAATGCAAGAAATTTAGAAAAATTATCAGATATAAATTTGCAGTTCATTTTGATTTCCAATTTCGCAAGTGATCGAGTTTTACTCATTTAAATTAAGGAACCGACTCGTGATCGCCATGCCGTTGACCTTTTGATCGAGAGGTAACCTTTATTGCCATTAATTTATGCGTATTTTTATTATCGAAATATCTATTTGAATATTTATGTGTAACCTCATTTTTACTGAGTGTACATGTGTGAATATGCATGTCGTTATATGATTTCAATTATGCTATGACTTGATAGATCGTCATCATTGGATGGAAATACATTAATGTTGGTGTTCCTAATTATGTGAGCATGTTAGTGAGTAAATATACTCATTAATGTTAATTTGGTGACTAGGTTGGTATCAAAGGAAGTTGATTTGAGAATTTGATAGAGAGCTTATTTTGGAATAAAGATGTGTTCTTATAATGGTTTGAGGTGATTTCTAGCGTATAAGTTAGATATTGTCACGACTGAGCATATGACATTGCTTTTGGAAAATCGTGCCATATTGATGATATTTTTGTTCTAACCCAGAATGGGTGAGTTTCTAATGATTGCGATTTATGAAAGGTCATATCATAATGGAATTGAATATGGATTGGTATATACCTATTTTTGTTTAAGGCTCGATAGGGTCGATCACTTATGTCTTGGCATGTTGATAAGTAACGTGACACCTAATCACATTTACCCTATTTTAAATGCGTTGTTCCTCATACTGGACTTTTTATGCGTGCGAACTGTACGCAAACGCAAGCCTGGATTGGCTGTATTTGACTTTATAGGTCCACGTTGCCGCAAAGCCGAGACAATGAGTCTTCGATTGAGAGCATTGGCACATTTGTTGGGTATTGAGTTTAGTAATTGAAACTTATGGGATCACACTCTAGAGATTCTAGTTATCCCCTTATTTGGGTTATTGGTGTTAAGGTCTGAAAAGACCTGAGCTGATTTATATCTTATGCATAACTCATTAATTATATATTCATTGATGTCTACTACTTAATGATATGTCGGGTTACTCAGCTTTGTTGACTGGTTGCTTTTCTTTTCTATGTGTGTGTGTTGTCCATTTACTTATGGTGGGCCTACGACGAACCATTATGGCTTAACTATAATGTGGGAGTAGATCAAGAAGGTCTTACAGGTCCTGATTAAAGATCAAGTTTGGCAACCGAATAGAGTATTCAAGAATTCAGTTTCATGTCCTTTCTATTCATCAGCTGTATTGATTAGTTAATTGTTGTACTATCGAGTGGTTAATAGTTGTTACAGTTTAGCCTTGCGCTCATTCTTTGGAGTGAGTGCGGCGATAACGCCCGGGATTTTGTATAGAAGTCTTCCGCTGTTGTAAATGTCACCTATTTATGAAAGTTTTTATTTGGTCCAAAATCTGGGGTGTTACAGATGGTATCAGAGCAGGTTAGATTTTGGTTTAACGCTCGCATCTTCATATGCTTGCGTTGTGCTTCTTAGGAAAGTAGATTAATTTGTTGAGTTAGCTCTGTTAGAGATGGTATCAGAGCGAGGTTAGGTTTTGGTGGAACACGGGTTTCTTCATATACTTGCATTGTTATTAGGAAAGTGGAGTAAAGTATTTAGAGTTGGCTCTGATACCGATAGTATCAGAGCGGGTTAGTTTTGGGTTTAACGCTTGCATCTTCATATGCTCGCGTTGTTCTTTGTGTACATGCTTATGTGTTTTACATGGCTTTAAATTTAGTGGGCCCATAACCCAAGGGTCCGCACTCGTATGTCCTAGTTGTGGTCTACTGATTTTCGGGACGAAAATCCTTTTAAGGAGGGTAGAATGTCACGTCCCAAAAAAAAAAATTGCGTGTCTTCGTCGTCTCGTTGTGAGTTTTATGTGATTATATGGTGAAGCATTGCTTACTACATTGCTAAGTGAAATAGAAAAGCGCGTTGTGTCTACGAATATTGGTTCCTAAAAATGTTTTCTACCCTTATATTTGGTAAACCTTTCTTCGTCCGGAGTAGTATCTCCAAGTTTCGGGACGAAACTTCTTTTAAGGGGGGTGAGATGTGATACCCTGATAATTTCTTTATTTATTAAATGTATTTTTAAAGAGTTAATCGTAATTATTTTGCGATTATTTGAATTAGTAATAATGGGTGGTTATTTTTCCATAATTAATATTAGAATCATAATAATAAATATTATAGATTTTAGTTCATCCAAATTTTGGAGGGAATTTTTCATTTGAATTATTTTGAAATTTTGGTGGGAGATTTTGAAGTCAAAAATATGATTTGGAAAATGGAGGGAATAATGCAAATTGATTTCATTGCATTTATTAGTAAGTTAATGAATGAGTTAATTAAGGAGTTAATGAAGGAGTTAATTGGGGAGTTGAGTAAGTGGACCAAATGGGTCTATAAATATGAGTGAAAGGATGAAGTTTCAAACCCCCACTCATCTTCTTCTCTCTCCTCATTTCTCACTTTCTCTTTCTCTCTCATTTTCTCTCTTTGTCTCTCTTCTTGTTTGCACCACCATTGCCACCACCATGGTGCTCCCAAGTCCGTGAGGTGGTTGGGGGTGGTGATGATGCAGCCATGGACCCCCTTTGATGGGTGATTGTGACTGAGTCGTGTTGGAGGGAAGTGAGTTTTCGAATTTTCGATTTTGGAATTTATTTCGGATTTAATTTCGATTAGTCAATTGTTGTACTATCGAGTGGTTAATAGTTGTTACCGTTTAGCGTTGCGCTCATTCTTTGGAGTGAGTGCGGCGATAACGCCCGGGATTTTGTATAGAAGTCTTCCGCTGTTGTAAATGTCACCTATTTATGAAAGTTTTTATTTGATCCAAAATCCGGGGTGTTACAATATTAACGTCGAAAAGTTTGCGTCTGGAGGCCCAAAACACGTCCCGTAGAGCATTCCCGGGGCCTGGTTTCCGTTTTTGCCCGATATTATTTCGGGTGCTCTATTATGGCCCTAGGGGACCCCCGGTGCCCCGGGAGGGTCACCTTCATCCCCGAACTCCGATATCACCCATGTCGCCCGTTTTCGGGCCTTAAGCGTCAAACCGCCCTTACAAGCCTAGCACGGACCCAATAGTCGACCCTTGGGGCCTCCCATGTCCCCTAGGGGTCTCCCGTGCGATATGGGGCGAAAATATTAACATTGAAAAGTTTGCGTCCGGAGGCCCAAAACATGTCCCCTAGAATATTCCCGGGGCCCGGTTTCAATATTCGCCCGAAATTTTTCAGGGGGCTCTATTTTGGCCCTAGGGGCCCCCCAGTGCCCCGGGAGGGTCACCTTCATCCCCGAACTCCTATATCACCCATGTCGTCCGTTTTCGGGCCTTAACATTGGCATCGCGTCAAACCGCCCTTTACAAGCCTATCAGGGACCCAGTAACCGATCCTTGGGGCCTCCCATGTCCCCTAGGGATCTCCCGTGCGATAAGGGCCAAAATATTAACGTCAAAAAGTTTGCGTCCGGATGCCCAAAACATGTCCCCTAGAGCATTCCTGGGGCGCGGTTTCCGTTTTCGCCCCAAATTTTTTCGGGGGCTCTATTATGGACCTAGGAGACCCCAGGTGCCCTGGGAGGGTTACCTTCATCCCCTTACTCCGATATCACCCATGTGACCCCTTTTCGTGCCTTAACATTGGCATCGCGTCTAACCGCCCTTACAAGCCTATCAGGGACCCAACAACCGATCCTAGGGCCCTCCCATGTCCCCCAGGGGTCTCCCGTGGGATATGGGGCGAAAATATTAACTTCAAAAAGTCTGCGTCCAGAGGCCCCAAACACGTCCCCTAGAGCATTCCAGGGGCCCGCTTTCCGCTTTCGCCCGAAATTTTTTCGGGGGCTCTATTATGGCCCTAGGGACCCCCGGTGGCCAGGGAGGGTCACCTTCATCCCCGAACTCCGACACACTGTGGGTCAAATGGATAAATGGGATTTACTTGAAAGGAGTGAATATTTGGAATTATGAGCCAGTTTGGGGTGCAAGTTGGTATTGGAAAAAACTAAATAAAGTCAAAAACCTCTTCCAAGACCACTACACTACCAGGGGTGCATGGAAGGGCACAGAGGATGGAATATACACAGTTGCAAGTGGGTATAACATGTTAAATGGCACCCTGCCAAAATCAAGACATGCAAATCTGATTTGGGGGAAAATTTCCATGCCAAGGCACTGTTTTTGTTTGTGGATGGCTCAACTAGGAAGACTACTCACTAAGGATAGGATACAAAATATGGGTTTCCAAAATGGGAATGCCAACTGTAACCTATGCAAGGAGAGGACTGAAGATCATGAACACCTATTTTTCAGGTGCAGAGTTACCAATGAGATTCTGGTGCAGATAAAAGACTGGCTACAAGTGACAGCAAAGGCCAACAATATCCAAGGAATTTGAAATTGGATAAACAGACAAAAATGCTCCAATTTCAGAAGAGAAGTGTATGCTGCAGGGCTGGCTGCAATAGTATACTGGGTCTGGAGATGCAGGAACAAACAACAATTTGAGGGGACCAAAATATCAAGGCTGCGGCTAATACAGCAGGTCCAGCAGGTGGTCAGGTTGAGAATTCAACAATGCAGTAACAAGAGGAAAATCACAAACAGAGATAAAATTTGGATAGAAAACCTGTAGCTGCAGAACAAATGCACAACTCTGTTCAGAGGGATGAGGGGATGAAGCAGAACAATGCAGGGGATGAGATTGGCAGGGTGCAGACAAGCCAAACAACATGAGAAGGAAGCTCAGGAAGGAAAATGCAGATGCACAGTGGAGCAAGAGCCAAAACAGCTGGTAATGGAGATGCAGGGACTACAGGATTGGAGGGACAGGATGATTCTCCTATCAACAGACCACCAGAACATAGTCCAGTAGTGCAGCATCAAACAGATGGACAAAGTGTATGCAGAAGGGACCTAGGCAGCAAACTGAAAAGAAGAAACAGGAGGGGAGTCAGGAGGCCCAGATGGACAAAACATGCAGGAAGGATTGAAGCAACCAGTCAGCAGGATTGAAGCAAATCAGAATGAGGATTGGCACCAGATATTGGAAGATGGATAAGTTGCAAGAAGAAGAAACTGCAGCTAGTAAATGGAGGAAAAGGATTGTGTAGGTTGAAGGGGGCAGAGTGCCTCTTTTACCAACAGGCTATCAGAAACCAGAGTCTAGCATTGCACCACCAACAGGTGATGGGAAAGCATGCAGGAAGCCCAGATGGAAAACAAAAAGCAGTGATCAAAAAGCAGTGACGGGATGAATCAGGAATTACAATGGCCTATTTCATTGCAATTGTATTGATTTTATTTTGTTTTATTGTAAGTCAGGCTGTTTTGGTTTATTTTGGTTTATTTTGTACCAGAATTGAGGTGACATTGGTTGTAATGAGGTGCTCTAGTACTATATTAGAGGGTTTTGGTTGTGCAGGGATGTAGAAAAAAGGAACCCTACCTAGTAGGTGGCCTTGGATTTGCATTCCCTAAGGACTGTAATCGTGTTACATTACAGTTAGTAATAATACATTTTCTGATTTGCACCAAAAAAAAAAACATTGGCATCGCGTCGCCCGTTTTCAGGCCTTAATATTTGCGTCACAACATTGGCATCGCATCTCTCTCTAAAATGCTCTCCCCTTTCTTCTCCACAGAGTTCGTTAAACTCCATTAACAACCCTGAGTTCGGTGGGGAAGAAAGAGAAATCAAAGCGAGGGAATGGAAACGACGATGAGGGTGCGGAGAAATCGACAGCTCCACCTTGTCCCACGAAGAATGTGACACAAAGAAAACGTTCGAGCGCAACTCATGAAAACCTAGGTCGAGTTATGAGAAATCTAACGGATGAATTGGAGGACCCAGACATCATGACACCGGAAGTGCATACTGAAACTATGCAGCAAATTGAATTAGCGCAAGAAAAAATTAATTCTTGGTTGTCGAAGATGAAGGAAAGGGCTAGCAATCAAGCCTCCGATGAAGAGCAGGTCGAAACTGCACCACAAGAAAAACAGCAACAATTTGCAGATTCAGGTAAAACATCTGCTTGGGAAAAATCCGACATTATAAAACTCAAAAATGCTGGATTTAAATTAGATTTTATAGCACCCGTAATGCTCGATGGAAAAACTGTAGGAGAAATAAACCTCAAGGACATAGAATCTGAAATTAATTATTGGAATCAATCTGTTGTTTGCTATGTTATGGGGTCAAGACCACCTATCAGTGTTCTTAGTGGATTCCTTAGGAGAATTTGGTCGAAGAGGGGAATGAATAAAATAGCTATGATGAAAAATGGGCTAGTTATTGTTCGATTTGATTCAATGGAACAAAGAGATGCAGTGCTAGAGTAAGGGATTTATCATTTTGACAACAAACCAATGATTGTGAGACCTTGGTCTGAGAATATAGACTATGCTCATGAGGAGCTAACATCTGTTCCTATTTGGGTCAAATTCCCGGGTCTGAGTGTCAAATATTGGAATGCAGTAGCGCTGAGTAAAATGGCAAGCTTGGTAGGCAGACCAATGATGGCTGACAGAAACACTGAACTGAAAGTAGGGATCCAGTATGCCAGAGTTTTGATTGAAGTGGAGACAGGGGGGAAATATCCTGATAAGGTACACTACAAGAATGAAAGAGGGAACATAGTGGAACAAGAAGTCGAGTATGACTGGAAACCTGTACTGTGCAACCACTGCAAACAACATGGACACAGTGAGACTGAATGCAGGAAAAAGAAAGCAACACAGGAGCCTATAACACAGACAATACCTGTGCAACAAATACCTGCACAGCAAGCAAAGCCAAGAACACAGCAATGGCAGAATGCAGGGAGAGGCAGAGGCAGGATGGGCAATGTAGGGAGAGGGGCAAGGGCTGGAAGAGGGTTCTATAGAGAAGTCCAACAGATCAACAATGCAGCAACCCAATTACAGAACCCCTTTGATATACTGCAAGAAGTAGATGAGGAACAGGAGGGAAGACAGGTACAAGGGCAAGTAACAGAGCCAGGAATGCAGGAAGAACAACCACCAGAGGAAGTGCCAGTACATGATAAGACTCCTATCTTGACTAGTAGTCATGGATAGGTTGCTTATTTGGAATGTTAGAGGCCTGAATGGCCCAAACAAGCAGAGGGATGTGGCCCTCTACTGTAAAAAAAAATAAATGTGGATTGGTGGCATTTCTTGAAACAAAAATTAGATTAGTTAATATGGAAAAATGCAAAAATAGTTTCATGCCAGAATAGGAATCTTTTAGCAACCACAATGAACACAGACATGGTAGAATATGGATTAGGTGGTTACCTAATTATTTTCATGTTGATATTATTTTTTCCTCTGTGCAAATGGTCATTTGTAATGTGAGAAACAAGGAGGGGAAAAAGGATTTTATGGTGAGTTTTGTATATGGAATGAATGAGAAAGAAGATAGGAAGCAATTATGGAAGGACATTAATGATTTTGCACCTATCTGCAACAAACCATGGATTGTTGGGGGGGATTTCAACAATGTTTTGTTACCTGGGAATAGACAAGGTGGTTTGCCAGTCACCTTTGCTGAAATTCAGGATTTTAAATCCTGTATGGATAGCTGTTTCCTCACTGAAATGAGCTGGTCTGGATGCCCATTTACCTGGAACAATAGGCATGAAGGGAGGGGAAGAGTATACTCTAAGATAGATTGGGTTTTTGTCAATAGTTTATGGATGCAGGAGTTTGACCAGTGCACCCTACAGTTCATGCCAGAGGATGTATCTGATCATACCCCTATCTACATAACTCTGCACAAAAACCAAAATATAAATAAAAACCCCTTTAATTTCTTTAATATGTGGTGCCTCCACTCTGAATTCCTTGCCTTGGTGCAGCAAGCATGGAATTGTAGAACACAAGGTACAAAAATGTTTAGGGTTTACCAAAAACTGAAAAATGTGAAACATGCCTTGAAAAAGCTTAACAGAGCTGAATTTAGTGATATTTTAGTCCAGACTGATATTACTATATCAGTAATGAATCAAGCACAGGAAGATGCAAACAAAGAGCCACTAAATGAGCCACTGCAGAAGGGAGAAATTCAGGCTAGGAAAAGGTTCAATGACCTAAACCTGGCAGCTGAGACATTCCTTCAACAAAAGAGCAAGGCTAGATGGGTGCAACTGGGAGATGGAAACAATCAGTTTTTCCATGCAATTATGAAACGGAGAAGGCAACAAAACAGATTGCACTCCATCAAGACACAAGAGGGCATCTTATTGGAGGATAAAGATTTGATTATTGAAGAATTTGTGGGGTTTTACAGGAAGATGTTGGGGGTATCAGGCACCAGAGGCACTACAGCAGAGGAGAGTTTCTTTTCAGCAGGGAAGAAATTAAATATGCAACAACAGATGAGCATCAGTGCTCCAGTGACTGCTGCAGAGAGCTATGTTTGACATTGATAAGAATAAAAGCCCAGGCCCTGATGGCTTTGGCTCAGGCTTCTTCAAGGAAGCATGGTGTATTGTCGGGGAAGAAGTGTCCAATGCAATTATAGATTTTTTTGAATCCTCTAAAATGCTTAAAGAGGTGAATGCAACTAACCTATGTCTTGTGCAGAAAATAGGGAACCCTGAAAAAGCCTCTGATTTCAGACCTATAGCATGCTGCAACACCATATACAAATGCATTTCAAAGATCTTATGTGGGAGAATGGCAACAGTGCTACCTGACCTCATCTTTGTGAACCAGGGTGCCTTTGTGGCACAGAGGTCAATTGTGCCCAATATCATGATATGTCAGGACCTAATCAAGCACTACAACAGGAAGCAATCCTCTCCTTGATGCTTGATGAAGATAGACCTGAGGAAAGCTTATGATACAATCCACTGGAGTTTTATCAAGGAGATGCTGCAAGGGTATGGATTCCCAATTAAGTTCATTGGGTGGATACTTGAATGTATACAAACTGCAAATTTCAGCATCAACATAAATGGAGGGGTACATGGATTCTTTCTTGCTAAACGTGGCATCAGGCAAGGAGATCCAGTATCCCCATTGATATTTGTGTTGGTCATGGAGTATTTCTCAAGGATTCTGAAAAATAGCATGTATGGACAAAAGCTTCAGTTGGCACCCCATGTGCAAGGAACTAGCTCTGAGTCACTTGTGCTTTGCTGATGATTTGATGTGTTTCTGCAAAGCAGGCCCTGAATCTGTAAGTATAATGATGAATTGCATAAATTACTTTGCACAAGCTACTGGTCTGTATGCTAATAAGGAGAAATCTAACCTTTACATAGCTGGTGTGGATGAGGAAACAAAAAGAGAATTGTTAGCATTATCTGGGTTCAGGGAGGGTACATTACCTATGAAGTATTTGGGAGTACCACTTTCCCCATCTAAATGGAGCAAAATTGACTGTGAGTGCTTGGTTGATAAAATGACCAAAAAATTACAAATATGGGCCTCTAGGAACCTATCATATGCAGGAAGAGCTCAACTCATAAATTCTGTGCTTTTCTCTATACATGTGTACTGGTCTAGCATTTTCATAATGCCTGCAGGGGTACTTAAAAGTGTAGAACAAAAATGCAGATATTTCTTATGGGGTTCCACTGAGCAGAAGCATAAAACCAACATGGTGGCATGGGATATAGTATGCAGACGTAGGAAAAATGGGGGCATAAACATAAAAAATTGCAAATGGTTTAATTTGGCTCTGAATGGAAAACATAATTGGGATTTAGCCACAAAAAAAGATACCTTGTGGGTAAAATGGATAAATGGGATATAACTGAAAGGCATCAATCTCTGGGACTATGCACCAGTGTGGGGTGCCAGCTGGTACTGGACCAAACTCAACAAAAGCAAGAGCTATTTCCAGGGGCATTACACAGCCAGGGGGGTATGGAAAAGAGATGCAGATGGTTGCTATACAACTGCAAGGGGATACAACACTTTGATGGGAGATATGCCTAAGTATAGACATGCCAATCTGATTTGGGGAAGGGTAACAATGCCAAGACACAGCTTCTGCCTATGGTTGGCTCAACAGGGGAGATTATTAACTAAGCACAGATTGCAGAAAATGGGCTTCCTGAATGGAGATGATGTATGCAACCTGTGCAAAGCAAAGCCAGAAGATCATAATCACCTTTTCTTCACATGTAATATAGCTGCAGGTGTTTTAGAGCAAGTGAGAAGCTGGTTACAGATTACATCAAGAAAAAACACAATTCAGAGCTTGCTGAACTGGATAAGTAGGCAGAAATGCTCAAACTTCAGGAAGGAAGTGTATGCAGCTGGGATAGCAGCAGCTGTATACAGGCTGTGGAGAAGCAGGAATATTAAACATTTTGTGGGAAGCACCCTTTCTGTGATGCAGACCATGCAGCAGATCCAGCAACCAGTGAGGGCAGAATACAACAATGCAGTAGACTGAGAAAAATCAACAGCAAGGAGAAAAAATGGCTAGTGAGAATTTAATTCCTCTTGCACCACAGTAGACTCAGGTAGAAAGACAGGACTACACTAGATGAGCAACCAGCTGAGACAGCAGGACATCAGTACCTGTATAGAAATCAAGACAGTGGATAGCAGGAGGAAGACAGTAAACTGTGATTGCAGGGGAAAAAAAAAAAAGGAAGATATATCAGCTCAGGAAGAATGCCCCAGCAGAGGACATTGAGGAAAAGGGCTCCAAGAAGGATACAGAAACATATTGATACAGAGAGACTCTGAATCAGAACAAAAGCAACTGTGCAGGAATTCAGGCAGCAGTTTTCAGCAGGTAATCAGCAGCAGGTTGATGAAGAAAGGCAGAATGAGGAATGAAACAGTTTCCAAGCAGAGTTGAAAAGCTAGAAGAAGTTGTAATATTTTTAGCTATTTATGTTTTTGTATTTTGCTGTAAGTCAGAAATAATTTTTGCAAATTGTAATGTGTACAGAGATGGAGAGGAATAATTTTTGCAAAATGTAATGTCTACAGAGATGGTGAACCACTGCCTGTAGTGAGTTGCACCAGATTGAAGGATTTGTAAGGTAGTAGAGGGATGTAGCAAAAAGGAACCCTACCTTGTAGGTGGCCTTGGATCTGCATTGCCTAAGGACTGTAATCTTGTTACATTACAGTGAGCAATAATACAATTTCTGACTTGCACCAAAAAAAAACATTGGCATCGCAGAAATCAGAAGATCTGAAAAGTTAGAAGAAGTTGTAATTATCAGAAAAGATTTATGTAATTTGTAATGTCCACACTGATGGTGAACCACTGTCTGTAGTGAGTTGCACCAGATTGAAGGTATGTAAGGTAGTTAAAGGAATGCAGAAAAAAGGAACCCTACTTAGTAGGTGGCCTTGGATGTGCATTGCCTAGGACTGTAATCTTGTTACATTAGAGTGAGTAATAATACAATTTCTGACTTGCACCAAAAAAAAAAAAACATTGGCATCGCGTCAAACCTCCCTTACAAGCCTTTCAGGGACCCAATAACCGACCCTAGGGGCCTCCTACGTCCACTAGGGGTCTCCCGTACGATATGGGGCGAATATATTAACGTCGAAAAGTTTGTGTCCGGAGGCCCAAAACACGTCCCGTAGAGCATTCCTAGGGCCCGGTTTTCGTTTTCGCCCGAAATTTTTTCGGGGGCTCTATTATGGACCTAGGAGAACCCCGGTGCCCCGGGAGGGTCATACTTATCCCAGAACTCTGATATCACCTATGTCGCCCATTTTCGGGCATTAACACTGGCATCGCAATGGGGCTGAGTAAAATTGCAAGCTTAGTAGGCAGACCAATGATGGCTGACAGGAACACTGAACTGAAAGTAGGGATTCAGTATGCCAGGGTACTGATTGAAGTGGAGATAGGGGGAGAATATCCTGATAAGGTGCACTACAAGAATGAAAGAGGGAACATAGTGGAGCAAGAAGTTGAGTATGACTGGAAACCTGTACTGTGCAACTACTGCAAACAACATGGACACAGTGAGCCTGAATGCGAGAAAAAGAAAGTACTACAGGAGCCTGTGACTCAAGCAGTGCCTGTGCAGCAACTACCTGTTCAGCAAGCAAAGCCAAGAACACAGCAATGGCAGAATGCAGGGAGAGGCAGAGGTAGAATGGGCAATGCAGGGAGAGGGATGAGGGCTGGGAGAGGATACTACAGTCAAATCCAACAGACTAACAATGCTACAACTCAGTTACAGAATCCCTTTGATTTACTGCAAAGTGTAGATGGGGAACAGGAGGGGAGGCATGCACAAGGTCAAGAAACAGTGCCAGGAATACAGGAAGATCAGACATCAGAGGAAGTGCCAGTACATGACTGCATTGAAGAATATTTACTACAAGACTGAGCTGGTCTGGATGAGGAGATGGAGATGCAGGAACTTGAAGTTTCTGAGGGTCAGAATCAGAATTCAGCAGTGCAGTAGCAAGAGAAGATAAACAGCAAGGGAAAAATCAAAAGCAGAGTTCAGCAGAAGGAGAAAGATGCAGAATCCAGCAGTTTAACAAGGCTAGAGAATCTGTAATAGATTAGTTAACTATGTTATGTATTTTGCTGTAAATCAGGAATATTTGTTTTGTATGTTTCAGATATGGGGGGCCACTGGATGTAGTGAGGAACTCCAGTAATGTTTTTGGTCTGTAGGGTTGTAAAGGGATGTAGAAATAAGGAAACCTACCTAGTAGGTGGCCTTGGATATGCATTGCCTATGGGCTATAATCATGCTACATTACAGCTAGCAATAATACAATTTCTGACTTGCACCAAAAAAAAAACACTGGCATCGCAACATTGGTCCGACTTAAGATCGCATCGCATCTTCTCTCTAAAAATGCTCCGACTTCTCTCCTCTGTGAGTGCCTATGGGGAAGAAAGAAAAGGCAAAGCGAGGGGGAAACAAGCAAGATGACAATGGAGGGAACTCAGTACCACCAGGCCCGACGAAAACAGCGATTCAGAGACAAAATTCAAGCATGACCCGAGACAATCTAGATCGAGTTGTGCGAAACCTAACTGACGAATTGGAAGCACCGGAGGTTATGACACCTGAAACTGTTCAACAGATGGAAATTGCGGGAGAAAAAATCAATTCGTGGCTCGCAAAAATGAAGGAAAAGGCACGAACACTCTCTTCGTCTGAGGATGAAGATGACGGCCCAGAACCGACCCAACAGCAAGAGACATCTACTGCAGGTAATACCTCAGCCTGGGATAAATTTGACATATCCAAATTAAAAAATTCTTCATTTAAATTGGATTTTGTTGAGCCAATTATGCATGAAGGGAAACCTGTAGGGGAAATTAACTACATGGATATAGAATCTGAAGTAAATTACTGGAACAAAGCTGTCGTATGCTATATTATGGGATCAAAACCCTCAATTAATGTGTTAAGTGGGTACCTAAGAAGAATCTGGGCTAAGCGAGGGATGAATAAAATAGCCATGATGAAAAATGGATTGGTGTTGGTTAGGTTTGATTCAATAGAACAAAGAGATGCTGTAATTCAAGAGGGAGTATACCATTTTGACAACAAACCTATGATAGTGAGGCAGTGGTCTAAAAATGTGGATTATGCGCAGGAAGAATTAAGCTCAGTAACAATTTGGGTCAAATTTCTTGGCCTTAATGTGAAATATTGGAATGCTAAGGGCCTGAGCAAGATTGCCAGCCTAGTAGGAAGGCCAATGATGGCAGACAAAAACACAGAGCTCAAAGTAGGGATCCAATTTGCTAGAGTCTTGATTGAGGTGGCAGTGGGATCTGAATACCCTAGTAAGGTGCATTACAAGAATGAAAAAGGCAATATTATGGAACAAGAAGTGGAATACGACTGGAAGCCTATTCTCTGCAAACACTGCAAGCAATATGGGCATACTGAGGAAGAATGCAAAAAGAAAGTAACTTCTTACAGCAGAAAAGCAAGGCTAATTGGGTGCAGCTGGGGGATGGAAACACACACTTCTTCCATGCTGTTATGAAGCAAAGAAGACACAAAAATAGAGTGCACTCAATAAAGAACACAGCAGGGGGCTCTACTGGAAGATAAACAGTTGGTCATGGAGGAATTTGTGAGATTTTACAAAGAAATGTTGGGAGTCTCAGGGGATAGGGCAGCTACAGCAGAAGCCAGTTTCTTCTCAGCAGGACACAAACTGGATATACATCAACAAATGAACCTCATTGCTCCAGTCAGTGCCACTGAGGTGAAAACAACAATGTTTGAGATAGACAACAACAAAAGCCCGGGCCCAGATGGATTTGGTTCAGGCTTCTTCAAGGTAACATGGCATATTGTAGGGCATGAAGTGACTGAAGCTATCATTGACTTCTTTGAGTCATCCATAATGCTAAAAGAAGTGAATGCTACAAACCTATGCCTTATACAGAAGATACAAAACCCAGAAAAGGCATTTGATTTCAGACCCATAGCATGCTGCAACACAATCTACAAGTGCATATCCAAGATCATGTGTGGAAGACTGGCAAAAGTCCTCCCAATGCTTGTTTCAGAGAACCAGGGAGCCTTTGTGGCCCAAAGATCAATTGTGAACAACATCATGATATGTCAGGACCTCATTAAGCACTACAACAGAAAACAATCCTCACCTAGATGCTTGATGTAGATAGACCTGAGAAAAGCATATGACACAATACACTGGGGATTCGTGAAGGAAATGCTACAAGGGTATGGATTCCCTGCAAAATTCAGTGGATGGCTAATTGAATGCATCCAAACAGCAAGCTTCTGCATCAATCTGAATGGGGAAACACATGGATACTTTACTGCAAAACGTGGCATTAGACAGGGTGATCCTATCTCTCCACTAATCTTTGTATTAGTTGTGGAATACCTGTCTAGAACACTGAAAATTGCCTGTATGGATAAAAGCTTCAACTGACATCCCATGTGCAAAGAGCTTGGCCTGAGTCATTTATGCTTTGCTGACGACCTAATGTGCTTCTGCAAAGCTACCCCAGAGCCTGTGAACATCATGATGAACAGCATAAACCACTTCTCACAAGTCACTGGCCTATATGCAAACAAGGAAAAATCAAACATTTATGTTGCAGGGGTAAATGATCAAATGAAAAATGACTTGTTACACATCTCAGGATTTAGAGAGGGAACCCTACCCATGAAATACCTGGGTGTCCCTCTATCCCCTTCAAAATGGAGCAAAATTGATTGTGAGTGCTTGGTGGATAAAATGACTAGGAAATTGCAGATTTGGGCCTCCAGGAACCTCTCTTATGCAGGAAGAGTGCAATTAATTAATTCTGTATTATTTTCCATACATGTATACTGGTCTAGCATATTCATTATGCCTACTGGGGTACTGAAAAGTGTGGACCAAAAATGCAGATTTTTCTTATGGGGGACAACTGAACAAAAACACAAGACAAGTTTGGTGGCATGGGACATGGTGTGCAGACCAAGGAAAAATGGTGGACTAAATGTTAAAAACTGCAAATGGTTCAACATAGCTCTAAATGGTAAGCATATCTGGGACCTAGCCACAAAGAAAGATACACTATGGGTAAGATGGATCAATGGAGTTTATCTGAAAGGTGTCAACCTTTGGAACTATGCTCCAGTCTGGGGATCTAGCTGGTACTGGAACAAGCTGAACAAGACCAAAAGCCACTTTCAGGCACAATACACTACAAGGGGGACATGGAAGCTTGAAACTGATGGCCTATATACTGCTGCAAGTGGATACAGAATGATACAAGGAAATATGCCAAAATACAGGCATGCAGATTTAATCTGGGGGACACTATCCATGCCTAGGCAAAGCTTCTGCCTCTGGCTAGCACAAAAGGAAACATTGTTGACCAAAGATCGACAGAAGAGAATGGGATTCTTGAATGGGGATGCAATATGCTACATGTGCAAGCTGAAACCTGAAGATCATAACCATCTGTTCTTTAATTGCAAAGTGGCAACAACAGTCCTGGAACAGGTAAAGAATTGGTTGGGAATTTCAGCAAAATCAAAAACAATACAGGGAATGCTCAACTAGATAAGTAGGCAAAAGTGCTCAACAGTCACGAAGGGAGTGTATGCATCTAGGCTAGCTGCAACTGTGTACTGGGTCTGGAAATGCAGGAACACTCATTTTGCTGGGGAAGGCAGCATTCCAGCAACACAAATCATGCAACAGATACAGTACACAGTTGCAGCTAGCCCAACAATACAACACCAGCAAGAAAAAGATATCCAGCAGGGACAGGAGATGGGTAGAGGAGATATAGAAATCTCAGAAGCACTGCAATAAGTGAAATAAGGTGCAAATTAATCAGCAATAGGGCAGCACAGAAAAGTAGAAGCAAGACTCATCAGTTCCTCAGCAGAGCAGCAATAATTCTGTAAGGCAACAAAATAAATGTAGGAAAAAGGGAGAAGATTTCAAAAGAGCATAGACAGAAGCAGATCTCAACAGAAAAATCAAGAAACCCTGCAAGGCATCAGAACATGATGCAGGAATAGCTAGCAGACTTCAGAAGGGGAGCAGAAGCACCACCTAGCAGAAAACCAGGGGCAGGAAGCTGGAGAAAAACAGAACAAAAAGAAACAGAAAAACAGAAGCATGGAAACTAGAAGAGAATAACCTGTGCAGAAAAAGGAAAAAGATTCCTGAAGAAATAGGCAGAAGCAGATAGCACCAGGAACTTAGCACTGAATCAAGCAACTCAGAAAGGTAGCAGAAAAGTGCAGGAAATTACAGTAGAATTCAACGGAGAATCAGAAGCTGGGGAGCAGGACCCGGGGCTGTGAATAGGACAGCAGGATGTCCTGCAGCAGGTAACCAGCAGGAATTCAGACAGCAGGTTTCAGCAGGTAATCAGCAGCAGGTTGATGAAGCAAGGCAGAATGAGGAATGAAACGACTCCAAGCAGAGTTGAAAAGCTAGAAGAAGTTGTAATATTTTTAGCTATTTATGTTTTTGTAGTTTGCTGTAAGTCAGAAATAATTTTTGTAAATTGTAATGTGTACAGAGATGGTGAGAAATAATTAATGCAAATTGTAATGTTTACAGAGATAGTGAACCACTACCTGTAGTGAGTTGCACCAGAACGAAGGGTTGTAAGGTAGTAGAGGGATGTACCAAAAAGGAACCCTACCTAGTAGGTGGCCTTGGATCTACATTACCCAAGGACTGTAATCTTGTTACATTACAGTGAGCAATAATACAATTTCTGACTTGCACCAAAACAAAAAAAAAAAACACTGGCATCTCCTCTCTCTAAAAATGCTCTCTTCTCTCTCCTCTACACCGCGCATCCACCATTGATGAAGCTGTGAGTTCTCAATGGGGAAGAAAGAAAAGGCAAGAAGAGGGACAGAAAAGCAAGGCGATAGTCTGGAAATCTCAGCTCCACCATGTCCGACCAAAACAGTGAATCAAAAACAAAGCTCGAGTAAGAATCGCGAAAACCTAGATTGCGTAATGCGCAATTTAAACGATGAATTGGAGGCACCTGAGGTGATGACACCTGAAATGCAAACTCAAACAGTGCAGCAAATGGAGCTAGCTAGAGAGAAAATCAACACTTGGCTCTCGAAAATGAAGGAGAAGACAAGTGCTCAGCTCTCGTCCGAGGATGAAGAAAAAGAGGCAGAACAGACCATTCAGCAAGATAATGCAGACATTGGTAAGGCTTCTGCTTGGGATAAATTTGACATATCTAAGCTAAAAAATGCTGGGTTTAAGCTTGATTTTATTGCGCCTGTTATGCATGATGGGAAACCAGTAGGGGAAATTAACCTTAAAGACATTGAATCTGAAATAAACTACTGGAATAAAGCTGTAGTCTGCTATGTCATGGGATCTAGACCACCAATTACAGTATTTAGTGGATTCCTAAGAAGAATTTGGGCAAAAAATGGGATGAACAAAATTGCTATGATGAAAAATGGATTGGTGCTGGTTCGATTTGATTCATTGGAGCAGAGAGATGCTGTAATCCAGGAAGGAGTGTACCATTTTGACAACAAACCAATGATAGTTAGAGCTTGGTCTAAAAATGTGGATTATGCACAAGAGCAATTAACCTCGGTTCCTATATGGGTGAAATTCCCAAGATTAAATGTGAAGTATTGGAATGCTACAGGGTTAAGCAAAATTGCAAGCCTTGTTGGTAGACCTATGATGGCAGATAGGAATACTGAACTCAAGGTAGGAATTCACTATGCAAGGGTGCTAATTGAAGTGAAAATTGATGATGTATACCCTGATAAAGTAAATTTCAAGAATGAAAAGGGGAATATTTGTTGACCAGGAGGTTGAATATGACTGGAAACCAATCATATGCACCCACTATAAACAGCACGGACATGGAGAAACTGATTGCAGGAAGAAGCTTGCTGCTGCAGCTCCTGTGGTACAACCTGTGCCTGCGCAGAATAGGCCACCACCACTAGCAAACAATAGAAACCAGCAATGGCAGAATGCAGGGAGAGGAAGAGGCAGAGCAGGGAATGCAGGGAGGGGGCTGAGAGCAGGGAGAGGGATTTACAGACAAATTCAACAGCAGCCACACACACAGAACTCATTTGAATTATTGCAAGATAAAGAAGTGCAGGAAGGGCAGGAAAATCAAGGAGAAATTGCAGAACCAGCAGCAAAGGAGGACCTGATAATTGGTAAGGTGCCAACACATGGTAAGTCTCCTATCTTGACTAATAGTCATGGATAGGATCCTTATATGGAATGTGAGAGGCCTAAATGGCCCTAATAAACAAAAAGATGTTAGTCTTTTCTACAAAAAGAATAAATGTGGTTTGGTGGTTTTGCTAAAAACTAAAATTAGGTTAGTTAATTTGGAAAAATGTAAGGAAAATTTCATGCCAGGGTGGGAATCATATAGCAACCATAACAATCATAGATTGGGCAGAATCTGGATTAGATGGTTACCAATTTATTTCCATGTTGTTGTGATATTTTCATCTGTGCAAATGGTGACCTGTAAAGTAATTAATATTATGAAAAAAAAAGAGTTTGTGGTGAGCTTTGTGTATAGGCTGAATGAAAAGGAGGAAAGGAAGCAACTGTGGCAGGATCTTACTGCTTACTCACTGAACTGCAATATACCCTGGATTGTTGGGGGGGATTTCAACAATGTGCTACTACCTGGTAATAGACAAGGAGGAGCCCCAGTCACCTATGCTGAAATACAAGACTTTAAAGACTGTTTAGTGGAGTGTAAACTTACAGAACTGAGCTGGTCTGGATGTCAATTCACTTGGAACAACAGGCATGAGAGGGGAGGGAGAGTTTATTCTAAAGTTGATTGGGTTTTTGCCAATAGTCTCTGGATTCAGGAATTTGATCAGTGTGATCTAAAATTCCATCCAGAGGATGTGTCTGATCACTCTCCAATCTGTTTAACCCTGCACAAAGAACTCACAAAAAACAGAAATACCCCCTTTAAATACTTCAACATGTGGAGCCTCCACTGTGAATTTCAAGCAATGGTGCAGCAAGCTTGGAATCTCAGAACACAAGGCACAAAAATGTTCAGAGTTTACCAGAAACTGAAAAAAGTGAGAGTAGTGCTGAAAAAGCTAAATAGAGAGGAATTTAGTGGGATCCTAACTCAAGCTAAGATAGCAAGAACCACAATGAATCAAGCACAGAAAGCAGCAAACCAGGACCCTCTAAATGAGACAAAACTGCAGGAGGAAGTGCAAGCCAGAAAGAGGTACAATGAGCTGAATATGGCAGCTGAGAACTTCCTGCAACAAAAGAGTAAGGCAAAATGGATCAAATTAGGGGATGGAAATACGCAATTCTTTCATGCAGTTATGAAGCAAAAAAGACAGCAACACAGAGTACATTCCGTCAAGACTCAGGAGGGAACCCTTTTAGAAGAACAGAACTTGATTGTGGAGGAATTTGTGGGATTTTACAGAGAAATGCTAGGAGTATTAGGAACCAGAACCATTGCAGCAGAAAATAGCTTCTTTTCAGCAGGACACAGACTAGACATACACCAACAGATGACCCTGAATGCCCCTGTGACTGCTGAAGAAGTCAAAAGAGCAATGTTTGAAATTGACTGTAACAAAAGCCCAGGCCCTGATGGTTTTGGATCATGGTTCTTTAAAGAAGCCTGGCCTACTGTGGGGCAGGAAGTGACTGAGGCTATTTGTGATTTTTTTGAGTCATCCAAAATGCTCAAACAAGTGAATGCAACTAACTTGTGTCTTGTGCAGAAAATACCAAGTCCTGAAAAGGCTTCTGATTACAGACCCATAGCCTGCTGCAACACCATATACAAGTGCATATCCAAGACTCTATGTGAAAGACTGGCAAGAGTGCTTCCCGAGCTAATTTCTGTGAATCAGGGAGCTTTTGTGGCACAGAGATCTATAGTCCACAACATCAT
Source organism: Tetragonia tetragonoides (assembly GCA_038025085.1). Classification (NCBI taxonomy): domain Eukaryota; kingdom Viridiplantae; phylum Streptophyta; class Magnoliopsida; order Caryophyllales; family Aizoaceae; genus Tetragonia; species Tetragonia tetragonoides. The sequence goes on along the minus strand of CM076149.1, from coordinate 27,662,726 downwards.
GATCTGTCAGGATCTAATCAAGCACTATAACAGGAAGCAATCCTCTCCTAGATGCCTGATGAAGATTGACCTCAGGAAAGCTTATGACACAGTTCACTGGGTTTTATCAAGGAAATGTTGCAAGGATATGGATTCCCACTAAAGTTTAGCGGATGGATACTGGAGTGTATCCAAACAGCTAGCTTTAGCATCAACCTGAATGGGGAAGTCCATGGATACTTTATTGCAAAGCGTGGAATTAGACAAGGAGACCCAATCTCTCCATTAATCTTTGTCTTGGTTATGGAATACTTGTCAAGAATCTTAAAGATAGCTTGCGTGGACAATAGTTTCAGCTGGCACCCTATGTGCAAAGAGCTTGCACTAAGTCACCTCTGCTTTGCTGATGATCTGATGTGCTTCTGCAAAGCTACACCTGACTCTGTGAGTATCCTAATGGACTGCATGAATTACTTTTCACAAGCTACAGGATAATTTGCAAACCAGGAAAAATCAAACATGTATGTGGTAGGGGTTAGTGAACAAGAGAAAAATGAGCTGTTGTCTATCTCAGGGTTCCAAGAGGGTGCACTGCCAATGAAATACCTAGGTGTCCCACTATCCCCATCAAAATGGAGTAAAATGGACTGTGAGTGCTTGGTGGACAAAATGACAAAAAAACTTCATATTTGGGCTTCTAGAAACCTCTCATATGCAGGAAGGGCACAACTAATAAATTCTGTATTATTATCTATACATGTATACTGGTCAAGCATCTTTGTCATGCCTGCTGGGGTACTGAAAAGTATAGAGCAAAAATGCAGATTCTTTTTATGGGGAACTACTGACCAAAAGCACAAAACAAGCCTGGTTGCATGGGATGTAGTCTGCAGACCAAGGAAAAATGGGGGCATAAATATTAAACATTGCAAATGGTTTAATATAGCCCTAAATGGGAAGCACATATGGGATTTAGCCACAAAAACAGACACATTGTGGGTGAAGTGGATTAATGGGGTGTACTTGAAAGGAAGTAATTTTTGGAACTACTCTACTGTGTGGGGAGCTAGTTGGTACTGGACAAAACTCAACAAGATCAAAAGCCACTTCAAGGGACACTATACAACCAGAGGAGTCTGGAGGGAAACTCAAAAAGGAATATACTCTGTTGCTAGTGGATACAGGGTATTGTTGGGGAATCTACCAAAATCCAGACATTCTGACCTGATATGGGGGAAGATAACTGTACCTAGGCACAGCTTCTGCTTATGGTTGGTTCAAATGGAAAGACTATTGACCAAGGATAGACTGCGTAGAATGGGTTTCCTTAATGGAGACACCATGTGCTACCTGTGAAAAAAGGAGACAGAGAACCATAACCATTTGTTTTTGAGCTGCAAGTTTTCAACAGAGGCACTGAACCAGGTAAAAACATGGCTGCAAATATCAGCAAGAGCAAACACAACCCAGGGAATGCTCAATTGGGTTAGCAGACAGAAATGCTCGAGATTCAGGAAAGAAGTGTATGCAGCAGGAATAGCAGCAGTTGTGCACTGGGTGTGGAGGATCAGGAACCTGATGTGCTTTGAGAGGACCAGAATGCCAATATCACAGGTTTTTCAGCAGATACAGCTAACAATCTGAGTCAGAATGCAACAATGCAGTAGCAACAGGAAGCTGAACAGCAAGGATAAAAGATGGATAAGAAATCTGTGAAAATCCAACTGAATTTGTAGGTGCAGTAATTCACACAGCAAATGTTGCAGAAGATATTCCAGAATAAGTTGGCAGAAGCAAAACAGAAAGAGAAAGTGGCAGAAATCAAGTAGATCAGAAAGATTAGAGCATCAGTGCAGATTCTGAATCAGATGTCAACAGAGAGGAATTCAGACAGCAGGGGCAGCAGGGGATCAGAAGCAGGTTTGGTGAAGCTGGGCAGAGTGTGGTAGGAAACAAAATGCAGCAGGAATTCAGGATCAGATTACACCAGGGTTGCAGCAGAAAATCCAGCAGATATGCGAGACATAAAGCACCTGTGTAGGAATTCAGGCAGCAGGGGTAAGCAGGTACTCACCAGGAGGTTGATGAAGCAAGGCAGAATGAGGAAGGATTAAGATTCCAACAGATCTGAAAAACTAGAAGAAGCTGTAATATTTTTACCTTATTATGTTTCTGTATTTTGCTGTAAGTCAGAAATAATTTTTGTAAAATGTTATGTTTACAGAGATGGTGAACCACTGCCTGTAGTGAGTCGCACCAAATTGAAGGTTTGTAAGGTAGTTAAGGGATGTAGTAAAAAGGAACCCTACCTAGTAGGTGGCCTTCGATCTGCATTGCCAAGGATTGTAATCTTGTTACATTACAGTGAGCAACAATACAATTTCTGACTTGCACCAAAAAAAAAACATTGGCATCGGAACATTGGCATCACATTCGCATCGCGCGATTGACGCCTGTTAGGCACTCTTTCTCTCTCTAGAATGCTCTCTCCTCTCTCCTCTGCATTGCTCGTTAGCCATTAACGTAGCTCTGAGTTCTCAATGGGGAAGAAGGACAAAGCGAAGAAAGAAACTGACATGCAAGGCGATGGTGAGGAAAATTCAATGGCTCCCCCAAGTCCAACCAAAATCACAAACCCTAGGCAATGTAACAGTACCGAGCGTCCCAATCTTGATCTTGTAGTGCGAAACCTTACGAATGAACTGGAGGCCCCTGAAATTATGACACCTGAGGTGCAGCTAGAAATAGTACAGCAAATGGAGATAGCCAGAGAAAAAATAAATTCATGGCTATCGAAGATGAAGGAAAAGGCTAAAACCCATTTCTCATGGGAAGATGATGTTGTAGCATCTGAATCTGTCCAGAAACAACAATCCACAGGCATAGGTAATATTTCAGCATGGGATAAATTTGATATTTCCAAACTGAGAAATGCAGAATTTAAACTTGATTTTCTAGCACCTGCTATGCATGAGGGAAAGCCGGTTGGGGAAATTAATTTCATGGACATTGAATCTGAAATTAGTTATTGGAACCAAGCTGTTGTGTGCTATGTTATGGGGTCTAGACCTCCAAATAATGTACTCAGTGGGTTTTTAAGGAGAATATGGGCTAAGAGGGGGATGAACAAAATTGCTATGATGAAGAATGGTATGGTATTGGTTAGATTTGATTCCTTGGAGCAAAGATATGCTGTTTTGCAAGAGGGGGTTTACCATTTTGATAATAAACCAATGATTGTGAGACCATGGTCTTAAAATGTGGATTATGCACATGAGGAACTTACCTCTGTCCCTATAAGGGTTAAGTTCCATGGATTGGATATTAAGTACTGGAATGCCATGGGATTGAGCAAAATTGCAAGTTTGGTTGGGCGGCTAATGATGGCTGACAAAAATACTGAGCTCAAGGTAGGGATTCATTATGCAAGAGTATTGATTGAACATGAAATAGGAAGTGAATACCCTAAAAAGGTGCATTTCAAGAATGAAAGAGGGAATATTGTAGAGCAGGCGGTGGATTATGATTGGAAACCTACAGTTTGCAGCCACTGTAAAAACAATATGGTCACCTTGAGCCTGACTGTAGAAAGAAGAACAAAGCTGGTCCTGTGCTTGTAACTCAACCTGTTCCTGTACAGAATCAGCCTGTACAACAAGAAGTTCCCAGGAAACAGCAATGGCAATATGCAGGGAAAGGTAGAGGTAGAGTGGGGAATGTAGGGAGAGGCAGGATTGAAGGGGGCAGAGGCCAATTCAGGCAACAATATCATCCAAAGAATCCAGTACCGCAGATACACAATGCTTTTGATGTCCTGCAAACTGTACCTGAGGCGCAGGAGGTGCAGATGGTACATGATGAAGCAGCAGAACCAGAGGGGCAGGAGGAACAGAATGCAGCTATGGTACCAGCACATGGTATATCCCCTATGTTGACTGATAGTCATGGATAGGGTTCTTATATGGAATGTGAGAGGCCTTAATGGCCCAAATAAGCAGAGGGATGTTGGCCTTTTCTGTAAACAAAATAAATGTGGTTTTGTGGCTTTTCTGGAAACTAAAATCAGGAAAGTTAATATTGAAAAATGCAAAAAAAAAAAAACTTCATTGCAGGGTGGGAGTCTTTTATTAATCATAATGATCATAGTTTGGGTAGAATTTGGGTGAGATGGCTACCAAATTATTTTCATGTTGATGTAATTTTCTCATCTATGCAAATGGTTATCTATAAAGTCGTCAATATGGACAGTAAAAATGGAGTTTGTGGTGAGCATTGTGTATGGGTTGAATGAAAAGGAGGAGAGGAAACAATTATGGAGTGATATGGGTGATTATGCAAAAATATGTAAAAGTCCATGGCTTGTTGTTGGGGACTTTAATAATGTATTAGCACCTGAAAATAGGCAAGGGGGCACTCCTGTAACCTTTGCTGAAATTCAAGACTTTAAAGCTTGCATAGAGGAGTGTTACCTGACTGAAGTGGGGTGGTATGGATGTCAATACACATGGAACAACAGACATGAGGAGGGGGGGAGAGTGTACTCCAAAATTGATTGGGCTTTTGCCAAAAGCTTGTGGTTTCAGGAACTTGCTCAATGTACTTTACAGTTCCATCCTGAAAGATTACTAGTAGGGATAGCAGATGGTTAGAATCTTTGTAATGTTTTTCTAAGTTTTCTATGATTTAATTGTTGTAAGTAGAAAAAAGGTTGTTTTGTGTCTTGGTGTTGGTTGTAGTTTAGTGTTATGTAATGTCTGGTTAGTTTGGTTGTTAGGGGTGCAGATTTTGAGGAACCCTACCTAGTAGGTGGCCTTGAATTTGCACTGCCTTTTAGGTTGTAATTATGTTACTCTACAGCTTTTATAAAATGCAATTTCTGATTTGCACCCAAAAAAAAACATTGGCATCGCGTCAAACCGCCCTTAGAAGCCAATAAGGGACCCAATAACCGAGCGTAGGGGCCTCCCATGTCTCCTAGGGGTCTCTTGTGCGATATGGGGCCAAAATATTAACGTCTAAAAGTTCGCGTCCGGAGGCCCAAAACACGTCCCCTAGAGCATTCCCGGGGCCCGGTTTCCGTTTTTGCCCGAAATGTTTTTTGGGGCTCTATTATGGCCCTAGGGGACCCCCGGTGCCCCGGGAGGGTCACCTTCATCCCCGAACTCCGATATCACCCATGTCGCCCTTTTTCGGGCCTTAACATTGGTATCGCGTCAAACCGCCGTTAGAAGCCTATCAGGGACCCAATAACCGAGCCTAGGGGCCTCCCATGTCTCCTAGGGGTCTCCTGTGAGATATGGGGCGAAAATCTTAACGTCGAAAAGTTTGCGTCCGGAGGCCCAAAACACGTCCCCTAGAGCATTCCGGGGCCCGGTTTCCGTTTTCGCCCGAAAATTTTTTTGGGGCTCTATTATGGCCCTAGGGGACCACCGGTGCCCCGGGAGGGTCCTACTTATCCCCGAACTCTGTATCACCCATGTCGCCTGTTTTCAGGCCTTAGCATTGGCATCGCATCAAACCGCCCTTACAAGCCTATCAGGGACCCAATAACCGACCCTAGGGGCTTCCCATGTCACCTAGGAATATCCCGTGCGATAAGGGCCAAAATATTAACGTCGAAAATTTTGCGTCCGGAGGCCCAAAACACGTCCCGTAGAGCATGTCCCTGGCCCGGTTTCCGTTTTCACCGGTGGCCCTAGGGTCACCTTCATGGGGAAATTTTTTCGGGGGCTCTATTATGGCCCTAGGGGACCCCCGGTGGCCCGGGAGGGTCACCTTCATCCCCGAACTCCGATATCACCCATGTCGCCCGTTTCCGGGCCTTAAAATTGGCATGAATGAGGATTGAAGCAAATCAGAATGAGGATTGGCACCAGATATTGGAAGATGGATAAGTTGCAAGAAGAAGAAACTGCAGCTAGTAAATGGAGGAAAAGGATTGTGTAGGTTGAAGGGGGCAAAGTGCCTCTTTTACCAACAGGCTATCAGAAACCAGAGCCTAGCATTGCACCACCAACAGGTGATGGGAAAGCATGCAGGAAGCCCAGAAGGAAAACAAAAAGCAGTGACGGGATGAATCAGGAATTACAATGGCCTATTTCATTGCAATTGTATTGATTTTATTTTGTTTTATTGTAAGTCAGGCTGTTTTGGTTTATTTTGTACCAGAATTGAGGTGACATTGGTTGTAATGAGGTGCTCTAGTACTATATTAGAGGGTTTTGGTTGTGCAGGGATGTAGAAAAAAGGAACCCTACCTAGTAGGTGGCCTTGGATTTGCATTCCCTAAGGACTGTAATCGTGTTACATTACAGTTAGTAATAATACATTTTCTGATTTGCACCAAAAAAAAAAATTGGCATGAATATTTAAAGGGAGCTAATTTCTGGAACTATACTCCTGTATGGGGTGCTAGTTGGTACTGGAAAAAGCTTAACAAAACTAAAAGCCATTTCCAGGACCATTATTCAGCTAGAGGAGTGTGGAAGGGTAATAAAGATGGACTCTATTCTGCTGCAAGTGGATACAATGTTCTCACAGGAGGCATGCCCAAATCTAGACATGCTAACCTGATTTGGGGAAAAATGACCATGCCTAGGCAGAGCTTTTGCTTGTGGTTGGCTCAACTGGGAAGATTGTTAACAAAGGATAGGATGGTGAGAATGGGGTTCCTAAATGGAGACACCATGTGTAACCTGTGTAAAGAAAAGACAGAGGACCATAACCACTTGTTCTTCAATTGTAACATATCTGCAGGGATTCTGGACCAGCTAAGGGGATGGCTACAAATATCAGCTAACGCAAACTCTATCCAGGGATTTCTCAACTGGATAAGTAGGCAGAAATGTTCCAGATTCAGAAAGGAAACATGCAGCTGGACTTGCAGCGACCGTGTATTGGATATGGAGATGCAGAAACATTCAACATTTTGAGGGAAGCAGAATGTCAATGTTGCAGATCATGCAACAGGTGCAGCAGGTGATCAGAATTAGAACTCAACAATGCAGCAGAGAAAGGAAAATCACCAACAGGGACAGGAGATGGATTGAAGAATTGTAATCTGTGCCCTCTGCAATTTTCAGCAGGGAAATGACAGCAGAAGCAGAACCAGATGTCAGCAGAGAGGCAGAAAATGATGTTGCAGAATCCAGAAGCTAAGCACGACCCCCAGACATGATGCAGTACAGCAATTTCTACAGAAAATCAAGAATCAGAATGCATTAGGTGTTCAGTAGAGAATCCAGCAGGTCTGCAAGGCATAAGCACCTATGCAGGAAGCCAGGCAGCAGTTTTCAGCAGGGAATCAGTTGCATTTTGCTGCAGATAGGCAGAAGAGGTGAACCACTGCCTGTAGTGAGTTGCACCAGATAGAAGGAAGGAAGCAGAAGCAGGTGGCAGAACCTAGGCTGTGAACCAGGCAGCAGGATCTAGCAGGCAACAGGAACCAGCAGAATGTACAGGAAATCAGCAGGTTGTTGAAACAAGAAAGAAGGAGGAATGAATCAGCTTCTGGAAGATTTGTTGCAGAAACTAGGAAGTGAACCAGGCAGCAGGGTCCAGCAGGCAACCAGTGACAGGTTGCTGGAGAAAAGCAGAGCAAGGAATGAAATAGAAAAACAGAAGAATTGGAAAGCTAAGTTGTAATTTGTAGTTTATTATGTTTTTGTTCTTTGTTGTAAGTAAGAAAAGATTTTTGTAATTTGTTATGTTTACAGAGATGGTGAACCACTGTCTATAGTGAGTTGCACCAGATTGAAGGGTTGTAAGGTAGTAAAGGGATGCAGAAAAAAGGAACCCTACCTAGTAGGTGGCCTTGGATTTGCATTGCCTTAGGGCTGTAATCTTGTTACATTACAGTAGCAATAATACAATTTCTGACTTGCACCAAAAAAAAAAAAAAAATTGGCATGAAGGAGGTTTAATGAGCTAAATGCTGCTGCAGAGAACTTCTTACAACAAAAGAGCAAGGTCAAATGGGTACAATTGGGAGATGGCAACAACCAGTTCTTCCATGCAATCATGAAACAGAGGAGACAGCAAAATAGGCTGCATTCCATCAAGACACAGGAGGGTACTTTGTTGGAACACCAGGAGTTGATCATTGAGGAATTAGTGGGATTTTACAGGAACATGCTAGGGATATCTGGTACTAGAGACAACACTGCAGAAGGAAGCTTCTTCTCAGCAGGACACAGATTAGACTTACAGCAGCAGTTGACCTTAAATGCACCAGTGACTGCTGATGAAGTGAAGGAAGCTATGTTTGCAATTGACTGCAACAAGAGTCCAGGGCCTGATGGTTTTGGCTCATGATTTTTCAAAGCAGCGTGGCATATTGTGGGGGAAGAAGTATCTAGTGCAATAATCGATTTTTTTTATTCCTCTAAAATGCTTAAAGAGGTGAATGCAACTAACTTATGTCTTGTGCAGAAAGTAACAAACCCTGAGAAGGCTTCTGATTTCAGGCCTATTGCGTGCTGCAACACCATCTACAAGTGCATATCCAAGATCCTCTGCGGGAGATTGGCTAGGGTACTTCCTCACCTTATCTCAGTGAACCAGGGTGCTTTTGTGGCGCAGAGATCAATAGTACACAACATCATGATTTGTCAAGACCTCATTAAGCACTACAACAGAAAACAGTCTTCACCAAGATGCTTGATGAAGATAGACTTAAGGAAGGCCTATGACACAATCCACTGGAGTTTTATCAAGGAGATGCTGCAAGGATATGGATTTCCACTGAAATTCAGTGGATGGTTACTTGAGTGCATACAGACAGCCAGCTTCAGCATAAGTATGAATGGGGAGGTGCATGGATTCTTCCCTGCGAAACGTGGCATTAGACAGGGTGACCCCATGTCCCCACTCATTTTTGTGCTGGTAATGGAATACTTATCAAGAATCCAGAAACTTGCTTGCATGGAAAATAGCTATAGCTGGCACCCTATGTGCAAAGATCTTGCATTGAACCACCTGTGCTTTGCTGATGATCTGATGTGTCTCTGCAAAGCAAACCCTGAATCTGTAAGTATTATGATGAATTGCATTAACTACTTTGCACAAGCTACTGGATTATATGCAAATAAGGAGAAATCCAACATGTACATAGCTGGTGTAAATGAGGAGGTTAAGAGAGCATTGTTAGACTTGTCTGGCTTCAAGGAGGGTACACTTCCCATGAAATACCTAGGGGTGCCACACTCCCCATCAAAGTGGAACAAAATGGACTATGAGTGCCTGGTGGAAAAAATGACCAAAAAGCTACAAATATGGGCTGCTAGGAACCTCTCATATGCAGGAAGGGTCCAACTTATTAACTCTGTTCTGATCTCTATACATGTGTACTGGTCTAGCATTTTCATAATGCCAGCTGGGGTACTCAAGAGTGTAGAGCAAAAGTGTAGGTTTTTCCTGTGGGGGTCCTCTGATCAAAAGCATAAGACCAACCAAGTGGCATGGGACTTGGTGTGTAGACCGAGGAAAAATGGGGGCTTGAACATCAAGAGCTGCAATTGGTTCAATATAGCTTTAAATGGAAAGCATATATGGGATCTGGCCACAAAAAAGGATACATTGTGGGTGAAATGGGTAAATGGAGTTTACTTGAAGGGGATTAACTTTTGGAATTATGCACCTGTGTGGGGATCCAGTTGGTACTGGAAAAAACTCAACAAAATCAAGAATTTATTCCAGGAACAGTACACAGTGAGAGGGATTTGGAAGAGGGCACCTGATGGTTGTTATTCTGCTGCAAGTGGATACAGTGTACTCACAAGGGATTTACCCAAATCCAGACATGCCAATTTGATTTGGGGAAAGTTAACAATGCCAAGGCATAGCTTCTGCCTCTGGCTTGCACAACAGGGGAGATTACTAACCAAGGACAGGGTACAGAAAATGGGATTCCTGCAAGGAGGGGCTGTATGCAATCTGTGTAAAGTGAAGTTAGAAGACCATGGCCACTTATTCTTCAGCTGTAATGTATCAACAGAGGTTATAATGCAAGTAAAAGCCTGGTTACAGATGCCTTCTAGAGCAAACTCAATACAGGGCCTGCTTAACTGGATAAGTAGGCAGAAATGTTCAATGTTCAAAAAGGAGGTCTATGCTGCAGGGATCGCAGGAGCAGTGTACTGGTTATGGAGGAGCAGGAACCTCCAGCACTTTGAGGGGAGCAGACCAACAGTCACGCAGATCTTGCAACAGATCCAACAGCAAGTCAGAATCAGAACACACGAACCCAGCAGGAAGAGAAAGATCGGAGCAAAGATAAAAGATGGCTGGAAAATGTTTAATGCTCTCTACAGAAAAATGAGAGTATCAAGGCAGAATACAGCAGTTCAGCAATGAAGCAGTACAGCAGCTCCAAAAGCAAATCAGAGTCAGTACATCAGGTTATAAGCAGACAACCCAGCAGCAAGCAAGGCATGAGTACCTGTGCAGGGATTCAGAGAGCAGGGGTAGTAGTAGGTCAGAAGCATCCAGCAGATATGCAAGACTTAGGGCCTGTGCAGGAATTTAGGCAGCAGAGGTTCAGCAGGGGGGCAGCAGGAATGCATCAAGCAATTAGCAAAAGGCATCAGGACATGAGCAGGAAAAAGATAGCAGGTTTCAGAAGGGAAGCTGATCAGTGTGCTGAAAATTGGTAGAAAGGCTTAGAAAAAATCAGGAGCAGTCTGTTCTGTTAGGCAGAACCCAGCAGAAAGGCAGGACCAGACTCCAATAGATGTTTTAGCAGGAAAAATAGAAGACATGCAGGGCTCCAGCACCTGTACAGGGATCTAGACAGTAGATTGATGTAGATCAGCTTGATGGGCACAGCAGGTAGATGAAGCAAGAAAGAAGGAGGAATGAATAAGCTTCTGGAAGATTTTGGTGTAATATTTTTAGATGTTTTTGTATTTTGATGTAAGTCAGAAATAATTTTTGCAAATTGTAATGTTTACAGAGATGGTGAGAAACAATTTTTGCAATTTGTAATGTTTACAGAGAGGTGAACCACTGCCTGTAGTGAGTTGCACCAGATTGAAGGGTTGTAAGGTAGTAGAGGGATGTAGCAAAAAGGAACCCTACCTAGTAGGTGGCCTTGGATCTGCATTGCCTAAGGACTGTAATCTTGTTACATTACAGAGAGCAATAATACAATTTCTGACTTGCACTAAAAAAAAAAATTGGCATCACGCTATATGCTTAACTCTCCAAAGAGAAACCAGAAAAAGAAACATCCCCTTTAAATTCTTTAACATGTGGAGCCTCCACTCTGAATTCCAAGCATAGGTGCAGCAAACCTTGAATTGCAGAACACAGGGCACAAAAATGTTCAGAGTGTACCAGAAGCTGAAATGGGTGAGAACTGTTCTGAAAAAGCTAAATAGAGATGAATTTAGTGATATCTTAGCTCAGGCTGATATTGCTAGAACTGCAATGACCCATGCTCAGACAGAAGCAAACAAGGAGCCTCTCAATGAGGCAATGCAGCTGAAAGAGGTACAAGCCAGAAAGAGGTATAATGAGGTGAACATGGCAGCTGAAAATTTCTTACAGCAGAAGAGCAAAGCCAAGTGGGTTCAGCTGGGAGATGGAAACAATCACTTCTTTCATGCAGTTATGAAACAGAGGAGACAACAGAACAGACTCCATAACATCAAGACACAAGAGGGTGCCTTATTAGAAGACGAGGACCAGATTATTGAGGAATTTGTGGGGTTTTACAGGAAAATGCTGGGGGTTTCAGGTGTCAGGGCCACTACAGCAGAAGAATGTTTCTTTTCAGCAGAACACAGACTTGATTTGCATCAACAGATGACCATTAGTGCCCCTGTGAGGGCTGAAGAAGTAAAAAGAGCCATGTTTGATATTGACTGTAATAAAAGTCCAGGCCCAGATGGCTTTGGATCAGGTTTTTCCAAAGGAGCTTGGCATATTGTAGGGGAAGAAGTGACTGAAGCCATCATTGATTTTTTTGAATCCTCTAAAATGCTCAAAGAGGTGAATGTAACAGATCAATAGTACACAACATAATGATCTGTCAGGATCTTATCAAGCATTACAATAGGAAACAATCCTCTCCAAGATGCATGATGAATATTGATTTGAGAAAAGCCTATGACACAATACACTGGAGTTTTGTCAAGGAAATGCTGCTAGGGTTTGATTTTCCTGTAAAGGTCATTGGTTGGATTCTTGAGTGTATACAAACAGCCAGTTTCAGCATCAACATGAATGGGGAGATTCATGGATTTTTCCCTGCTAAACGTGGCATAAGGCAAAGTGACCCTATATCTCCACTTATCTTTGTGTTGGTAATGGAATATTTGTCAAGAATCATGAAAACAGCCTGTATGGACAAGAGCTTCAGCTGGCATCCAATGTGCAAAGAACTTGCACTGAGCCACCTATGCTTTGCTGATGACTTGATGTGCTTCTGTAAAGCTGCCCCTGAATCTGTGAGTATCATGATGAACTGCATCAACTATTTTCCACAAGCTACTGGTTTATGTGCAAATAAGGAGAAATCTAACATGTACAGAGCTGGGGTAAGTGATCAAATGAAGAGTCACCTGTTAGGGTTATCAGGGTTCAGGGAGGGTACACTACCCATGAAGTATTTGGGAGTTCCACTGTCTCCATCTAAATGGAGAAAAATAGATTGTGAATGCTTGGTGGATAAAATGACAAAAAAAGTTACAGATTTGGGCTTCCAGGAATCTCTCATATGCAGGAAGGGCTCAATTAATTAACTCTGTATTATTCTCTATACATGTATACTGGTCGAGCATTTTTATAATGCCTGCAGGGGTACTAAAAAGTATAGAGCAAAAATGCAGGTCATTCCTATGCGGCTCTACTGACCAGAAACAGAAAACAAGTTTGGTGGCATGGGACATGGTGTGGAGACCTAGGAAAAATGGTGGAATAAATATTAAGAACTGCAAATGGTTTAACATTGCTTTAAATGGGAAGCACATCTGGGATTTAGCCACAAAAAAAGACACATTGTGGGTAAAATGGATAAATGGGGTGTATTTGAAGGGAGTCAATTTCTGGAATTATGCTCCAGTGTGGGGAGCAAGCTGGTACTGGAAAAAGCTTAATAAAATCAAAAGCTTGTTCCAGGATCAATACTCAGTCAGAGGAGTTTGGAAGGGTGCTCCTGATGGTTGTTATTCTGCTGCAAGAGGTTACAATGTACTCACAGGGGTTATGCCAAAATACAGACATGCCAACTTGATTTGGGGAAAGATAACCATGCCTAGACATAGTTTTTGCCTGTGGCTGGCTCAACTGGGGAGACTGTTAACAAAGGACAGGATGCAGAAAATGGGATTCCTGAATGGTGACACTATGTGCAACTTGTGCAAACTGAAGCCAGAAGACCACAATCACCTGTTCTTCAGCTGTAATGTATCAACAGGGATCCTGGATCAACTAAGAGGATGGTTACAGATGTCAGCAAAAGCAAACACAATTCAGGGCCTGCTCAACTGGATAAGCAGGCAGAAGAGCTCAAGATTCAGAAGGGAAGTGCATGCAGCAGGGCTTGCAGCAGCAGTGTACTGGATATGGAGAAGCAGAAACATCCAACATTTTGAGGGGAGCATAATGTCAATGCTGCAGATCATGCAGCAGATTCAACAGTCAGTCAGGAGTAGAATACAACAATGCAGCAATCAGAGGAAGATCAACAACAAGGATAAAAGATGGATAGAAAATGTGTAAATGTTTCCTGCATCAACCTATGTCATGCAGCAGGTTCAGTAGAAAAATCAGAAGCAGACTTCAGAAGTCCCAGCAGAAGGAAGCAGAGTAACAGCAATGATAGAATTGGATCAGGAATCTGTAATAGCTTATTTCACTGTTTTTTGTATCTGCTGTATTTTGTATTTGCTATAAGTCAGGAATGTTTTGTTTACTTGGTTTGAGAAATGAGGATCCACTATTTGTAATGTGGATACTCTAGTACTGTATTAGGGTTGTATGGTTGTAAAGGGATGTAGAAATAAGGAACCCTACCTAGTAGGTGGCCTTGGATTTACATTACCTGTGGGCTGTAATCGTGTTACATTACAGCTAGTAATAATACATTTTCTGACTTGCACCAAAAAAAATAAAATTGGCATCACGTCAAACCGCCCTTAGAAGCTTATCAGGGACCCAATAATCGACCCTAGGGACCTCCCATGTGCGATATGGGCCGAAATTATTAACGTCGAAAAGTTTGCATCCGGAGGCCCAAAACACGTCCCCTAGAGCATTCCCGGGGCCCGGTTCCCGTTTCGCCCAAAAAAAATTTGGGGGCTCCATTATGGCCCTAGGGGACCCCCTGTGTCCCGGGAGGTTCATTCTTATTCCCGATCTCCGATATCACCCATGTCGCCCGGTTTCGGGCCTTAAAATTGACATCGCGTCAAACCCCCTTTACAAGCCTATCAGGGACCCAATAATGGACCCTAGGGGCCTCCCATGTCCCCTAGGGGTCTCCCGTGCGATATGGGGCGAAAATATTAACGTCGAAAAGTTTGCGTCCGGAGGCACAAAACACGTCCCCTGGAGCATTCCCAGGGCCCAGTTTCCATTTTCGCCCGAAATTTTTTTCGGGGGCTCTATTATGCCCTTAGGGGACCCCCGGTGCCCCGGGAGGGGCACCTTCATCCCCGAACTCCGATATCACCCATGTCGCCCGTTTTCGGGCCTTAACATTGGCATCGCGCGCCTTAACTTTTTCTCTCTCTAAAATGCTCTCTGCTTCGACCTCTACAGCGCGCGTTCACCATTGAAACAGCGCTGAGTTCGAATGGGGAAGAAGGAAAAAGCTAAGAGAGGAAATGGAACTCAGATCAACGATGCGGGAAATTCAGGAAACAAAAATTGTACCCAAACAATTGTAACCCTAAAACCAAAAAACATCAAAAACCATGAAAACCTAGGTAGAGTTATGCGAAATCTTGCGGACGAATTGGAAGATTCAGAGATAAAGACTCCGGAAGTCCAATCAGGAACTGTGCAACAAATGGAACTAGCTAAGGAACAGATCAATTCGTGGCTTTCAAAAGTGAAGGAAAAGGCAAATTCGCAAAACCCATCTGATTCGGAGGAAGAGGAACCTGAGCAAGAACAGCAACAGGAGGCTACAAATTCTGGTAAGGTCTCAGCTTGGGATAAATTTGACATATCAAAACTGAAAAATGCTGGCTTTAAATTGGATTATGTTGCACCAAATCTGCATGAAGGTAAACCAGTAGGTGAAATCAATTTTATGGACATTGAATCAGAAATAGATTACTGGAACAAAGCTGTAGTTTGCTATGTGATGGGCTCTAAACCTCCAATTAATGTACTGAGTGGTTTTCTAAGAAGAATTTGGGGGAAAAAAGGGATGAACAAGATAGCAAGTTTGAAAAATGGGCTAGTATTGGTTAGATTTGATTCTTTGGAACAACGAGATGCTGTCATCCAGGAGGGGGTGTACCATTTTGATAACAAACCAATGATTATTAGGCCATGGTCAGAAAACATCGACTATGATCAAGAGGAGCTCACCTCTGCGCCAATATGGGTTAAATTCCCAGGACTCAATGTCAAGTATTGGAATGCAATGGGTCTGAGCAAAATCTCTAGCCTAGTTGGGAGGCCAATGATGGCAGACAGAAACACAGAGCTCAAGGTGGGAATACACTATGCTAGAGTTCTGATTGAAGTGCAACTAGGAGAGGAGTACCCTGAGAAAGTGTATTTCAAGAATGAGAGGGGAAACATAGTGGAGCAAGCAGTGGACTATGATTGGAAGCCAAGTCTGTGCAACCACTGTAAACAATATGATCACAGTGTAGCAGATTGCAGGAAAAAGATACCTGAGACTGCACCTGTGCAACAAGGGCCTGTACATACTCAGCCTGCACAGCAAGGAATTCCAAGGACTCAGCAATGGCAGTTTGCAGGAAGAGGTAGAGGGAGAGCCTGGAATGCAGGAAGAGGAGCAAAAACAGGAAAAGGCTATTACAGACAGGTCCAGCAGCAGGCCAAAACTGTTATGCAGAACAGTTTTGTCATTTTGCAAAATCAAGAAGAAATGCAGGAAACACAAAAGGAACTGCCAACAGCAGCAGCAGTTGTGGAGCCTGAGCAAAAAACAGACCAGAATCCAGTTGAGGTGCCAATGCATGGTAAGTCCCCTGTCTTGACTAGTAGTCATGGATAGGGTACTAATTTGGAATGTTAGAGGCCTTAATGGCCCAAATAAACAGAGAGATATAGCTCTCTTTTGCAAAAAAAATAATTGTGGGTTAGTGGCTTTTCTTGAAACAAAAATCAGATTAGCCAACCTAGAAAAATACAAAAAATGTTTCTTGACAGGGTGGGACTCTTACAGTAATCATAGTGAGCATAGACTGGGGAGAATATGGTTAAGATGGATACCAAGCATTTTTAATGTGGATGTTTTATTCTCATCTGTGCAAATGATTATCTGTAAAGTAGTAAATGTTGTGAAAAAATTGGAATTTTGTGGTGAGTTTTGTATATGGTTTAAATGAGAAGGAGGAAAGGAGAGTACTATGGAAGGACTTAAATGATTTTGCAATTAATTGCAACACCCCATGGTTTGTAGGGGGGGATTTCAATAATGTACTGCTCCCTGAAAATAGAAAAGGTGGAGTACCAGTTGCTTATGCAGAAATACAGGAGTTCAAAGAGTGCATAGAAAAATGTTTTCTCACTGAAATGGGCTGGTCAGGGTGCCAGTTTACTTGGAATAATAGGCATGAAAAAGGGGGGAGAGTATATTCTAAAATTGATTGGGCATTTGTAAACAGTTTATGGCTTCAGGAATTAGATCAATCAGATCTTGTATTCCATCCAGAGGGTGTTTCAGATCACTCCCCAATCTGTCTGTCTCTCCATAGAGAATTTACAAAAAAAATTATTCCCTTTAAATACTTCAACATGTGGAGCCTCCACTCTGAATTCCAAGCTAAGGTGCAGCAAGCTTGGAATTTCAGAACACAAGGCACAAAAATGTTCAGAGTGTACTAGAAATTGAAAAAGGTGAGGAAAGTGCTGAAAAAGCTAAACAGGAATGATTTCACAGACATTCTGGCACAAGCAGATGCAGCTAGGATAGCCATGACCCAAGCACAGACTGAAGCTAACAAAGAGCCATTAAATGATGCATTACAACAGACTGAATTACAGGCCAGGAAAAGATACAATGAGGTTAATATGGCAGCTGAAAATTTCCTACAGCAGAAAAGCAAGGCAAAGTGGATACAATTGGGAGATGGGAATAATCAATTCTTCCATGCAGTTATGAAGCAAAGAAGTAATAACAACAGAATCCACTCCATTAGGACACAACAGGGGACCCTTCTGGAGGACCAGAACCTGGTCATGGAAGAATTTGTGAGATTTTACAAGGATATGTTGGGGGTGACAGGAACCAGAACAAGCAAAGCTGAAGACAGATACTTCCAAGCAGGTCACAGACTAGACATCCACCAACAGATGAACCTTATAGCCCCTGTGTATGCAGAAGAGGTGAAAAATGCAATGTTTGCAACTGATTGTAATAAAAGCCCGGGTCCTGATGGCTTTGGTTCAGGGTTTTTCAAAGAAGCGTGGCCAATTGTAGGAGATGAAGTGACTGGAGCCATAATTGATTTTTTTGACTCATCTAGAATGCTCAAGGAGGTAAATGCTACAAACCTGTGCCTTGTACAGAAGATACAAAATCCAGAAAAGGCATCTGATTTCAGACCAATAGCCTGCTGTAATACAATCTACAAGTGTATCTCCAAGATCTTGTGTGGGAGACTGGCAAAAGTACTACCAGAGCTGGTGTCAGTGAACCAGGGAGCCTTTGTTGCACAGAGATCCATTGTCAACAACATCATGATATGTCAGGACCTTATTAAGCATTATAACAGGAAACAATCATCTCCCAGGTGCATAATGAAGATAGACATAAGGAAGGCATATGATACAATCCACTGGGGTTTTGTGAAGGAAATGCTGCAAGGGTATGGATTCCCTGAAAAATTCAGTGGGTGGCTACTAGAGTGCATCAAAACAGCAAGTTTTAGTATTAATATAAATGGGGAAACACATGGGAATTTCATTGCAAAGCGGGGCATCAGACAAGGTGACCCCATATCCCCATTAATATTTGTACTGGTTATGGAATATTTGTCAAGAAACCTGAAAATAGCATGCATGGATAAGAGCTTCAGCTGGCACCCCATGTGCAAAGAGCTTGCACTAAGTCATCTATGTTTTGCTGATGACTTAATGTGTTTCTGTAAAGCAGATACTGCATCTGTGAGCACAATGATGAACAGCATAAACCACTTCTCAAAAGCAACAGGATTGTATGCAAACAAGGAAAAATCAAACATCTACTTAGCAGGGGTGGATATGCAAGGAAAAAATGCACTGTTACAACTCTCAGGCTTCAGGGAGGGTACTTTGCCCATGAGATACCTAGGTGTCCCATTATCCCCCTCAAAATGGAGCAAAATAGATTGTGATTGTCTGGTGGACAAAATGACAAAAAGGATGCAGATATGGGCCTCGAGGAACCTTTCATATGCAGGGAGAGTCCAACTAATAAACTCTGTACTATTCTCCATTCATGTATACTGGTCAAGTATCTTCATTTTGCCAACTGGGGTACTAAAAAGTGTGGAGCAAAAATGCAGATTTTTCTTGTGGGGGACAACTGAGCAGAAACATAAGACAAGCTTGGTGGCCTGGGATATGGTATGCAGACCAAGAAACAATGGAGGACTTAATGTTAAGAACTGCAAATGGTTCAACATAGCTCTGAATGGCAAGCACATCTGGGATATTGCAACAAAAAAAGACACACTGTGGGTGAAGTGGATCAATGGGATTTATCTGAAAGGAGTTAACATCTGGAATTATGTTCCAGTATGGGGCACAAGTTGGTACTGGAACAAACTGAACAAGATCAAAAGTTACTTCCAGGGGCAATACACAGCAAGGGGGGTATGGAAATTTGCATCTGATGGTATTTACAATGCTGGAAGTGGATACAGAATGCTACAAGGAAACATGACAAAATGCAGGCATGCAGACTTGATATGGGGGAAGATATCCATGCCTAGACATAGTTTTTGCCTATGGCTGGCTCAAATGGATAGATTGCTAACAAAGGACAGATTACAGAGGATGGGATGTCTGAATGGGGATGCCTTATGCTATCTGTGCAAGCAGGAACCAGAGGAACACAATCACTTGTTCTTCAAATGCAAAGTTGCAAAAGAAGTCCTGGAACAGTTAAAGGGATGGCTGCAAATTTCAGCAAGAGCAAGTACAATTCAGGGGATGTTTAACTGGATCAGCAGACAAAAATGCTCGAGAATCAGGAAGGAAGTTTATGCATCAGGGGTAGCAGCAGCAGTATACTGGATATGGAGATGCAGAAATACTCATTATGCTGGCAAAGGCAGCATACCAGTGCCACAGATGACACAACAGGTCCAGCAAGCAGTCAGGTGCAGAATACAGCAATGCTGCAACAGCAAGAGGAAGATCTCCAGCAGGGACAAGATCTGGATAGGGGGGATATAGGCTGAAATTAAACTGGATCACAGCAAGGAACAGAGCAAACAGACAGATTACACCAGACAGTAAAGCAGAAAGCAGAACTTAACAGGGGGTCATGACATATTTGCAAGGAACCAGCAGACTGCATCCTGTTGCAGAAAAGAAGATGGAATGAACCAGCTCTGGAAGACTGCACCAGCAGAGGTTTCAGAGTACAGGACAGAAGCAAAGTAGAAGCAGGAAGAAGCAGATTCAGTGGAAAACAAGGAAATTCTGTAATCAGCAGCAGGTTGATGTAGTAAGGTAGAATGAGGAATGTAACAGTTCCAAGCAGAGTCGAAAAGCTAGAAGAAGTTGTAATATTTTTAGCTATATATGTTTTTGTATTTTGTTGCAAGTCAGAAATAATTTTTGCAAATTGTAATGCCTACAGAGATGTTGAGGATTAATTTTTGTAAATTGTAATGTGTACAGAGTTGGTGAACCACTGCCTGTAGTGAGTTGCACCAGATTGAAGGGTTGTAAGGTAGTAGAGGGATGTAGCAAAAAGGAACCCTACCTAGTAGGTGGCCTTGGACCTACATTGCCTAAGGACTGTAATCTTGTGACATTACAGAGAGCAATAATACAATTTCTGACTTACACCCAAAAAAAAACATTGGCATCGCACTTGCACCAAAAAAAAAATTGGCATCGCCTGTTTTCTCTCTCTAGAAAAAATGCTCTCGTCTCTCTCCTCTGCATCGCTTCGCCATTGACGCAGCCGTGAGTCTCAATGGGGAAGAAAGACAAAGCAAAACGTGGGATAGACAAGCACGATGGCACTGGCGATAACACAGCTCCACCATCTCCGACGAAAACTGGGAACCAAAGGCAAATTTCCAACACCAACCGAGATAACCTAGATCGGGTTGTGCGCAATTTGACGGATGAATTGGAGGCACCGGAGGTCATGACTCCTGAAGTACAAACAGAAACTATTCAACAAATGGAACTAGCTAGAGAAAAGATCAACACTTGGCTTTCGAGGATGAAGGATAAGGCAAAAGAGCATTTCCCATCTGAAGATGACGATGAAGGCTCAGACCAAGCAACTCAGAAAGACACTGCTACTGCAGGTAACACCACCTCAGATTGGGAAAATTTTGACATTTCCAAACTGAAAAATGCGGGTTTTAAACTGGATTTTATTGAGCCTAAAATGCATGAAGGACAACCGGTGGGGGAAATTAATTATATGGACATTGAGTCTAAAATTAATTACTGGAATCAGGCTGTTGTTTGCTATGTCATGGGCTGTAGACCACCAATCACTGTATTAAGTGGCTTTTTAAGAAGAATCTGTGCAAAACGGGGGATGAACAAAATTGCTATGATGAAAAATGGATTGGTTTTGGTTAGATTTGAGTCCCTACAGCAGAGGGATGCAATATTACAGAAGGGGGTATACCACTTTGACAATAAACCCATGATTGTAAGGCCATGGTCAGAAAATGTTGATTATGCACGAGAAGAACTGACCTCAGTGCCAATTTGGGTACAATTCCCGGGGCTCAATGTGAAGTATTGGAATGCAATGGGGTTGAGCAAGATTGCAAGCCTTGTAGGAAGGCCAATGATGGCAGATAGAAACACAGAACTTAAAGTGGGAATTCAATATGCCAGAGTGATGATTGAAGTTCAAATTGGGGTTGAATACCCAAACAAGGTTCACTATAAAAATGAGAAAGGGAATATAGTGGAACAGGAAGTGGAATATGATTGGAAGCCTACTCTATGCAGCCATTGTAAACAATATGGACACAGTGAGGCAGATTGCAGAAAGAAGAAGAATGCTACAGACACTGTGAGACAAACTTTACCTGTACAGCAACAAGTGCAGCAAGCCCCTAGGAAACAGCAATGGCAAAATGCTGGGAGGGGAAGAGGAAGAGTGGGAAATGCGGGGAGAGGGTCAAGAGCTGGAGGAGGATATTATAGACAAGTTCAGCAGCAACAAAAAGAAAACACACAGTCACATAACCCTTTTTCAATCCTGCAAAATGAAGAAGAAGCCCAGGAAGCGCAAGTAATACAAAATGGAGACACAGAACCTGACATACAGGAGGGATTGCACACAGGTAAGGTTCCAGCACATGGTAAGGCCCCTATCTTGACTGTTAGTCATGGATAGGATCCTAATATGGAATGTAAGAGGCCTAAATGGCCCAAATAAGCAGAGAGATGTTGCTCTATTCTGCAAAAAAAACAATTGTGGGTTGGTAGCATTCCTAGAAACAAAAGTTAGAATAATTAATTTGGAAAAATGCAAAAAAAGATTCATGCTAGGGTGGGAATCATTCAGTAACCACAATGAACACAGATTGGGTAGAATATGGATAAGATGGTTACCAGATATTTTCCATGTTATTGTGCTTTTCTCTTCAGTGCAAATGATTACCTGTAAGGTAATTAATTTAGAGAGGAAAGAAGAATTTGTGGTCAGTTTTGTTTATGGACAAAATGAAAAAGAAAACAGAAAACAGTTATGGAAGGATCTTAGGGAATATGCAATTAATTGTAATGTCCATTGGATTGTTGGTGGGGATTTTAATAATGTTATGTATCCTGGGAATAGAAAAGGAGGGCAACCAGTTACACTTGCAGAAATCCAGGAGTTCAAAACCTGCATTGAGGACTGTATGCTCACTGAAATGGCTTGGACTGGCTGCCAGTACACATGGAACAATAGGCATGAGAATGGGGGGAGAGTTTACTCAAAAATTGACTGGGTTTTCACCAATAGCATCTGGCTGCAGGAACATGATCAGTGCACCCTCTAGTTTCTACCTGAGGGTGTATCTGATCACTCACCTGCTTACATAAACCTACAAAAGGAAACCACAAAAAGAAACATTCCCTTCAAATTCTTCAACATGTGGAGCCTCCACTCTGATTTCCATGCATTGGTGCAGCAAGCATGGAACTGCAGAACACAAGGCACAAAAATGTTCAGGGTATACAAAAAGCTGAAAAGAGTGAGAAAGGTTTTGAAAAAGCTTAACAAAAGTGAATTTAGTGATATTTTAGCTCAGGCTGGTATTGCTAGAATCACAATGACTCAAGCCCAGACAGAGGCAAATAAGGAGCCCCTCAATGAAACTCTACAGCAGGAAGAGATACAGGCAAGAAAGAGGTATAATGAGGTGAATATGGCAGCAGAAAATTTCCTGCAGCAGAAGAGCAAAGCTAAATGGGTGCAGCTGGGTGATGGGAACAACCAATTCTTCCATGCAATTATGAAACAGAAAAGGCAAAAGAACAGGCTACATTGACAGCAACAAAAGCCCAAGCCCAGATGGCTATGGCTCAGGATTTGATTGTTGAGGAATTTGTGGGATTTTACAGGAAAATGCTAAGAGTATCAGGGGTGAGGGAAACTACAGCAGACAGCTGCTTCTTTTCAGCAGGGCACAGGCTGGATATACACCAACAGATGACCTTATGTGCCCCTGTGAGTGCTGAAGAAATCAAGCTAGCCATGCATGATATTGACAGCAACAAAAGCCCAGGCCCAGATGGCTATGGCTCAGGGCTTTTCAAAGCAGCATGGCACATTGTGGGAGAAGAGGTGACTGAAGCCATCACTGACTTCTTTGAAACATCAAAAATGCTAAAGGAGGTGAATGCTACTAATCTTTGTCTAGTACAGAAGATAGAAAATCCAGAGATGGCATCTGATTAAAGACCAATTGCATGCTGCAACACCATCTACAAATGCATCTTTAAGGTACTGTGTGGAAGACTGGCAAGAGTGCTCCCTGACCTAGTCTAAGTGAACCAGGGTGCCTTTGTGGCCCAAAGATCAATTGTGCACAACATCATGATTTGCCAGGACCTGATCAAGCACTACAACAGAAAACAATCATCCCCAAGATGCTTGATGAAGATAGACCTAAGGAAAGCCTATGACACAATTCACTAGAGTTTTGTCAAGGAAATGTTGCTAGGGTATGGGTTTCCTGTAAAATTCATTGGCTGGGTCCTGGAATGCATCCAAACTGCAAGCTTCAGCATCAACATGAATGGGGAGGTTCATGGGTTCTTTCCTGCAAAACGGGGCATTAGACAGGGAGATCCAATATCTCCACTACTCTTCGTATTGGTAATGGAGTATCTCTCAAGAATCCTGAAAATAGCCTGTATGGACAAAAGCTTTACCTGGCATCCCATGTGCAAAGAACTGTCACTGAGTCACCTATGTTTTGCTGATGACCTGATGTGCTTTTGCAAAGCAGCACCAGCATCTGTAAACATCATGATGACCAGTTTAACCTATTTTTCAAAAGCTACAGGGCTGTGTGCAAACAATGAGAAATCTAACATGTACATTGCTGGTGTTAGTGAACAAATGAAGAGGGAGTTGTTAGGCTTATCAGGGTTCAGAGAGGGCACTTTACCTATGAAATATCTGGGAGTACCACTATCTCCATCCAATTGGAGCAAAATTGACTGTGAATGCTTAGTGGACGGAATGACAAAGAAGCTTCAGATATGGGCATCCAGGAACCTATCATATGCAGGATGGGCTCAACTAATCAACTCTGTGTTATTCTCCATACATGTATACTGGTCTAGCATTTTTATCATGCCTGCTGGGGTACTCAAAAGTGTAGAACAAAAATGCAGACAATTCTTGTGGGGCTCAACTGACCAAAAACAGAAGACAAGCTTGGTGGCATGGGATGTGGTATGCAGACCAAGGAAAAATGGGGGTTTGAACATAAAGAACTGCAAATGGTTTAATATTGCATTAAATGGAAAACATATATGGGACTTAGCCACAAAAAAAGACACTCTGCGGGTTAAATGGATAAATGGGGTTTATTTAAAGGGAGCTAATTTCTGGAACTATACTCCTGTATGGGGTGCTAGTTGGTACTGGAAAAAGCTTAACAAAACAAAAAGCCATTTCCAGGACCATTATTCAGCTAGAGGAGTGTGGAAGGGTAATAAAGATGGACTCTATTCTGCTGCAAGTGGATACAGTGTTCTCACAGGAGGCATGCCCAAATCTAGACATGCTAACCTGATTTGGGGAAAAATGACCATGCCTAGGCAGAGCTTTTGCTTGTGGTTGGCTCAGTTGGGAAGATTGTTAACAAAGGATAGGATGGTGAGAATGGGGTTCCTAAATGGAGACACCATGTGTAACCTGTGTAAAGAAAAGACAGAGGACCATAACCACTTGTTCTTCAATTGTAACATATCTGCAGGGATTCTGGACCAGGTAAAGGGATGGCTACAAATATCAGCTAACGCAAACTCTATCCAGGGATTGCTCAACTGGATAAGTAGGCAGAAATGTTCCAGATTCAGAAAGGAAACATATGCAGCTGGACTTGCAGCGACTGTGTATTGGATATGGAGATGCAGAAACATTCAACATTTTGAGGGAAGCAGAATGTCAATGTTGCAGATCATGCAACAGGTGCAGCAGGTGATCAGAATTAGAACTCAACAATGCAGCAGAGAAAGGAAAATCACCAACAGGGACAGGAGATGGATTGAAGAATTGTAATCTGTGCCCTGTGCAATTTTCAGCAGGGAAATGACAGCAGAAGCAGAACCAGATGTCAGCAGAGAGGCAGAAAAAGATGTTGCACAATCCAGAAGCTAAGCACGACCCCCAGACATGATGCAGTACAACAATTTCTACAGAAAATCAAGAATCAGAATGCATTAGGTGTTCAGCAGAGAATCCAGCAGGTCTGCAAGGCATAAGCACCTATGCAGGAAGCCAGGCAGCAGTTTTCAGCAGGGAATCAGTTGCATTTTGCTGCAGATAGGCAGAAGAGGGGAACCACTGCCTGTAGTAAGTTGCACCAGATAGAAGGAAGGAAGCAGAAGCAGGTGGCAGAACCTAGGCTGTGAACCAGGCAGCAGGATCTAGCAGGCAACAGGAACCAGCAGAATGTACAGGAAATCAGCAGGTTGTTGAAACAAGAAAGAAGGAGGAATGAATCAGCTTCTGGAAGATTTGTTGCAGAAACTAGGAAGTGAACCAAGCAGCAGGGTCCAGCAGGCAACCAGTGACGGGTTGCTGGAGAAAAGCAGAGCAAGGAATGAAAAAGAAAAACAGAAGAATTGGAAAGCTAAGTTGTAATTTGTAGTTTATTATGTTTTTGTTCTTTGTTGTAAGTCAGAAAAGATTTTTGTAATTTGTTATGTTTACAGAGATGGTGAACCACTGTCTGTAGTGAGTTGCACCAGATTGAAGGGTTGTAAGGTAGTAAAGGGATGCAGAGAAAAGAAACCCTACCTAGTAGGTGGCCTTGGATTTGCATTGCCTTAGGGCTGTAATCTTGTTACATTACAGTAGCAATAATACAATTTCTGACTTGCACCAAAAAAAAAAAACATTGGCATCGCGGCATCGACTTCTCCTCTAAAATGCTCTGACTTCTCTCCTCTACACCGTCCGTCCGCCATTGACGCAGTGTGAGTACCCATGGGGAAGAAAGATAAGGCAAAGCGAGGGGGAGACAAGCAAGATGACAATGGAGGGAACTCAGTACCACCAGGCCCGACGAAAACAGCGATTCAGAGACAAAATTCAAGCATGACCCGAGACAATCTAGATCGAGTTCTGCGAAACCTAACTGACGAATTGGAAGCACCGGAGGTTATGACACCTGAAACTGTTCAACAGATGGAAATTGCGAGAGAAAAGATAAATTCGTGGCTCTCAAAAATGAAGGAAAAGGCACGAACACTCTCTTCGTCTGAGGATGAAGATGACGGCCCAGAACCGACCAAACAGGAAGAGACAGCTACTGCAGGTAATACCTGAGCTTGGGATAAATTTGACATATCCAAATTAAAAAATTCTGGATTTTAATTGGATTTTGTTGAGCCAATCATGCATGAAGGGAAACCTGTAGGGGAAATTAATTACATGGATATAGAATCTGAAGTAAGTTACTGGAACAAAGCTGTCGTATGCTATATTATGGGATCAAAACCTCCAATTAATGTGTTAAGTGGGTACTTAAGAAGAATCTGGGCTAAGCGAGGGATGAATAAAATAGCCATGATGAAAAATGGATTGGTGCTGGTTAGGTTTGATTCAATAGAACAAAGAGATGCTGTGATTCAAGAGGGAGTATACCATTTTGACAACAAACCTATGATAGTGAGGCAGTGGTCTGAAAATGTGGATTATGCGCAGGAAGAATTAAGCTCAGTACCTATTTGGGTCAAATTTCCTAGCCTTAATGTGAAATATTGGAATGCTAAGGGCCTGAGCAAGATTGCCAGCCTTGTAGGAAGGCCAATGATGGCAGACAAAAACACAGAGCTCAAAGTAGGGATCCAATTTGCTAGAGTTTTGATTGAGGTGGCAGTGGGATCTGAATACCCTAGTAAGGTGCATTACAAGAATGAAAAAGGCAATATTGTGGAACAAGAAGTGGAATACGACTGGAAGCCTATTCTCTGCAAACACTGCAAGCAATATGGGCATACTGAGGAAGAATGCAGAAAGAAAGTAATTGCAGCCCCTGTGCCACAAACATTACCTGCACAGAAGCCACAAATTCTGCCTCCTAGAACTCAACAATGGCAGATTGCAGGAAGAGGGAGAGGAAGAGCATGGAATGCAGGGAGAGGGACAAGAGCAGGAAGAGGTTAGTATAGAAAAGTTCAACAACCTACAACTGGCTCTGAGATACAGAACAGTTTTGAAATCCTGCAAAATGAAGAAGAAACACTGGAGGCTCAGACAGAAACACCGGAGCCAGAACAACAGAATGTTCAGAATGCAGTTGAGGTGCCATTACATGGTAAGTCTCCTACCTTGATTGTTGGTCATGGATAGGATACTAGTATGGAATGTTAGAGGTCTAAATGGCCCAAATAAACAAAGGGATGTAGCACTTTTTTGTAAAGAAAATAAATGTGGAATGGTGGCTTTTTTAGAAATTATAATCAGATTAGCTAACCTTGGAAAATACAAAAATAGTTTCCTGCCAGGATGGGATTCATATAGCAATCACAATGAGCACAGTTTAGGTACAATCTGGTTAAGATGGATACCAAATTGTTTTCATGTGGATATTTTATTCTCGTCGGTGCAAATGATTATATGCAAAGTGGTGAATATTGTGGAAAAAAAAGAATTTGTGGCTAGTTTTGTCTATGGCCTAAATGAAAAAGAAGAAAGAAAAATCCTATGGAAAGACCTGTCAGATTTTGCTAGCAACTGTAATAAACCATGGTTTGTTGGAGGAGACTTCAACAATGTTATGCTAGCTGAAAACAGCGAAGGAGGGAACCCTGTTACATTCTCTGAAACCCAGGAGTTCAAAGAGTGTATTGAGCAATAATTCCTCACTGAAATGAGATGGTCTGGGTGCAAGTTTACATGGAACAACAGACATGAAAAGAGGGGGAGAGTTGACTCAAAAATAGATTGGGCCTTTGCAAACAGCCTCTGGTTCCAGGAATTGGATCAATTTGATCTTTAATTCCACCCAGAGGGAGTTTCAGACCATTCACCAATCTGTTTGGCCCTTCAGTCACAACCTGCAAAAACAAAAACACCCTTCAAATACTTCAACATGTGGAGCCTCCACTCTGAATTCCATGCTATGGTGCAGCAAGCTTGGAATTTCAGAACACAAGGCACAAAAATCTTCAGAGTGTACAGAAAACTGAAAAAAGTGAGACAAGTGCTGAAGAACTTAAACAAAAATGATTTTAGGGACATTATGGCAAAAGCAGACATTGCAAGAGCAAACATGACTCAAGCTCAGATTGATGCTAACAATGATCCCTTAAATGAGGAAACACAGCAGAAGGAACTACAGGCTAGGAAAAAATACAATGAGCTGAATATGGCTGCAGAAAACTTCTTACTGCAGAAAAGCAAGGCTAATTGGGTGCAGCTGGGGGATGGAAACACACATTTCTTCCATGCTGTTATGAAGCAAAGAAGACACAAGAATAGAGTGCTCTCAATCAGAACACAGCAGGGGGCTCTACTGGAAGATAAACAGTTGGTTATGGAGGAATTTGTGAGATTTTGCAAAGAAATGTTGGGAGTCTCAGGGGATAGGGTAGCTACAGCAGAAGCCAGTTTCTTCTCAGCAGGTCACAAACTGGATATACATCAACAAATGAACCTCATTGCTCCAGTCAGTGCCACTGAGGTGAAAACAGCAATGTTTGAGATAGACAGCAACAAAAGCCCGGGCCCAGATGGATTTGGTTCAGGCTTCTTTAAGGCAACATGGCATATTGTAGGGCATGAAGTGACTGAAGCTATCATTGACTTCTTTGAGTCATCCAGAATGCTTAAAGAAGTGAATGCTACAAACCTATGCCTTATACAGAAGATACAAAACCCAGAAAAGGCATCTGATTTAAGACCCATAGCATGCTGCAACACAATCTACAAGTGCATATCCAAGATCATGTGTGGAAGACTGGCAAAAGTTCTCCCAATGCTTGTTTCAGAGAACCAAGGAGCCTTTGTGGCCCAAAGATTAATTGTGAACAACATCATGATATGTCAGGACCTCATTAAGCACTACAACAGAAAACAATCCTCACCTAGATGCTTGATGAAGATAGACCTCAGAAAAGCATATGACACAATACACTGGGGATTCGTGAAGGAAATGCTACAAGGGTATGGATTCCTTGCAAAATTCAGTGGATGGCTAATTGAATGCATCCAAACAGCAAGCTTCTGCATCAATCTGAATGGGGAAACACATAGATACTTTACAGCAAAACGTGGCATTAGACAGGGTGATCCAATCTCTCCACTAATTTTTGTATTAGTTATGGAATACCTGTCTAGAACACTGAAAATAGCCTGCATGGATAAAAGCTTCAGTTGGCATCCCATGTGCATAGAGCTTGGCCTGAGTCATTTATGCTTTGCTGACGACCTAATGTGCTTCTGCAAAGCTGCCCCAGAGCCTGTGAACATCATGATGAACAACATAAACCACTTCTCACATGTCACTGGTCTATATGCAAACAAGGAAAAATCAAACATTTATGTTGCAGGGGTAAATGATCAAATGGAAAATGATTTGTTACACATCTCAGGATTTAGAGAGGGAACCCTACCCATGAAATACCTGGGTGTCCCTCTATCCCCGTCAAGATGGAGCAAAATTGATTGTGAGTGCTTGGTGGATAAGATGACTAGGAAATTGCAGATTTGGGCCTCCAGGAACCTCTCTTATGCAGGAAGAGTACAATTAATTAATTCTGTATTATTTTCCATACATGTATACTGGTCTAGCATATTCATTATGCCTACTGGGGTACTGAAAAGTGTGGAGCAAAAATGCAGATTTTTCTTATGGGGGACAACTGAACAAAAACAGAAGACAAGCTTGGTGGCATGGGACATGGTGTGCAGACCAAGGAAAAATGGTGGACTAAATGTTAAAAACTGCAAATGGTTCAACATAGCTCTAAATGGTAAGCATATCTGGGACCTAGCCACAAAGAAAGATACACTGTGGGTAAGATGGATCAATGGAGTTTATCTGAAAGGTGTCAACCTTTGGAACTATGCTCCAGTCTGGGGATCTAGTTGGTACTGGAACAAGCTTAACAAGACCAAAAGCCACTTCCAGGCACAATACACCACAAGGGGGACATGGAAGTTTGAAACTGATGGCCTATATACTGGTGCAAGTGGATACAGAATGATGCAAGGAAATATGCCAAAATACAGACATGCAGATTTAATCTGGGGGAAACTATCCATGCCTAGGCAAAGCTTCTGCCTTTGGCTAGCACAAAAGGAAAGATTGTTGACCAAAGATAGACTGGAGAGAATGGGATTCTTGAATGGGGATGCAATATGCTACATGTGCAAGCTGAAGCCAGAAGACCATAACCATCTGTTCTTTAATTGCAAAGTGGCAACAACAGTCCTGGAACAGGTAAAGAATTGGCTGGGGATTTCAGCAAAATCAAAAACAATACAGGGAATGCTCAACTAGATAAGTAAGCAAAAGTGCTCGACAGTCAGGAAGGGAGTGTATGCATCTGGGCTAGCAGCAGCTGTGTACTGGGTCTGGAAATGCAGGAACACTCATTTTGCTGGGGGAGGCAGCATTCCAGCAGCACAAATCATGCAACAGATACAGCAAATTGTTAGAATCAAAGCCCAACTATACAGCAACAGCAAGAGAAAGATATCCAGCAGGGACAAGAGATGGGTAGATGAGATATAGAGATCCCAGAAGCACTGCAATAAGTGAGATAAGGTGCAAATTAATCAGCAATAGGGCAGCACAGAAAGGTAGAAGCAAGACTCATCAGATCCTCAGCTGAGCAGCAAGAATTCTGTAAGGCAACAAATTAAATGCAGAAAAAAGGGAGAATAGGGGAATGGGCAGAAGCAGATCTCAGCAGAAAAATCAATAAAACCCTGCAAGGCATCAGAACATGCTGCAGGAATTAGCTAGCAGACTGCAGAAGGGGAGCAGAAGCAGCACCCAGCAGAAAACCAGGGGCAGGAAGCTGGAGAAAAGCAGAGCAAAAAGAAACAGAAAAACAAAAGAATGGAAACTAGAAGAAAATAACCTGTGCAGGAAAAAGGAAAAAGATTCCTGAAGTAATAGGCAGAAGCAGATACCATCAGGAGCTCAACAGTGAATCAAGCAACTCAGAAAGGTAGCAGCAAAGTGCAGGAAAATACAACAGATTTCAGCAGAGAAGCAGAAGCAGGAGAGCAGGACCCGGGGCTGTGAATAGGACAGCAGGATGTCTTGCAGCAGGAATAGGCAGCAGTGCAGGAATTCAGGCAGCAGGTTCCAGCAGGTAATCAGCAGCAGGTTGATGAAGCAAGGCAGAATGAGGAATGAAACAGTTCCAAGCAGAGTTGAAAAGCTAAAAGAAGTTGTAATATTTTTAGCTATTTATGTTTTTGTATTTTGCTGTAAGTCAGAAATAATTTTTGCAAATTGTAATGTTTACAGAGATGGTGAGGAATAATTTTTGGTAATGTCTACAGAGATGGTGAACCACTGCCTGTAGTGAGTTGCACCAGATTAGGTTGTAAGGTAGTAGAGGGATGTAGCAAAAAGGAACCCTACCTAGTAGGTGGCCTTGGATCTGCATTGCCTAAGGACTGTAATCTTGTTACATTACAGTGAGCAATAATACAATTTCTGACTTGCACCAAAAAAACATTGGCATCGAATCTTCTCTCTAAAGATGCTCCGACTTCTCTCCTCTACACCGTCCGTCCGCCATTGACGCACTGTGAGTACCTATGGGGAAGAAAGAAAAGGCAAAGAGAGGAGGAGACAAGCAAGATGACAATGGAGGGAACTCAGTACCACCAGGCCCGACGAAAACAGTGATTCAGAGACAAAATTCAAGCATGACCCGAGACAATCTAGATCGAGTTGTGCGAAACCTAACTGATGAATTAGAAGCACCGAAGGTTATTACACCTGAAACTGTTCAACAGATGAAAATTGCGGGAGAAAAAATCAATTCGTGGCTTGCAAAAATGAAGGAAAAGGCACGAACACTCTCTTCGTCTGAGGATGAAGATGACGGCCCAGAACCGACCAAACAGCAAGAGACAGCTACTGCAGGTAATACCTCAGCCTGGGATAAATTTGACATATCCAAATTAAAAAATTCTGCATTTAAATTGTATTTTGTTGAGCCAATTATGCAGGGAAACCTGTAGGGGAAATTAACTACATGGATATAGAATCTGAAGTAAATTACTGGAACAAAGCTGTCGTATGCTATATTATGGGATCAAAACCCCCAATTAATGTGTTAAGTGGGTACCTAAGAAGAATCTGGGCTAAGCAAGGGATGAATAAAATAGCCATGATGAAAAATGGATTGGTGCTGGTTAGGTTTGATTCAATAGAACAAAGAGATGCTGTAATTCAAGAGGGAGTATACCATTTTGACAACAAAGCTATGATAGTGAGGCAGTGGTCTGAAAATGTGGATTATGCGCAGGAAGAATTAAGCTCAATACCAATTTGGGTCAAATTTCCTGGTCTTAATGTGAAATATTGGAATGCTAAGGGCCTGAGCAAGATTGCCAGCCTTGTAGGAAGGACAATGATGGCAGACAAAAACACAGAGCTCAAAGTAGGGATCCAATTTGCTGGAGTCTTGATTGAGGTGGCAGTGGGATCTGAATACCCTAGTAAGGTGCATTACAAGAATGAAAAAGGCAATATTGTGGAACAAGAAGTGGAATACGACTGGAAGCCTATTCTCTGCAAACACTGCAAGCAATATGGGCATACTGAGGAAGAATGCAGAAAGAAAGTAACTGCAGGCCCTGTGCCACAAACATTACCTGCACAGAAGCCACAAACTCTGCCTCCAAGAACTCAACAATGGCAGATTGTAGGAAGAGGGAGAGGAAGAACATGGAATGCAGGGAGAGGGACAAGAGCAGGTAGAGGCCAGTATAGAAAAGGTCAACAACCTACAACTAACTCTCAGATACAGAACAGTTTTGAAATCCTGCAAAATGAAGAAGAAACATTGGTGGCACAGACAGATACACTGGAGTCAGAACAACAGAAAGTTCAGAATGCAGTAGAGGTGCCATTACATGGTAAGTCTCCTACCTTGACTGTTGGTCATGGATAGGATACTAGTATGGAACGTTAGAGGCCTAAATGGCCCAAATAAACAAAGGGATATAGCCCTTTTTTGTAAAGAAAATAATTGTGGAATGGTGGCTTTTTTACAAACTAAAATCAGATTAGCTAACCATGGAAAATACAAAAATAGTTTCATGCCAGGATGGGAATCGTATAGCAATCACAATGAGCACAGTTTAGGTAGAATCTGGTTAAGATGGATACCAAATTGTTTTCATGTGGATATTTTATTCTCTTCTGTGCAAATGGTTATATGCAAAGTGGTGAATATTGTGGAAAAAAAAGAATTTGTGGCTAGTTTTGTCTATGGCTTAAATGAAAAAGAAGAAAGAAAAATCCTATGGAAAGACCTGTCAGATTTTGCTAGCAATTGTAATAAACCATGGTTTGTTGGAGGAGACTTCAACAATGTTATGCTAGCTGAAAACAGAGAAGGTGGAAATTTTGTTACATTCTCTGAAACCCAGGAGTTCAAAGAGTGTATTGAGCAATGCTTCCTCACTGAAATGAGATGGTCAGGGTGCAAGTTTACATGGAACAACAGGCATGAAAGGGGGGGGGGAGAGTTTACTCAAAAATAGATTGGGCCTTTGCAAACAGCCTCTGGTTCCAGGAATTTGATCAATTTGATCTTAAATTCCACCCAGAGGGAGTTTCAGACCATTCACCAATCTGTTTGGCCCTTCAGTCACAACCTGAAAAAAAAAAAAAAAAAAAAAACAAAACACACCCTTCAAGTACTTCAACATGTGGAGCCTCCACTCTGAATTCCATGCTATGGTGCAGCAAGCTTGGAATTTCAGAACACAAGGCACAAAAATGTTCAGAGTGTACAGAAAACTGAAAAAAGTGAGACAAGTGCTGAGGAACTTAAACAGAAATGATTTTACGGACATTATAGCACAAGCAGACATTGCAAGAGCAAACATGACTCAAGCCCAGATTGATGCTAATAATGAGCCCTTAAATGAGGAAACACAGCAGAAGGAACTACAGGATAGGAAAAAAATACAATGAGCTGAATATGGCTGCAGAAAACTTCTTACAGCAGAAAAGCAAGGCTAATTGGGTGCAGCTGGGGGATGGAAACACACACTTCTTCCATGCTGTTATGCAGCAAAGAAGACACAAAAATAGAGTGCACTCAATCAGAACACAGCAGGGGGCTCTACTGGAAGATAATCAGTTGGTTATGGAGGAATTTGTGAGATTTTACAAAGAAATGTTGGGAGTCTCATGGGATAGGGCAGCTACAGCAAAAGCCAGTTTCTTCCCAGCAGGACACAAACTGGATATACATCAACAAATAAACCTCATTGCTCCAGTCAGTGCCACTGAGGTGAAAACAGCAATGTTTGAGATAGACAGCAACAAAAGCCCGGGCCCAGATGGATTTGGTTCAGGCTTCTTCAAGGCAACATGGCATATTGTAGGGCATGAAGTGACTGAAGCTATCATTGACTTCTTTGAGTCATCCAGAATGCTAAAAGAAGTGAATGCTACAAACCTATGCCTTATACAGAAGATACAAAACCCAGAAAGGCATTTTATTTCAGACCCATAGCATGCTGCAACACAATCTACAAGTGCATATCCAAGATCATGTGTGGAAGACTGGCAAAAGTCCTCCCAATGCTTGTTTCAGACAACCAGGGAGCCTTTGTGGCCCAAAGATTAATTGTGAACAACATCATGATATGTCAGGACCTCATTAAGCACTACAACAGAAAACAATCCTCACCTAGATGCTTGATGAAGATAGACCTGAGAAAAGCATATGACACAATACACTGGGGATTCGTGAAGGAAATGCTACAAGGGTATGGATTCCTTGCAAAATTCTGTGGATGGCTAATTGAATGCATCCAAACAGCAAGCTTCTGCATCAATCTGAATGGGGAAACACATGGATACTTTACTGCAAAACGTGGCATTAGACAGGGTGATCCGATCTCTCCACTAATCTTTGTATTAGTTATGGAATACCTGTCTTGAACACTGAAAATAGCCTGTATGGATAAAAGCTTCAGCTGGCATCCCATGTGCAAAGAGCTTGGCCTGAGTCATTTATGCTTTGCTGACGACCTAATGTGCTTCTGCAAAGCTACCCAAGAGCCTGTGAACATCATGATGAACAGCATAATCCACTTCTTACAAGTCACTGGCCTATATGCAAACAAGGAAAAATCAAACATTTATGTTGCAGGGGTAAATGATCAAATGAAAAATGACTTGTTACACATCTCAGGATTTAGAGAGGGAACCCACCCATGAAATACCTGGGTGTCCCTCTATCCCCTTCAAAATGGAGCAAAAATGATTGTGAGTGCTTGGTGGATAAAATGACTAAGAAATTGCAGATTTGGGCCTCCAGGAACCTCTCTTATGCAAGAAGAGTGCAATTAATTAATTCTGTGTTATTTTCCATACATATATACTGGTCTAGCATATTCATTATGCCTACTGGGGTACTGAAAAGTGTGGAACAAAAATGCAGATTTTTCTTATGGGGGACAACTGAACAAAAACACAAGACAAGTTTGGTGGCATGGGACATGGTGTGCAGACCAAGGAAAAATGGTGGACTAAATGTTAAAAACTGCAAATGGTTCAACATAGCTCTAAATGGTAAGCATATCTGGGACCTAGCCACAAAGAAAGATACACTATGGGTAAGATGGATCAATGTAGTTTATCTGAAAGGTGTCAACCTTTGGAACTATGCTCCAGTCTGGGGATCTAGCTGGTACTGGAACAAGCTGAACAAGACCAAAAGCCACTTTCAGGCACAATACACTACAAGGGGGACATGGAAGCTTGAAACTGATGGCCTATATACTGCTGCAAGTGGATACAGAATGATACAAGGAAATATGCCAAAATACAGGCATGTAGATTTAATCTGGGGGACACTATCCATGCCTAGGCAAAGCTTCTGCCTCTGGCTAGCACAAAAGGAAAGATTGTTGACCAAAGATAGACTGAAGAGAATGGGATTCTTGAATGGGGATGCAATATGCTACATGTACAAGCTGTAACCTGAAGATCATGACCATTTGTTCTTTAATTGCAAAATGGCAACAACAGTCCTGGAACAGGTAAAGAATTGGTTGGGAATTTCAACAAAATCAAAAACAATACAGGGAATGCTCAACTGGATAAGTAGGCAAAAGTGCTCGACAGTCAGGAAGGGAGTGTATGCATCTGGGCTAGCTGCAACTATGTACTGGGTCTGGAAATGCAGGAACACTCATTTTGCTAGGGAAGGCAGCATTGCAGCAACACAAATTATGCAACAGATATAGCAAATTGTTAGAATCAAAGCCCAACAATACAGCACCAGCAAGAAAAAGATATCCAGCAGGGACAAGAGATGGGTAGAGGAGATATAGAAATCTCAGAAGCACTGCAATAAGTGAAATAAGGTGCAAATTAATCAGCAATAGGGAAGCACAGAAAAGTAGAAGCAGGACTCATCAGTTCCTCAGCAGAGCAACAAGAATTCTGTAAGGTAACAGAATAAATGCAGGAAAAAGGGAGAAGATTTCAAAAGAGAAAAGACAGAAGCAGATCTCAACAGAAAAATCAAGAAACCCTACAAGGCATCAGAACATGATGCAGGAATAGCTAGCAGACTTCAGAAGGGGAGCAGAAGCACCACCCAGCAGAAAACCATGGGCAGGAAGCTGGAGAAAAACTAAACAAAAAGAAACAGAAAAACAGAAGCATGGAAACTAGAAGAGAATAACCTGTGCAGAAAAAGGAAAAAGATTCCTGAAGAAATAGGCAGAAGCAGATAGCATCAGGAACTCAGCACTGAATCAAGCAACTCAGAAAGGTAGCAGAAAAGTGCAGGAAATTACAGCAGAATTCAGCGGAGAATCAGAAGCTGGGAAGCAGGACCCGGCGTTGTGAATAGGACAGCAGGATGTCCTGCAGCAGTTAACCAGCAGGAATTCAGACAGCAGGTTTCAGCAGGTAATTAGCAGCAGGTTGATGAAGCAAGGCAGAATGAGGAATGAAACGGCTCCAAGCAGAGTTGAAAAGCTAGAAGAAGTTGTAATATTTTTAGCTATTTATGTTTTTGTAGTTTGCTGTAAGTTAGAAATAATTTTTGCAAATTGTAATGTGTACAGAGATGGTGAGAAATAATTTTGCAAATTGTAATGTTTACAGAGATAGTGAACCACTGCCTGTAGTGAGTTGCACCAGAACGAAAGGTTGTAAGGTAGTAGAGGGATGTAGCAAAAAGGAACCCTACCTAGTAGGTGGCCTTGGATCTACATTACCTAAGGACTGTAATCTTGTTACATTACAGTGAGCAATAATACAATTTCTGACTTGCACCAAAAAAAACATTGGCATCGCATCGCGCGAAAAGGCCTGTTAGGTGCTTTTTCTCTCTCTAGAAAATGCTCTCTCCTCTTTCCTCTTCACTGCTTGTTAGCCATTACCGAAGCTTTGAGTTTCAATGGGGAAAAAGGATAAGGCCAAGAAAGGAGCTGAGAAACAAGGCGATGATGAAGTAAGATCTATGGCACCTCCAAGTCCGACGAAAATCACAAACCCTAGGCAATGTAACAGTAGCGAACGTCCTAATCTTGATAGAGTTGTTCGTATTCTCACAAATGAATTGGAAGCACCTGAAATCTTGACACCTGAGGTACAGCCAGAAACGGTTCAACAATTGGAGATAGCTAGAGAAAAGATAAACTCATGGCTATCGAAGATGAAGGATAAAGCTAAAACCCACTTCTCAAGGGAAGATGATATTGAAGCACATGAAGCTGAAAATAATGAGGAACCCCCTGGAATAGGTAATATCTCGGCTTGGGACAAATTTGATATAACTAAATTGCGTAATGCTGGGTTTAAATTGGAGTTCATTGAACCTATGATACATGAGGGGCATCCAGTTGGGGAAATTAAAATTATGGATATTCAATTAGAAATTAGTTACTGGAATCAGGCAGTTGTATGCTATGTCATGGGCTCTAGGCCTCCTATCACAGTTTTCAGTGGGTTTTTGAGAAGAATTTGCGGAAAAAGGGCATGAACAAAATAGCTATGATGAATAATGGATTGGTTTTGGTGCGTTTTGATTCATTATAACAAAGGGATGCTGTTTTGCAAGAGGGTGTGTATCATTTTGACAATAAGCCACTAATTGTAAGGCCATGGTCTGAAAATGTGGACTATGCAAGGGAGGAGCTCACTTATGTCCCTATATGGGTCAAATTCCCTGGGCTTGATGTGAAGTACTGGAATGTTGTGGGTTTAAGCAAAATATCAAGCCTCAATGGTAGGCCAATGATGGTTGATAAGAACACTGAGCTCAAGGTTGGCATCCACTATGCTAGGGTGTTGATTGAGGTGGAAATTGATGGCACATATCCAGATAAAGTGTTGTTTAAGACTGAGAGGGGCAATATAGTGGAGCAGGAGGTGGAATATGACTGGAAGCCTACATTGTGCAGCTATTGCAAGCAATATGGGCATATTGAGGGGGAATGCAGGAAGAAGAAGAAGGTTCCTGAACCTGTTGTTCAGCCTACACAGACAGCACTGATTACTAATCCTGTACAACCAGCTGCACCCAGGAATCAGAAATGGCATAATGCAGGGAGAGGCAGAGGAGCAATGAGGAATGCAGTCAGAGGAAGAATGGGTGGTGGGAGGGGGTTTTACAGGCCTAGGCCCCAGCAACAGAACATAACTACAAGTGTGCATAATCAATTTGAATTGTTGCAAGCAAATGGTGAGATCCAGGAGATGCAAGAACCACAGGAACCCACTGCAGAACCAGAGGTGCTAGAGATATTGCAGGATGGTATGGTGCCACAGCATGGTATGTCCCCTATACAGTCAGATGGTAATGGATAGAGTCCTTGTTTGGAATGTAAGAGGGCTTAATGGCCCTAATAAGCAAAGAGATATTGCTCTCTTTTGCAAAAAACATAAATGTGGTTTTGTGGCCTTGTTAGAAACTAAAATTAGAGCAGTTAACTATGAAAAATGAAAAATAAGCTTCATGTCTGAGCGGAAATCTTTTATAAACCATGACAAGCATCATTTGGGGAGGATATGGATTAGGTGGTTGCCTAATTTTTTCCATGTTGATATTATTTTGTCCATTGCACAAATGGTTGTATGTTCAGTTTGTCATAGGGAGAGCAAAAGGAATTTGTAATCAGTGTTGTGTATGGGTTGAATGAGAAAGAAGAGAGGGTGCAGCTGTGGGATGATCTAAAGGCGTATGCAGCAAATTGCCAACTTCCTTGGCTAGTCACTGGAGATTTTAATAATGTTTTGCAGTTTGAAGATAGGCAGGGGGGTTCTTGTGACCTTGGCTGAAATTCAGGAGTTTAAAAGCTATCTGGACAATTGTTACCTTACTGAGATCATATGGTTTGGGTGCAAGTATACCTGGAATAACAGGCATGAGGGGGGGGGGGGAGTTTACTCAAAAATTGATTGGACTTTTGCAAATAGTTCTTGGCTCCAGATTTATGATCAGTGTACTGTCCAATACTACCCTGAAGGAGTTTCAGATCACTCCCCAATGTGTCTCACACTTATGAAAAGCAGTGAGAGGAATAAAGCTCCTTTTAGGTTTTTTAATATGTGGAGCCTCCACTCTGAATTTCAAGCAAGCTTGGATTTTCAGAACACAAGGCACAAAAATGTTTCAATTATACCAGAAAATGAAAAATGTGAGGAGTGTGCTGAAAAAGCTGATAGGGATGAATTTGGTAATATCTTAGCCCAGGCAGATATTGCCAAAGAGAATATGATGCAAGCACAAATAAAAGCCAACTGTGATCCTTTGAATGAGGATATGCAGATGGAAGAATTACAGGCTAGGAAGATATTTAATACTGTAAATATGGCAGCTGAAAACTTCCTTCAGCAGAAGAGCAAGGTGAAATGGGTTCAATTGGGAGATGGCAATACTCAATATTTTCACTCTATCATGAAGCAAAGAAGACAACAGAATAGAGTGCTTTCTTTGCAGACACAGGAGGGGGTTATGCTTGAGGATCAGAATTTGATAATGGGGGAATTCCTGAAGTTTTATGAGAATATGTTGGGTGTAATTGGTGCTAGAGAGATGTGTGCAGATAGTTGTTTCTTTTCAGCTGGCCACAGGCAGGATATTCCTCAACAGATGAGGTTGATTGCCCCAGTTACTGCAGACGAAGTCAAAAGGGCCATGTTTGATATTGATTGCAACAAAAGTCCAAGACCAGATAGGTTTGGATCTGGTTTTTTCAGATAAGCTTGGCAGGTGGTGGGTGATGAGGTTGTTGCTGCAGTTTTGGACTTCTTTGAGTCTTCAAAAATGCTCAAAGTAGTTAATGCTACTAATCTTTTCTTAATACAGAAGATCCCTGCTCCTGAAAAGGCTTCTGATTTCAGGCCAATAGCATGTTGCAATACAATATACAAGTGCATATCAAAAATCTTTGTGCAGTAGATTGGCTAAAGTGTTACATGATTTGGTGTCCATGAATCAAGGAGCTTTTATGGCTCAAAGGTCAATTGTGCATAATATTATGATATGTAAAGATCTAATTAAGCATTACAGAAGAAAACAGTCCTCGCCTAGATGCTTGATGAAAATTGATCTAAGAAAGGCATATGACACTATTCATTGGGGCTTTATTAAAGAAATGCTGCAAGGGTATGGTTTCCCTGTGAAGTTTAGTGGATGGCTTATGGAGTGCATTCAGACTGCAAGTTTCAGTATCAATGTGAACGGTGAGAGTCATGGATATTTTATAGCAAAGCATGGTATTAGACAAGGGGACCATGTCTCTCCTCTAATCTTTGTGCTGGTGATGGAGAATCTATCTGGAATCTTGAAGACTGCTAGCCTGGATCCTGCTTTTCATTGGCATCCTATGTGTAAAGAGCTTGCTTTGAATCATATGTGCCTTGCAGATGATCTAATGTGTTTCTGTAAAGCTGATTGTGCCTCTGTGTCTACTTTGATGGAGAGCATTAGTTATTTTTCTAAGGTGACTGGACTACATGCTAACAAGGAGAAGTCCAATATCTACCTTGCTGGGGTGACTGAAGAAACAAAGAGGAGTTTGTTGCAGCTATCTGGTTTCAGTGACGGGGTGATGCCTATGAGATATCTGGGGGTCCCTTTATCTCCTACAAAATGGAGCAAAATTGATTGTGAGTATTTAGTTGATAAAATGACTAAAAGATTGCAGGTTTGGGCTTCCAAAAATCTTTCATATGCAAGAAGGACTCAGCTGATTAATTCAGTATTGCTCTCAATCCATGTCTATTGGTCTAGCATCTTCATCATGCCTGCAGGAGTACTGAAACAAATAGAACAAAAATGCAGAATGTTCTTATGGGGGAATAATGATCATCAGCACAAGACAAGCTTGGTTACATGGGATATAGTATGCAGACCCAGGAAATATGGGGGCCTCAATTTTAAGAACTGTAAATGGTTCAATATTTCTCTAAATGGGAAACACATTTGGGATATAGCCACAAAAAAAGACACTGGGATTTATTTAAAGGGGCAAAATTTCTGGGAGTACTTCCCTGTATGGGGTAGTAGCTGGTACTGGAGGAAGATTAACAAAGTAAAAGCCTATTTCTGTAGCTTTTACAGAGATGGAAATGTCTGGAAGGGGACTCAGGATGGTGTGTATACAGCTGCAAGTGGATATACTGTCCTATCAGGGGCTATGCCTAAGTGCAGGCATGCAAACTTGATATGGGGAAGAATTTCTATGCCAAGACATAGTTTTTGCCTATGGCTTGCTCAAATGGGGAGACTACTCACTAAAGATAGAATGCAAAGAATGGGTTTCCTGTGTGGAGATACAATCTGTTACCTGTGCAGGAGAGGGGTGGAGGACCATTGTCACTTATTCTTCCAGTGTCTGAAGTCTGCAGAGATTATGGAGAAAGTAAAAGATTGGCTTCAGGTCTCAGCTAGAGCAACTACAGTACAGGGGGTTCGGAACTGGATCAGCAGACAGAAAATTACAAGTTTTGGGAGAAGTGTTTATGCTGCAGTTATAGCAGCTACTGTGTATTGGATATGGAAATGCAAAAATCTGAAGTGCTTTGAAGGAGTAGTGCTGTCACCTGAATTTATTTTTCAGCAGATTCAGAATGAAGTCAGAGCAAGAATACAGGGATGCAGTACAAGGAAAGTTACACAGAAGGACAAGACATGGCTGAGGGAGTTATAAAGTTGTTTTGTGGAAACGACTAAAATGTAATGGTTTTTGTCCTTGTTTTAAATAGCTGATGATGTTTAGGTTTTGTTGATGTAGCCTAGTTTGGTATGTTTTTGAGTTGTAATTTGGTTAGTTTGGTATTGAGGGATGTAAGTATGGAGGAACCCTACCTACTAGGTGGCCTCTAGCTTTACATTGCCTTTTAGGTTGTAAATTATGCTTTTTTACAGCTTCATTAATGCAATCTCTACCATTGCACCAAAAAAAAAAAAAAAAAAAAAATTGCCATCGCTTCAAACCTCCCTTACAAGCCCATTAGGGACCCACTAACCGACTTTAGGGGCCTCCCATGTCCCCTAGGGGTCTCCCGTGCGATAAGGGCCAAAATATTAACCTTGAAAAGTTTGCTTCCGGAGGCCCAAAACACGTCCCCTAGAGTATTCCGGGGGCTCGGTTTCCGTTTTTGCCAGAAATTTTTTCGGGGCTCTATTATGGCCCTAGGGGACCCCCTGTACCCCGGGAGGGTCACCTTAATCCCCGAACTCCGATATCACCCATGTCGCCCGTTTTCGGGCCTTTAACATTGGCATCGCGTCAAACCGCCCTTACAAGCCTATTAAGGACCCAACAACTAACCCTAGGGGCCTCCCATGTCCCCTAGGGGTCTCCCGTGCAATATGGGGCGAAATATTACCGTCGAAAAGTTTGCGTCCGAAGGCCCAAAACACGTCCCCTAGAGCGTTCTAAGGACCCGGTTTCCGTTTTCGCCCGAAAATTTTTCAGGGGCTCTATTATGGTCCTAGGGGACCCCCAGTGCCCCGGGAGGGTCATACTTATTCCCGAACTCCTATATCACCCACGTCGCCCGTTTTCGGGCCTTAACTTTGGCATCCTGTCAAACCGCCCTTACAAGCCTATCAGGGACCCAATAACCGACCCTAGGGGCCTCCCATGTCCCCTAGAGGTCTCCCGTGCTATATGGGGCGAAAATATTACCGTCAAAAAGTTTGCGTCCGGAGGCCCAAAACATGTCCCCTAGAGCATTCCCGGGGCCTGGTTTCCGTTTTCCCGAAATTTTTTCGGGGCCTCTATTATGGCCCGAGGGGACCCGCGGTGCCCCAGGAGGGTCACCTTCATCCCCGAACTCCGTTATCACCCATGTCTCCCGTGTTCAGCCCTTAACATTGGCATCGCGTCAAACCGCCCTTACAAGCCTATCAAGGACCCAATAACCGACCCTAGGGGCCTCCCATGTCCCCTAGGGTTGTCCCGTGCGATATGGGGCAAAAAGTTTTACGTCGAACAGTTTGCGTCCGGAGGCCCAGAACACGTCCCCTAGAGAATTCCCAAGGCCTGGTTTCCGTTTTCGCCCCAATTTTTTTCGGGGGTTCTATTACGGCCCTAGGGGACCCCCGGTGCCCCGGGAGGGTCACCTTCATCCCCTTACTCCGATATCACCCATGTCGCCCGTTTTCGGGCCTTAGCATTGGCATCGCGTCTAAACGCCCTTACAAGCCTATCAGGGACACAATAACCGACCCTAGGGGCCTCCGATGTCCCCTAGGGGTCTCCCGTGCGATATATGGCGAAAATATTAACGTCGAAAATTTTGCCTCCGGAGGCCCAAAACACGTCCCCTAGAGCATTCCTGGGGCCCGATTTTCGTTTTCGCCCGAAATTTTTTTGGGGGCTCTTTTATGGCTAGGGCTGCACATAGGTCTAGAACCTAACCAAATTG
The DNA here is from genome assembly GCA_038025085.1 of Tetragonia tetragonoides. Taxonomy (NCBI): domain Eukaryota; kingdom Viridiplantae; phylum Streptophyta; class Magnoliopsida; order Caryophyllales; family Aizoaceae; genus Tetragonia; species Tetragonia tetragonoides. Next base: position 27,618,558 of record CM076149.1, on the reverse strand, counting down.
GACCGAACCTGAATCTAGTCAATTAGTGGACCGAGGACCTAAATTATAAATACAATAGGTTTTGGACCTAACCGAACCTGGAAAACCTGGACCGAACCTGAATGGACCTAATGGACCTGAATTGTTTTGAGATCCAATACGACTTTTAATATTACTCATAAAAAAATTGAACAAATAATATTCAATTCCAAGCAAGTAAACAACACAAAAACAAAAACACAATCAAAGTCCAAACAAGCCTTAATATGTTTAATCAATGCAAGAATGAACTAAAACAATCAAAAATTCAAAGATTTTCAGTTCACAAATCCCACAAGACCACTTTTTTATATTTTTTTTCATAATTCCAAAAGTTTTTCGGTCCATTAGACCCCACAAAGTCACTCTTTTGTATTTGTTTTTTTATAATTTAAAGGTTTTCGATCCAACTAGGTCCAAACCGGAAAAAAGATCGAACCAGACCTAAACCGACATTTTGATAAAAGTTGGACCGTGGACCTAATCGAATACATTAGGTTCGATCTAGGTCTGACCCGGTTAGGTTAGGTTCGGTCTAAATACCAGGTCTGGACCTATTCTTGTGCAGCCCTAGTTATGGCCCTAGGGTACTGATAGGCCCGCAAGTGCACGGGTATATCATTGTAATAAAAATATCGAACAACAAGGAGTGATCGATTCCAAATACTAGTTTTTCTTAAACTCAACAAGCTAAGCGATAAAAAATTGGAGTTTTTCTAATTATCAACTAAGAACGCAAATTAACAATGAAAAGATATCAAGAACTAAGACCTAGGATTGACTTCACCTCCACTATAATTCCTTGATGCAACTGATAAGTCTAACTAACATGTAAAATCGAACATATATGTAAGGACGGAATTATAAGACACCAAGAATCCTCTCTCGATGGTTAAAAGATACACTTAAAATAACCAAATTCCTATTCTCATGGAATAAAGCTAAATCAAGAGCATTAAGATCATAACAATTCCAAATATCTCAAGAATTTCTAATCTACTCTCGTGATTAGGCAATCTTGTCAATTGTTTGAGTTCCGACAACTAACAAGTTTCTCTCGAACATGAGTTAGTCGTCTAACAAATAGATAAGCACACAAACTATTGATCGCAACAATATTCTAAAACATGCTAATCAAACAAATTAGGGCATCAAGGAACCAAGCTTTGGCTACATCAATCCTAGATGGGGAATTTAGCTACTCATGATTATTATAACGACTAGGAAGACAATGAAATTCATGCACAAGTCCAATAAGCAAAATAAACTAGAAATCATCAACTAATAGAGATATTAAACTAGAATTATAGAGAGAGGGAGAGAGAAGATAGGGAAGAGAGATAAACCAAGATGCTTCAATTGCAAGCTCCAAGAACTTGAAGAGAAATCCAAACTTGCAAACTTGTTCTTCAAATTACAATAAACTAAAAGTGTTTGATTCTAATATTAATCTAGAAAGCATAAAAGAGTTTGTAAAATATGAGAGAGATAATGGGGTGCTAAGAGATGATGAAAGAGATGAGTTTGTAAACATGCTAATCTCTAGTCGGATCCAAGTGAAAAGCCAAAGGAATGGCAAAGGTCTCGACTTAAAAACTCGATTTCCGGCAGGTTGCATGGTCGTGCGAAAAATATGAAGGAAAGTTGCATGGTCGTGCAACCCTTCTTAAGCTCACTGACTTAGTTGCATGGTCATGCAAGGTTTAGCCTTCAAATTCGCATGGTCGTGCAAGTGCAACTTTGCCTAGAACTTCGTTTTTGCACTTCTCTTCTCGCTTGCTTTTTGTATGGCATATTCCTCGACTTCTTCTTTGACGATTGCGACTCCAAATCATCTCCAAAGTCTCTACCAATCTTCGGGGTCTCAAAATGTCCTAAAAACACATCAAAACACAAACATACCTCATGTAGTCATCTTTATCACAATAATCATAAAATCTCATAAAGAAACGATATAATTATCATGAAACCAATCAAATGAGTGCGTTTATCACATGAATAATAGCTCAATTTACGCACTCATCAAACTCCCCCAAGTTTAAGTCTTTGCTTGTCCCCAAGCAAAACACGTCAAGACAAGGGATTCGGGGAACAAAGAACAAGTGATCACTTTCTCAGACCATGTTTTAAAAGCAACATCAAAGCCAAAAGAACTAACCCAAGTCAAGAACAATAGTGACAAAGCCTCTCGAATTCACATAGCACATCATGTAATAGCGATCAAAAACATCCAAACTTACCACAAGACCCACTCTCGAATGTTGCATAGCAAAGTAGAAAGACCCTCATTTTAGGTAAGTGGACACTCACACTCATGTGTTTTGAAATTGACAATTAAAGTGGGTTTCTCTCAATACTCAACTCAAAAGTTATGGTTTACCATATGCTCACCAATCGTCTCAAATCTCCTCCGCTAAGGACAATTGATATAAACGAGTCAAGAAGACTTTCATAGGTTGTACGGTAGGCTTAAGGGTGAAGGGTAGGACAAAATTGTTCGGATAGTTGGTTAAGGATGTCATGAAACTAGTGGAGGAAAAATCATTAATTCACTTCATGCATGAGGGTAAACAATGCGGAACTCCGACTAAAAAAAAGCAACATCTAACCAATATCACCAAACTCTTTTGAAATACTCTTCATTCAAGCACAACTTTCAAGAATTCAACCTTTTATTCATTTTATTTTATTTATCATTTATTTTTTTATTTTTGTTTTTTAAATTTTTCTGATTTTTTTTTTTTTTTTTTTTTGGAACCAAACTTTGAATTTCAACCATCCTTTCAAGAGCTTACACAAACCACGGAGTTACACATTGTGAAATGTACCATAAACTACAAAGCTAATCTCCACTCCACAAGTCTCATGACGAAAGGGCAAACATGGTTTTTCAGGTCAAAAGGCTTGTAATGCGGGTGAAAGCAAAGAATAGGCAAAGCTCAAAGTGGTTCACAAGGGGATAAATTGCCAAGGGTTTGCTTATTTGGCTATTAGCTAAATATTGAAAGAATGCCTTAATCATACTCGTTCACTCAATGTCAAGTGCAGACTCGACGGAGAAAAGAGAAATGAATTCTCTTCGGAGAGGTTGAGAAGCCTCTCCCCAAGGTCAGTTCTAGAAACCAACGACTAAGGGAGAGTTTCACACATGAAAAACACAATAGACCGTAGTGATGCATGGTCTTCAAAGCTTAAAACTCACGGGTCAATTTGGTCTATCCAACTCAACTATGAAACATTCAAGAGTCATCATCATACATGCCACAAACCATGAATCGTAACAACAATCATGCTATGTAAAACTTAGGCTCAATCACATTGCCACAAGAACAAGAGTCAATCCTCTCGATTTTCACAATAAAACAAGAATCATCATCGAAGGATCATATCTCACACATTTTTTTGGATTTTTCTTTTCCATTTTTTTGGATTTTTTTTTTGCATGCGAAATTAAAACCTATACTATATGCTAAACAAACAAAAATAAAAGAAATAAATAAAAAATGAAAAACTAATCTTAAAATGAAAAAAAAATAAATAAAACAAAACTATCTGCAATGAAATTCACATTTCACAATACATCATCAAAATCACCTCTCCCAAGCTTGTAGTGTCCCCAATGTGAGAAAAGACAACAATATAGAGGGAAAGGGAGGAGAGAAAACTTACGGAGCCTCCCCCAGTCGGGGAGGAAAGAGGTCGGAAAAGCATTGTTGGCTCATATGCCAACTAGTTATTGATCACAATCATCACACTCATATACCCATTTGGCTTGCATCACATAGAGTGCAACAAATCATATTGGTGTAGTGGTGCTCAGTTTTTTCCATTCATCACTCTCTCCTGCAATTGATCATAACAAGCTAATGCTCGTAGCATTTTGTCAAAGACACTTGCAAACATCTGAAAAGAACACAAGTGAGAGATCATTATCACAAGAAAATAGTAAGTAATCAATGACCTCTTGAACTTGTCAAATGCCCTTGATAAGTCAAAATGGCAAGATGAAGCTTCCCACACACTAAACTCATGATTCTCCCTATAGATCTCGTTAGACTTGTCACCTATGATATGCTCATAAACCCGGTGCATACAAGAATCATGAATCTCTAATACATCATTGTGTTTCACATATGCATATCCAAGCGAGTTATCGGGAGGGGGGTTAATATGAGGATGCACAATTATTGTAATTGTCATGCTTATGGATTCGGGGGCAAGTGAAACATAATGCTCAATATTAGAGAACTGGTTCTCTACCAAATATTCAACAAGTTCTTCCTCAATGCAGTGCTTAGATGAAGACGAACTATCCATGAGATTGAGTTGGGTTTCTATAAGCACCATGTGGGAGGCAATTGAATCAACTTTAGAGCACAATTGCTCTATTAGTTCTTGTTGTTCATCATTAACCTTTTGTTACATGACAATGAATTCCTCAAAGATGCTTTCCAATTTTCAATTTGGTGGATGAGGGGGCAATGAAGTTTGGTCATCTCCATAGAAATAATTAGGAGAACACAAATTATCAAAATTATTTTCATGGAAATAAGGATCATATTGGTCACCTTGGTAGAAGTGATCGAATTGACATTCATTATTATAACCAACATATCCATTCCAATCATAAGAGGCATTGGACATATCACATTCATTCGCATTCACATAGTTATCACAAGTATAATCATATGAACTCGATTATAATCACCATATCCCCCATGATGCCAAGAAGACATTAAGAAATCAAACCAAGTAAGACATAAGTGCTTAGTCTAGTCAATTTAAGAACCCCTAATATTGGAATATGCCAAGCTCTCCGGCAACGGCGCCAAAAACTTGATAGGCCCGCAAGTGCACGGGTATATCGTTGTAATAAAAATATCGAACCACAAGGAGCTATCGATTCCAAATACTAGTTTTTTTTAAACTCAACAAGCTAAGCGATAAAAAATTGGAGTTTTTGTAATTATCAACTAAGAACGCAAATTAACAATGAAAAGATATCAAGAACTAAGACTTAGGATTGACTTCAAGTCCACTATAATTACTTGATGCAAACGATAAGTCTAACTAACATGTAAAATCGAACATATATGCAAGGACGGAATTATAAGACACATGGAACCCTCTCTCGACGGTTAAAGGATACACTTAAAATAACCAAATTCCTATTCTCATGGAATAAAGCTAAATCAAGAGCATTAAGATCAAAACAATTCCAAATATCCCAAGACTTTCTAACCTACTCTCGTGATTAGGCAATCTTGTCAATTGTTTGAGTTCCGACAACTAACAAGTTTCTCTCGAACATGAGTTAGTCGTCTAACAAATAGATAAGCACACAAACAATTGATCGCAACAATATTCTAAAACATGCTAATCAAACAAATTAGGGCATCAAGGAACCAAGCTTTGGCTACATCAATCCTAGATGGGGAATTTAGCTACTCATGATTATTATAACGACTAGGAAGACAATGAAATTTATGCACAAGTCCAATAAGCAAAATTAACTAGCAATTATCAACTAATAGAGATATTAAACTAGAATTATAGAGAGAGGGAGAGAGAAGATAGGGAAGAGAGATAAACCAAGATGTTTCAATTGCAAACTCCAAGAAATTGAAGAGAAATCCAAACTTGCAAACTTGTTCTTCAAATTACAATAAACTAAAAGTGTTTGATTCTAATATTAATCTAGAAAGCATAACAGAGTTTGTAAAATATGAGAGCAATAATGGGGTGCTAAGAGATGATGAAAGAGATGAGTTGTCTCTCCTTTTTTAACCCCCAAAATATCTCTAGTCGGATCCAAGTGAAAAGCCAAAGGAATGGCAAAGGTCTCTACTTCAAAACTCGATTTCCGTCAGGTTGCATGGTCGTGTGGAAAATATGAAGGAAAGTTGCATGGTCGTGCAAGCCTTCTTAAGCTCACTGACTCACTTGCATGGTCATGCAAGGTTTAGCCTTCAAACTCGCATGGTCGTGCAAGTGCAATTTTGCCTAGAACTTCGTTTTTGCACTTCACTTCTCCCTTGGCTTTCTCTATGGCATCTTCCTCGACTTCTTCTTTGACGATTGCGACTCCAAATCATCTCCAAAGTCACTACCAAGCTTCGGGGTCTCAAAATGTCCTAATAACACATCAAAACACAAACATACCCCAAGTAGTCATCTTTATCACAATAATCATAAAATCTCATAAAGAAACAATATAATTATCATGAAACCAATCAAATGAGTGCGTTTATCACATGAATAATAGCTCAATTTACGCACTCATCAGGGACCCCCGGTGCCCCGGGAGGGTCATACTTATCCCCGAACTCGAATATCACCCATGTCGCCCGTTTTCGAGCCTTAACATTGGCATCGCAACATTGGCATCGCCGTTTTTGGGCTAAAACATTGGCATCGTGATTTTTTCTCTCTCTAAAATGCTCTCTCCTCTCTCCTCAACAGCGCTCGTTAACCACCATTAACAGGCCTGAGTTTCAATGGGGAAGAAAGAGAAATCAAAGCGAGGGAATGGAAATGACGATGAGGATGCGGGGAAATCGACAGCACCACCCTGTCCCACGAAAAATGTGACACAACGAAAACGCTCGAGCGAAAATCAGGAAACCCTAGGTCGTGCTATGAGGAATCTCACGGATGAATTGGAGGACCCAGATCTCATGACACCTGATGCGCGCACTGCAACTCTGCAAAATATGGAATTAGCGAACGAAAAGCTCAAGTCTTGGTTGTCGAAGATGAAGGAAAGGGCAAACAATCAAGGCTCGGATAAGGAAGAGGTTGAAATTGCAGAACAAGGCAAAAAACAGCAATTTGCAGATACAGGTAAAACATTTGCTTGGGAAAAATTTGACATAACTAAACTTAAAAATGCTGGTTTTAAATTGGATTTTATAGCACCTATTATGATCGAAGGAAAACCTGTAGGAGAAATTAATTTCAAGGACATAGAGTCTGAAATTAATTACTGGAATCAATCTGTTGTTTGCTATGTCATGGGGTCAAGACCACCTATCAATGTGCTTAGTGGTTTTCTTAGGAGAATTTGGTCGAAGAGGGGAATGAACAAAATAGCAATGATGAAAAATGGGCTAGTTATTGTTAGATTTGATTCAATGGAACAGAGAGATGCTGTGCTAGAGGAAGGGGTTTATCACTTTGATAATAAACCCATGATTGTGAGACCTTGGTCTGAGAATATAGACTATGCTCACGAGGAGCTTACATCTGTTCCTATCTGGGTTAAATTCCCTGGTTTGAATGTCAAGTATTGGAATGCAATGGGGCTGAGTAAAATTGCAAGCTTAGTAGGCAGACCAATGATGGCTGACAGGAACACTGAACTGAAAGTAGGAATTCAGTATGCCAGGGTACTGATTGAAGTGGAGATAGGGGGAGAATATCCTGATAAGGTGCACTACAAGAATGAAAGAGGGAACCTAGTGGAGCAAGAAGTTGAGTATGACTGGAAACCTGTACTGTGCAACTACTGCAAACAACATGGACACAGTGAGCCTGAATGCAGGAAAAAGAAAGTAATACAGGAGCCTGTGAATCATACAGTGCCTGTGCAGCAACTACCTGTTCAGCAAGCAAAGCCAAGAACTCAGCAATGGCAGAATGCAGGGAGAGGCAGAGGTAGAATGGGCAATGCAGGGAGAGGGATGAGGGCTGGGAGAGGATACTACGGACAATTCCAACAGACTAACAATGCTACAATTCAGTTACAGAATCCCTTCGATTTACTGCAAAGTGTAGATGGGGAACAGGAGGGGAGGCAGGCACAAGGTCAAGCAACAGTGCCAGGAATACAGGAAGATCAGTCATCAGAGGAAGTGCCAGTACATGACTGCATTGAAGAATGTATACTACAAGACTGAGCTGGTCTGGATGAGGAAATGGAGATGCAGGAACTTCAAGTTTCTGAGGGTCAGAATCAGAATTCAGCAGGGCAGTAGCAAGAGAAGATAAACAGCAAGGGTAACAGTTGGAAAAGGAATTTGTGAAATTCAATTAAATGTGTTTTGTAAGTGATGAAAACCGTGCAGAAAGTCCAACAGGAAAAATCAGAAGCGGAGTTCAGCAGCTCAGCAGAAGGAGAAAGATGCAGAATCCAGTAGTTTAACAAGGCTAGAGAATCTGTAATAGATTAGTTAACTATATTATGTATTTTTGCTGTAAATCAGAAATATTTGTTTGTGTATGTTTCAGATATGGGGGGCCACTGGATGTAGTGAGGAACTCCAGTAATGTTTTTGGTTTGTAGGGTTGTAAAGGGATGTAGAAATAAGGAAACCTACCTAGTAGGTGGCCTTGGATATGCATTGCCTATGGGCTGTAATCATGCTACATTATCAGCTAGCAATAATACAATTTCTGACTTGCACCAAAAAAAAACATTGGCATCGCCAGGAATACAGGAAGATCAGTCATCAGAGGAAGTGCCAGTACATGACTGCATTGAAGAATGTATACTACAAGACTGAGCTGGTCTGGATGAGGAAATGGAGATGCAGGAACTTCAAGTTTCTGAGGGTCAGAATCAGAATTCAGCAGGGCAGTAGCAAGAGAAGATAAACAGCAAGGGTAACAGTTGGAAAAGGAATTTGTGAAATTCAATTAAATGTGTTTTGTAAGTGATGAAAACCGTGCAGAAAGTCCAACAGGAAAAATCAGAAGCGGAGTTCAGCAGCTCAGTAGAAGGAGAAAGATGCAGAATCCAGTAGTTTAACAAGGCTAGAGAATCTGTAATAGATTAGTTAACTATATTATGTATTTTTGCTGTAAATCAGAAATATTTGTTTGTGTATGTTTCAGATATGGGGGGCCACTGGATGTAGTGAGGAACTCCAGTAATGTTTTTGGTTTGTAGGGTTGTAAAGGGATGTAGAAATAAGGAAACCTACCTAGTAGGTGGCCTTGGATATGCATTGCCTATGGGCTGTAATCATGCTACATTATCAGCTAGCAATAATACAATTTCTGACTTGCACCAAAAAAAAACATTGGCATCGCCCACAAAACAGAGGATGTGTCTGATCATTCCCCAATTTGTTTAACTATGCACAGAGAGCCCACAAAAAATAGAAACAACCCCTTTAAATATTTCAACATGTGGAGCCTCCACTCTGATTTTCAAGCTAAGGTGCAGCAAGCTTGGAACATCAGAACACAAGGCACAAAAATGTTCAGAGTGTACCAGAAACTGAAAAATGTGAGAGGAGTGCTGAAAAAGCTAAATAGGGATGATTTCAGTGGAATACTAAAGCAAGCTGAGATAGCTAGGAATATTATGAATCAATCACAGAATACAGCAAACCAGGACCCTCTAAATGAGACCATACAGCAAGAGGAAGTGCAAGCAAGGAAGAGATATAATGATCTGAATATGGCAGCAGAGAACTTCCTACAACAAAAGAGCAAGGCAAAATGGATTCAACTAGGGGATGGAAACACTCAATTTTTCCATGCACTTATGAAGCAAAAAAGGCAGCAGCACAGAGTACACTCCATTAAGACACAGGAAGGTACCTTGCTAGAGGAAAAGAACCAGATTGTGAAGGAATTTGTGGAATTCTACAGAGGAATGCTAGGAGTTGCTGGAATCAGAGCCACTTCAGCAGAAAGCAGCTTCTTCTCAGCAGGACACAGACTAGACATACACCAACAGATGTCTCTGATTGCCCCTGTGACTGCTGAAGAAGTAAAGAGAGCTATGTTTGAAATTGACTGTAGAAAGAGCCCAGGCCCTGATGGATTTGGATCAGGGTTTTTCAAAGAAGCATGGCAAACAGTGGGGCAGGAAGTGACAGAGGCCATTATTGATTTTTTTGAGTCTTCCAAAATGCTAAAAGAAGTGAATGCAACTAACTTATGTCTTGTGCAGAAAATATCAAATCCTGAAAAGGCTTCTGATTACAGACCCATAGCCTGTTGCAACACCATCTACAAGTGCATCTCCAAGATCCTATGTGGAAGACTGGCAAGAGTACTACCAGAACTAATTTCTGTAAACCAGGGAGCTTTTGTGGCACAAAGATCCATAGTCCACAACATTATGATTTGTCAGGATCTAATCAAGCACTATAACAGAAAACAATCCTCCCCAAGATGCCTGATGAAGATTGACCTCAGGAAAGCCTATGACACAGTACACTGGGGTTTTATCAAGGAAATGATGCAAGGATATGGATTCCCATTGAAATTTAGTGGGTGGATACTAGAATGTGTGCAAACAGCAAGCTTCAGCATCAACCTGAATGGGGAAGCCCATGGATATTTCACTGCAAAGCGTGGCATTAGACAAGGAGACCCAATTTCTCCACTAATTTTTGTGCTAGTGATGGAATACCTGTCAAGAACCTTGAAGATAGCTTGCATGGACAACAGCTTCAACTGGCACCCCATGTGCAAAGAACTTGCACTAAGTCATCTATGCTTTGCAGATGACTTGATGTGTTTCTGCAAAGCTACACCTGACTCTGTGAATATCCTAATGGAGTGCCTGAATTACTTCTCACAAGCCACTGGTTTATGTGCAAACCAGGAAAAGTCAAGCATTTATGTGGCAGGGGTTAGTGAACAAGAGAAAAGGGTGCTGGTGAGCCTCTCAGGGTTTCAGGAGGGTACATTGCCAATGAAATACCTAGGTGTCCCTCTATCCCCATCAAAATGGAGCAAAATGGATTGTGAATGCTTGATGGATAAAATGACAAAAAGACTTCACACATGGGCTTCCAGGAACCTCTCATATGCAGGAAGGGCACAACTAATAAATTCTGTATTATTATCTATACATGTCTACTGGTCAAGCATATTTGTTATGCCTGCTGGAGTACTAAAAAGCATAGAGAAAAAATGCAGATTGTTTCTTTGGGGGGGGGGGAACTGACCTCAAGCACAAAACTAGCCTGGTGGCTTGGGAAGTAGTATGCAGACCAAGGAGAAATGGGGGGATAAATATTAAACATTGCAAATGGTTTAATATAGCCCTAAATGGGAAGCACATTTGGGATATAGCCACAAAAAAGGACACATTGTGGGTGAAGTGGATTAATGGAGTATATTTGAAAGGAAGTAATTTCTGGAATTATGCTCCTGTATGGGGAGCCAGCTGGTATTGGACTAAGCTCAACAAGATCAAAAGTCACTTCCAGGAGCACTATTCAACAAGAGGAGTGTGGAGGGAAACTGAAAATGGAATGTACTCAGTTGCTAGTGGATACAGAATTTTGATGGGAAATATGCCAAAATACAGACATTATGTCCTGATATGGGGAAGAGTTTCTGTACCTAGGCACAGCTTCTGTCTATGGTTGGCACAAATGGGGAGATTACTGACCAAAGACAGGCTACATAATATGGGCTTCCTTAATGGAGACACCATATGCTACCTGTGCAAAGAGGAGACAGAAAGTCACGGCCATCTGTTTTTTAGCTGCAGTATTTCAACAGAGATAATGAAACAGGTACAGACATGGCTGCATATTTCTGCAAGAGGAAGCACAATTCAGGGGCTACTAAACTGGATGAGTAGACAAAAATGCTCGAGATTCAGAAAGGAAGTGTATGCAGCTGGAATAGCAGCAACTGCATACTGGATTTGGAGAGCCAGAAATCTGATATGCTTTGAAAAGAGCAGGCTACCAGCAACACAGATTATGCAACAGATACAGCAAGCAATCAGAGTCAGAATCCAACAGTGCAGCAGCAATAGGAAGCTAAAAAGCAAGGATAAAAGATGGATAAGGCAACTGTGAGCCTGAATCAGGAAAATGGAAGAAATACAGAAGCACTGCACACAGGAGAGCAGCTTACAGCAGGCTGCAGCAGAGACTTCAGGAAGGAACCAGTAGCAGACTGCAGAAGATAGGCTGCAATCCAGGTAGAAGAATCCAGCAGGAAAAAAGGACAGCAGGCTCCAGGAAGGATACAGAAGCAGATTTATACAGAGAGAATCTGACGCAGAACAAATGCAAGGAATAGGCAGCAGTGCAGGAACTCAGGCAGCAGGTTTCAGCAGGTAATCAGCAACAGGTTGAAGAAGCAAGGCAGAATGAAAAAATATAACAGATCCAAGCAGAGTTGAAAAGCTAGAAGGAATTGTAATATCTTTAGCTATTTATGTTTTTGTATTTTGATGTAAGTCAGAAATAATTTTTGCAAATTGTAATGTTTACAGAGATGGTGAGGAAGAATTTTTGCAAAGTGTAATGTTTACAGAGATGGTGAACCACTGCCTGTAGTGAGTTGCACCAGATTGAAGGGTTGTAAGGTATTAGAGGGATGCAGCAAAAAGGAACCCTACCTAGTAGGTGGCCTTGGATCTGCATTGCCTAAGGACTGTAATCTTGTTACATTACAGAGAGCAATAATACAATTTCTGACTTGCACCAAAAAAAAACATTGGCATCGCGTCAAACCGCTCTTACAAGCCTATCAGGGACCCTAAAACTGACCCTAAGGGCCTCCCATGTCCCCTAGGGGTCTCCCGTGCGATATGGGGCGAAAATATTAAAGTCGAAAAGTTTGCGTCCGGAGGCCCAAAACTCGTCCGCTAGAGCATTCCCGGGGCCTGGTTTCCGTTTTTGCCCGAAATTTTTTCGGGGGCTCGATTATGGCCCTAGGGGACCCCCGGTGCCCCGGGCGGGTCACCTTCATCCCCGAACTCCGATATCACCCATGTCGCCCCTTTTCGGGCCTTAACATTGGCATCGCGTAAAACCGCCCTTACATGCCTATCAAGGACCCAACAACCGACCCTAGGGGCCTTCCATGTCCTCTAGGGGTCTCCAGTGCGATATGGGGCGAAAATATTGAGGTCGAAAAGTTTGCGTCCGGAGGCCCAAAACACGTCCCCTAGAGCATTCCCAGGGCCCAGTTTCCGTTTTCGCCCGAAAATTTTTCAGGGGCTCTATTATGTCCCTAGGGGACCCTTGGTGCCCCGGGAGGGTCATAGTTATCCCCGAACTCCGATATCACCCTCGTCGCCCGTTTTCGGGCCTTAACTTTGGCATCCCATCAAACCGCCCTTACAAGCCTATCAGGGACCCAATAACCGACCCTAGGGGCCTCCCATGTCCCCTAGGGGTCTCCCGTGCGATATGGGGCGAAAATATTAACGTCGAAAAGTTTGCGTCCGGAGTCCCAAAACACGTCCCATAAAGCATTCCCGGGGCCCGGTTTCCGTTTTCGCCCAAAATTTTAGCGGGGGCTCTATTATGCCCTTAGGGGACCCCTGGTGCCCCGCGGGGGGTCACCTTCATCCCCGAACTCCGATATCACCCATGTCGCCCGTTTTCGGGCCTTAACATTGGCATCGCATCTTCTCTCTCTAAAATGCTCTCTTCTCTCTCCTCTCCACCGCGCATCCATTGATGAAGCTGTGAGTAACGATGGGGAAGAAAGAAAAGACAAAGCGAGTAGCAGAAAAGCAAGGCGATAATGTTGAAAACACAGTCCCACCATGCCCGACCAAAACTGTGAACCAAAAGCAAAGCTTGAGCATGAACTGCGAAAACCTAGATCGGGTTGTTCGCAATTTAAGCGATGAATTGGAAGCGCCAGAGGTGTTGACACCGGAAATACAAACACAAACTGTACACAAATTGGAATTAGCTAGAGAGCAGATTAATACCTGGCTCTCGAAAATGAAGGAGAAAGCAAGCACTCATACCTCATCTGAGGATGAAGAAGAAGAGCCAGAACAGACTACTCAGCAAAACAACACAGATATTGGTAAGGTCTCTGCCTGGGATAAATTCGACATAACTAAGCTTAGAAATGCTAGTTTTAAACTTGATTTTATTGAACCTGGTATGCATGATGGAATTCCAGTAGGGGAAATTAAGCTTAGTGACATTGAATCTGAAATAAATTACTGGAATAAAGCTGTAGTCTATTATGTCATGGGAGCTCGACCACCAATTACAGTATTTAGTGGTTTTCTGAGACGAATTTGGGCAAAAAAAGGGATGAACAAAATAGCCATGATGAAAAATGGACTAGTCCTAGTTCGATTTGATACACTTGAACAGAGAGATGCTGTAATTCAGGAAGGAGTGTACCATTTTGACAACAAGCCTATGATAATCAGACCTTGGTCTGAAAATGTGGATTATGAAAAGGAAGAATTAACCTCAGTGCCTATTTGGGTGAAATTCCCAGGATTAAATGTGAAGTATTGGAATGCTAAGGGGTTAAGCAAAATTGCTAGCCTTGTTGGTAGGCCAATGATGGCAGATAAGAACACGGAGCTAAAAGTAGGAATACAGTTTGCAAGGGTGTTAATTGAAGTGAAAATTTGAGATGAGTACCCTGACAAAGTTGATTTCAAGAATGAAAAAGGGAACATTGTGGAACAGGAGGTAGAATATGATTGGAAACCAAGCATTTGCAGCCACTGTAAGCAGCATGGGCATGGAGAAACTGACTGCAGGAAGAAGATTGCTGCTGCAGCTCCTGTGGCACAATCTGTGCCTGTGCAGAATAGGCCTCCAACACAAGCAAACCTTAGAACAATGCAATGGCAGAATGCAGGGAGAGGAAGAGGAAGAGCAGGAATTACAGGGAAGGGTCAGAGAGCAGGGAGAGGGGTGTACAGGAAAAAACAACAACAAACCCAGACACTGAACTCATTTCAAGCACTGCAAGATAAAGAAGAGCGGGAAGAGCAGAAAACTCAAGGGGAAACAGCAGAACATGTATCAAAGGAGGATATGCTTCCTGAGATGGTGCCAACACATGGTAAGTCTCCTATCTTGACTAATAGTCATGGATAGGATTCTTATATGGAATGTGAGAGGCCTAAATGGCCCTAATAAACAGAAAGATGTGAGTCTTTTCTGCAAAAAAAATAATTGTGGCATGGTGGTTCTGTTAGAAACAAAAATTAGGGAAGTTAATTTAGCAAAATGCAAGAGAAACTTCATGCCAGAGTGGGAATCAATTAGCAACCATAACAATCATAGATTAGGTAGAATCTGGATTAGATGGTTACCAAATTATTTCCATGTTAATGTGTTATTTTCATCTGTGCAAATGGTCACTTGCAAAGTAGTTAATATTATGAAAAAAAAAAGAGTTTGTGGTGAGTTTTGTGTATGGGCTGAATGAAAAAGAGGAAAGAAAGCAACTGTGGCAGGACCTTTCTAACTATGCACTGAACTGCAATGTACCATGGATTTTTGGGGGGGATTTCAATAATGTGTTAACACCTGGTAATAGACAAGGAGGTGCCCCAGTCACATATTCTGAAGTACAGGACTTCAAGGACTGTTTAGAGGACTGTAAACTAACAGAACTGAGTTGGTCTGGGTGTGAATTTACTTGGAACAATAAGCATTAAAGGGGAGGGAGAGTTTATTCTAAAATAGATTGGGTTTTTGCCAACAGCCTTTGGATTCAGGAATTTGATCAATTTGATCTTAAATTCCATACAGAGGATGTGTCTGATCATTCCCCAATTTGTTTAACTATGCACAGAGAGCCCACAAAAAATAGAAACAACCCCTTTAAATTTTTCAACATGTGGAGCCTCCACTCTGATTTCCAAGCTAAGGTGCAGCAAGCTTGGAACATCAGAACACAAGGCACAAAAATGTTCAGAGTTTACCAGAAACTGAAAAATGTGAGAGGAGTGCTGAAAAAGCTAAATAGGGATGAATTCAGTGGGATACTAAAGCAAGCTGAGATAGCTAGGAATATAATGAATCAAGCTAAGAATGCAGCAAACCAGGACCCTCTAAATGAGACCATACAGCAAGAGGAAGTGCAAGCAAGGAAGAGATACAATGATCTGAATATGGCAGCAGAGAACTTCCTACAACAAAAGAGCAAGGCAAAATGGATTCAACTAGGGGATGGAAACACTCAATTTTTCCATGCACTTATGAAGCAAAGAAGGC
Source organism: Tetragonia tetragonoides (assembly GCA_038025085.1). Classification (NCBI taxonomy): domain Eukaryota; kingdom Viridiplantae; phylum Streptophyta; class Magnoliopsida; order Caryophyllales; family Aizoaceae; genus Tetragonia; species Tetragonia tetragonoides. The sequence goes on along the minus strand of CM076149.1, from coordinate 27,602,617 downwards.
AGCAGTACAGAGTACACTCCATCAAGACACAGGAAGGTACCTTGCTAGAGGAAAAGAACCAGATTGTGAAGGAATTTGTGGAATTTTACAGAGGAATGCTAGGAGTTGCTGGAATCAGAGCCACTTCAGCAGAAAGCAGCTTCTTCTCAGCAGGACACAGACTAGACATACACCAACAGATGTCTCTGAATGCCCCTGTGACTGCTGAAGAAGTAAAGAGAGCTATGTTTGAAATTGACTGTAATAAGAGCCCAGGCCCTGATGGAGTTGGATCAGGGTTTTTCAAAGAAGCATGGCATACAGTGGGGCAGGAAGTGACAGAGGCTATTTTTAATTTTTTTGAGTCTTCCAAAATGCTAAAAGAAGTGAATGCAACTAACTTATGTCTTGTGCAGAAAATATCAAATCCTGAAAAGGCTTCTGATTACAGACCCATAGCCTGTTGCAACACCATCTACAAGTGCATCTCCAAGATCCTATGTGGAAGACTGGCAAGAGTACTACCAGAACTAATTTCTGTGAACCAGGGAGCTTTCGTGGCACAAAGATCCATAGTCCACAACATTATGATTTGTCAGGATCTAATCAAGCACTATAATAGAAAACAATCCTCCCCAAGATGCCTGATGAAGATTGACCTCAGGAAAGCCTATGACACAGTACACTGGGGTTTTATCAAGGAAATGATGCAAGGATATGGATTCCCATTGAAGTTTAGTGGGTGGATACTAGAGTGTGTGCAAACAGCAAGCTTCAGCATCAACTTGAATGGGGAAGCCCATGGATATTTCACTGCAAAGCGTGGCATTAGACAAGGAGACCCAATTTCTCCACTAATTTTTGTGTTAGTGATGGAATACTTGTCAAGAATCTTGAAGATAGCTTGCATGGACAACAGCTTCAATTGGCACCCCATGTGTAAAGAGCTTGCACTAAGTCATCTATGCTTTGCAGATGACTTGATGTGTTTCTGCAAAGCTACACCTGACTCTGTGAATATCCTAATGGAGTGCCTGAATTACTTCTCACAAGCCACTGGTTTATGTGCAAACCAGTAAAAGTCAAGCATTTATGTGGCAGGGGTTAGTGAACAAGAGAAAAGGGTGCTGTTGAGCCTCTCAGGGTTTCAGGAGGGTACATTGCCAATGAAATACCTAGGTGTCCCTCTATCCCCATCAAAATGGAGCAAAATGGATTGTGAATGCTTGGTGGATAAAATGACAAAAAGACTTCACACATGGGCTTCCAGGAACCTCTCATATGCAGGAAGGGCACAACTAATAAATTCTGTATTATTATCTATACATGTATACTGGTCAAGCATATTTGTTATGCCTGCTGGAGTACTAAAAAGTATATAGAAAAAATGCAGATTGTTTCTTTGGGGGGAAACTGACCTCAAGCACAAAACTAGCCTGGTGGCTTGGGAAGTAGTATGCAGACCAAGGAGAAATGGGGGCATAAATATTAAACAATGTAAATGGTTTAATATAGCCCTAAATGGGAAGCATATATGGGATCTAGCCACAAAAAAGGACACATTGTGGGTGAAGTGGATTAATGGAATATATTTGAAAGGAAGTAATTTCTGGAATTATGCTCCTGTGTGGGGAGCCAGCTGGTATTGGACTAAGCTCAACAAGATCAAAAGTCACTTCCAGGAGCACTATTCAACAAGAGGAGTGTGGAGGGAAACTGAAAATGGAATGTACTCAGTTGCTAGTGGATACAGAGTTTTGTTGGGAAATCTGCCAAAATACAGACATTCTGACCTGATATGGGGAAGAATTTCTGTACCTAGGCACAGCTTCTGTTTATGGTTGGCGCAAATGGGTAGACTACTGAACTAAGACAGGCTACATAATATGGGTTTCCTTAATGGAGACACCATATGCTACCTGTGCAAAGAGGAGACAGAAAGTCATGGCCATCTGTTCTTCAGCTGCAATATTTCAAGAGAGACAATGAAACAGGTAAAGACATGGCTACATATTTCTACAAGAGGAAGCACAATCCAGGGGTTACTAAACTGGATGAGTAGACAGAAATGCTCGAGATTCAGAAAGGAAGTGTATGCAGCTGGAATAGCAGCAACTGCATACTGGATTTGGAGAGCCAGAAATCTGATATGCTTTGAAAAGAGCAGACTGCCAGCAACACAGATTATGCAACAGATACAACAAGCAATCAGAGTTTGAATCCAACAGTGCAACAGCAACAGAAAGCTAAATAGCAAGGATAAAAGATGGATAAGGCAACTGTGAGCCTGAATCAGCTGGCAGCAGAGAATCAGGAAAAATGGAAGAAATACAGAAGCACTGCAACAGGAGAGCAACTTAACAGATCAGCAAAGAATAGAGCAGGGTGCATGTTTTAAAGTATCAGTGCAGGATCCAGGAAGAGTTAGAAGGGTCTCAATGGCAGTAATGCTGATGCAAGGAAAAAAAAGGAGTAAAAGAGTATGCAGCAGAGTTGGAAAGCTAGGAAAAGCTGTAGGAAATAGGAATCAACAGCAGGCTGCAGCAGAGACTTCAAAAGGGAATCAGTAGCAGAATGCAGAAGATAGGCTGTAATCCAAGTAGCAGAATCCAGCAGGTAAAACTGTGAGCAGGGGAATGAAGAAAGGCAGCACAAGAAATGAAACAGAAGATGTAATTTGTAGCCTATTATGTTTTTGTGTTTTGTTGTAAGTCAGAAATGAGTTTTGTAATTTGTTGTTTTTACAGGAAATGGTGAACCACTGTTTGTAGTGAGTTGCACTAGATTGGAGGTTTGTAAGGTAGTAAAGGCATGCAGAAAAGAGGAACCCTACCTAGTAGGTGGCCTTGGATCTGCAATACCTAAGGGCTGTAATCTTGTTACATTATAGTGAGCAATAATATAATTTCTGACTTGCACCAAAAACCATTGGCTTCGCGTCAAACCGCCCATACAAGCCTATCAGGGACCCAATAACCGACTCTAGGGGCCTCCCATTTCCCCTAGGGGTCTCCCGTGCGATATGGGGCGAAAATATTAACGTCGAAAAGTTTGCTTCCTGAGGCCCAAAACACGTCCCCTAGAGCATTCCCGGGGCCCGGTTTCCGTTTTCGCACGAAATTTTTTCGGGGGCTCCATTATGGTACTAGGGGACCCCGGAGGCCCCGGGAGGGTCATACTTATCCCTGAACTCCGATATCACCCATGTCCCCAGTTTTCGGGCCTTAACATTGGCATCGCTTTCTCTCTCTAAAATGCTCTCTCCTCTTCCTCAACAGAGCTCGTTTCACCATTAACAGCTCTGAGTTTCTAATGGGGAAGAAAGACAAAGCTAAAAGAGGGAATGGGAATCAAGATGACGCTGCGGGAAAATCAGTAGCTCCACCATGTCCCACAAAAAATGTGACTCAAAGGCATCGAACCAGCAAAACCAAGGAAACCCTAGATCGAGTTATGCGTAATCTCTCGGATGAACTGGAGGATTCAGAAGTCTTGACACCAGATATACAAACAGAAACAGTGCAGCAAATGGAATCAGCAAAGGCAAAAATCGATTCTTGGCTCGAGAAAATGAGGGAGACAGCAAAAAATCAATTCTCGTCTGAGGAGGAGGATGAAGAGACATAGCTGGCCAAACAGCAAGAAACTGCAAACATAGGTAACATCTCAGCTTGGGATAAATTTGACATAACAAAACTGAAAAATTCTGGATTTAAACTGGATTTTATTGCACCTGCTATGCATGAGCGTAAACCGGTTGGGAAAATTAACCTCTGTGACATTGAATCCGAAATCAATTACTGGAACCAAGCAATTGTTTGTTATGTAATGGTGGCTAGACCACTAGTTACTGTATTTAGTGGATTTCTAAGAAGAATTTGGGCAAAAAGGGGGATGAACAAAATTGTTATGATGAAAAATGGTTTAGTTTTGGTTCGTTTTGACTCATTGGAGCAGAGGGATGCTGTAATTCAGGAAGGGGTATATCATTTTGACAACAAACCAATGATAGTTAGGCCATGGTCAGAAAATGTGGACTATGCTCATGAAGAACTGACCTCGGTTCCTATATGGGTGAAATTCCCTAGATTAAACTTGAAATATTGGAATGCTGTGGGTTTGAGCAAAATTGCAAGCCTTGTTGGAAGACCAATGATGGCAGATAGGAACACAGAACTCAAAGTAGGTATTCACTATGCCAGAGTGCTAATTGAAGTTGAAATTGGAGGGATATTCCCTGATAAGGTACACTTCAAGAATGAGAAGGGGAATATTGATGAGCAGGAGGTCGAATATGACTGGAAACCTGTCATATGCAGTCATTGTAAACAGCATGGGCATGGTGAACCTGAATGCAGGAAAAAGATTGCTGCTGCAGCACCTGTGATTCAACCAGTGCTTGTGCAAAATCAGCAAGCAAACCCTAGGACCCAACAATGGCAGACTGCAGGAAGAGGAAGAGGCAGAATGGGGAATGCAGGGAGAGGGATGAGAGCTGGAAGAGTGAACAACAGACAATGGCAGCAACAGGCCCAGACACAGAACTCTTTTGATTTACTGCAAAGTGAAGTAGTGTAGGAAGGGCAAAAGGCAAGAGAAGAAGTAGCAGAACCAGAAAAAAAAATAGATGAGGTACCACCACATGGAAAATCTCCTATCTTGACAAATAGTCATGGATAGGATTACAAAAACAATTGTGGCTTGGTAGCTCTTAGTAACTAAATAAAGCTAGGTATTGTGGAAAATGCAAGGATTTTGTTTTCCTTAAAGATATTAATTTTGAGGAAATAGAAACTTGGGGTGAATCTGTGTATGGGCCACAGGAAATGGAGGAAACGAAGAAACCAAGAAAGGAGCTCACAGGTTTTGCACTTTAAAATAGAGGTGCAGGGGCCTGCAGGGTTTTTGAGGGGGCAGATTGCCACTAAATGTGACCTGTAGGTGAGGAAATCATGCAGGAATCAATGGTCAACTGCTCAGCAGAGAACCCAGGCGCAGCACAGCTCGAGAATCTGGCCAGCAGACAGTATCAGGAACAGTCTTCAGAAGACCTCAGCAGAAGGAAGCAGAGTAACAGCAAGGATGGGATTAAATTAGGAATCTGTAGTAGATTATTTCACTGTATTTTGTATTAGATGTATTTATGTTTTTCCTGTAAGTCAGGTTTGTTTTTGTTTTTGTTTGTCTCAGAAATGAGGAGCCACTGGATGTAATGTGGATACTCTAGTACTACATTAGGTTTGTTTGGTTGTACAGGGATGTAGAAAAAAGGAACCCTTACCTATTAGGTGGCCTTGGATTTACATTGCCTAGGGACTGTAATCGTGTTACATTAAAGTTAGTAATAATACATTTTCTGACTTGCACCAAAAAAAAAAAAAAAAAAACATTGGCATCGCGTCAAATCGCCCTTATAAGCCTATCAGGAACCCAATACTCGACCTTAGGGGCCTCCCATGTCCCCCAGGGGTCACCCGTGCGATTTGGGGCAAAAATATTTACGTCGAAAAGTTTGCGTCAGGAGGCCCGAAACAAGTCTCCTAAAGCATTCCCAGGACCCGGTTTCCTTTTTCGCCCGAAATTTGTTCGGGGGCTCTATTATGGCCCTAGGGGACCCCCGGTGCCCTGGGAAGGTCACCTTCATCCCCGAACTCCGATATCACCCATGTCGCCCATTTTCGGCCTTAGCATTGGCATCGCGTCTAACCGTCGTTACAAGCCTATCAGGGACCCAACAACCGACCCTAGGGGCCTGCGATGTCCCCTAGGGGTCTCTCGTGCGATATGGGGCGAAAATATTAACGTCAAAAAGTTTGCCTCCAGAGGCCCAAAACACGTCTCCTAGATCATTTCCGAGGCCCGATTTTCGTTTTCACCCAAAATTTTTCGAAGGCTCTATTATGGGCTTTATAGCCCTAGGGGACCCCCGGTGCCCCGGGAGGGTCATACTTATCCCCGAACTCGGATATCACCCATGTCGCCAGTTTTCGGGCCTTAACATTGGCATCGCGTCAAACCGCTCTTACAAGCCTATCATAGACCCTATAACCGAACCTAGGGGCCTTCCATGTCCCCTAGGGATCTCCCGTGCGATATGGGGCGAAAATATTAAAGTCGAAAAGTTTGCGTCCGGAGGCCCAAAACACGTCCCCTAGAGCATTCCCGAGGTCCGGTTTCCGTTTTTGCCAGGAATTTTTTCGGGGGATCTATTATGGCCCTAGGGGACCCCCGCTGCCCCGGGCGGGTCACCTTCATCCCCGAACTCCGATATCACATATGTCGCCCGTTTTCGGGCCGTAACATTGGCATCGATATTGACAGCGCCTGTTAATTCGCACTCTCTCTCTCTAAAATGCTCTCTCCTCTCTCCTCGACAGCGCCTGTTAGCCATTAACAAGCACTGAGTTCAAATGGGGAAGAACGGGAAAGCAAAAAAAGGGAAACCTGATGCGAAAAGAAATGGGATTCAAGACGGGGATGAGGGAAACTCAGAAGCTCCACCTTGTCCCACAAAAAACCTGTCTCAAACACAAAGAACAAGCGGAAACCTTGAAAACCTAGGTCTTCTTATGCGGAATTTAGCAGAAGAAATGGAGGATCCAGATGTGATGACACCTGATGCGCAAACGAAAACAATGAAAACAATGGAATTAGCGCAGGAAAAAATTGATTCCTGGCTGTCTAACATGAAGGAGAAAGCACGAACCCAGTTCGCGTTTGAAGATGAGGATGAAGAGCCTGAACAACCAAACCAACAGGAATTCGCAACTGCAGGTAACAACTCAGCTTGGGAAAAATTTGACATTTCCAAATTAAAGAATGCAGGATTTAAATTAGATTTCATTGCTCCTAAATTGCATGAAGGGAAACCGGTGGGTGAAATTAATTTTAGCGACATTGAAACTGAAATAAACTACTGGAATCAAGCTGTTGTGTGCTATGTCATGGGTGCTAGACCACCAATTACTGTTTTTAGCGGATTTCTAAGACGAATTTGGGCTAAAAAAGGGATGAATAAGATTGCCATGATGAACAATGGCCTGGTACTGGTCAGGTTTGATTCAATGGAGCAGAGGGATAATGTAATTCAGGAAGGAGTGTACCATTTTGACAACAAACCTATGATAGTGAGACCATGGTCTGAAAATGTGGACTATGAACATGAGGAATTAACCTCGGTTCCTATTTGGGTGAAATTCCCAGGTCTAAGTGTGAAGTATTGGAATGCAACGGGGCTAAGCAAAATTGCAAGCCTTGTTGGTAGACCAATGATGGCAGATAGGAATACTGAACTTAAGGTAGGAATTCATTATGCCCGGGTTTTAATTGAAGTGAAAATTGGAGATGTCTACCCGGAAAAGGTAAATTTCAAGAATGAGAGGGGGAACATTGTGGAGCAGGAAGTTGAGTATGATTGGAAACCAATCATCTGCAACCATTGCAAGAAGCATGGACATGGTGAACAAGAATGCAGGAAAAAGACTGGAAATGCAGTTCCTGTGGCACAACCTGTTACAGGGCAAAACAGGCCACCAGTTCAAGCAAATCCCAGAAACCAGCTATGGCAAAATGCAGGAAGAGGGAGAGCAAGAGCAGGCAATGCAGGGGGGGGCAGAAGAGCAGGAAGAGGTTTTTACAGACAGGTCCAACTACAGCCTCATACACAGAATACTTTTGCAGTGCTACAAGAAGGAGAAAAAGAAGTGCAGCAGGGGGAAAAACAGCCAGAAGAGGCAGCAGAACCAGCAGCACAGGGGGTTATGACACCTGGTATGGTCCCAACACATGGTGAGTCTCCTATATTGACTGGTAGTCATGGATAGGATTCTTATATGGAATGTGAGAGGCCTAAATGGCCCTAATAAACAGAAAGATGTAAGCCTTTTCTGCAAAAAGAATAACTTTGGATTGGTAGTTTTGTTAGAAACTAAAATTAGACTAGGAAACTTGGAAAAATGCAAAAAAAAAAAAAAAAAAAAAAAAAAAAAAAAAAGGGTTCATGCCAGAATGGGAATCATTTAGCAACCATGACTATCATAGATTGGGGAGAATCTGGATTAGATGGCAACCAAATTATTTTCATGTTGTTGTGTTATTTTCTTCTGTACAAATGGTGATTTGTAAAGTAGTGAATATAAGGGGAAAAAAAAGAAGTGCAATAGATTACATTAAAGTATCAATTTTGTGAAGAAAAAGGAACTTGTGGTGAATCTGTGTATGGGATAATGGAAATGGAGGAAAGGCAGAAACTATGGAAGGAGCTCACTGTTGTTGCACTTTAATGTGCTACAACTTGGAAACAGACAAGAAGGAGCCCTAGACACACATTCTGTAAATACAGACTGCAGTAAAGACTATGTACTACAGAACAGAGCTGGTCTGGGTGTCAATACACTTGAATGAAGTTGCAGGAACCTGCAGGGTGTTGTGTGGGCAGATTGCCACTTTTATTCAACTGGCAATCAGAATCAGAACTTAGCAGTGCAGTAGTAACAGGAAGATTAACCAGCAAGGACCAGAGAATACATCAGGTTTTCAGCAGAGAACCTGCAGTCCTGCAAGGCATGAGAACCTGCACAGAATTCAGGCAGCAGGTTTCAGCAGGGAATCAGTAGCAGTTTGCTGAAGCCAGGCCGAGTGAGGAACAAACAGAATCTAGCAGATCAGAAAGGCTAGAAGAAGTTGTAATAATTTAGCTCATTATGTTTTTGTATTCTGCTGAAAAAGGCAGCAGATTTCAAGAAGGAAACAGAAGCAGGTGGCAGAACCTAGGCTGTGAACCAGGCAGCAGGTTCTAGCAGGCAACAGGAACCAGCAGAATGCACAGGAAATCAGAAGGTGTTGAAGCAAGAAAAAAGGAGGAATGAATCAGCTTCTGGAAGATTTGTTGCAGAAACTAGGATGTGAACCAGGCAGCAGGTTCCAGCAGACAACCAGTGACAGGTTGCTGGAGAAAAGCAGAGCAAGGAATGAAACAGGAAAACAGAAGATTTGGAAAGCTAGAAGAATTTGTAATTTCTAGTTTATTATGTTTTTGTACTTTGTTGTAAGTCAGAAAAGATTTTTGTAATTTGTTATGTTTACAGAGATGGTGAATCACTGTCTGTAGTGAGTTGCACCAGATTGAAGGGTTGTAAGGTAGTAAAAGGGATGCAGGAAAAAAAGGGACCCTACCTAGTAGGTGGCCTTGGATTCGCATTGCCTTAGGCCTGTAATCTTGTTACATTACAGTGAGCAATAATACATTTCTGACTTGCACCAAAAAAAAAACATTGGCATCGACTTCTCTCCTCTACACCATCCATCCGCCATTGACGCACTGTGAGTACCTATGGGGAAGAAAGAAAAGGCAGAGCGAGGGGGAGACAAGCAAGATGACAATGGAGGGAACTCAGTACCACCAGGCCCGACGAAAACAGCGATTCAGAGACAAAATTCAAGCATGACCCGAGACAATCTAGATCGAGATGTGCGAAACCTAACTGACGAATTGGAAGCACCGGAGGTTATGACACCTGAAACTGTTCAACAGATGGAAATTGCGGGAGAAAAAATCAATTCGTGGCTCGCAAAAATGAAGGAAAAGGCACGAACACTCTCTTCGTCTGAGGATGAAGATGACGGCCCAGAACCGACCAAACAGCAAGAGACAGCTACTGCAGGTAATACCTCAGCCTGGGATAAATTTGACATATCCAAATTAAAAAATTCTGGATTTAAATTGGATTTTGTTGAGCCAATTATGCATGAAGGGAAACCTGTAGGGGAAATTAACTACACGGATATAGAATCTGAAGTAAATTACTGGAACAAAGCTGTCGTATGCTATATTCTGGGATCAAAACCCCTAATTAATGTGTTAAGTGGGTACCTAAGAAGAATCTGAGCTAAGCGAGGGATGAATAAAATAGCCATGATGAAAAATGGATTGGTGCTGGTTAGGTCTGATTCAATAGAACAAAGGGATTCTGTAATTCAAGAGGGAGTATACCATTTTGACAACAAACCTATGATAGTGAGGCAGTGGTGTGAAAATGTGGATTATGCGCAGGAAGAATTAAGCTCAGTAACAATTTGGGTCAAATTTCCTATCCTTACTGTGAAATATTGGAATGCTAAGGGCCTGAGCAAGATTGCCAGCCTTGTAGGAAGGCCAATGATGGCAGACAAAAACACAGAGCTCAAAGTAGGGATCCAATTTTCTAGAGTTTTGATTGAGGTGGCAGTGGGATCTGAATACCCTAGTAAGGTGCATTACAAGAATGAAAAAGGCAATATTGTGGAACAAGAAGTGGAATACGACTGGAAGCCTATTCTCTGCAAACACTGCAAGCAATATGGGCATACTGAGGAAGAATGCAGAAAGAAAGTAACTGCAGGCCCTGTGCCACAAACATTACCTGCACAGAAGCCACAAACTCTGCCTCCAAGAACTCAACAATGGCAGATTGCAGGAAGAGGGAGAGGAAGAACATGGAATGCAGGGAGTGGGACAAGAGCAGGTAGAGGCCAGTATAGAAAAGTTCAACAGCCTACAACTGACTCTCAGATACAGAACAATTTTGAAATCCTGCAAAATGAAGAAGAAACACTGGTGGCACAGAAAGATACACTGGAGCCAGAACAACAGAAAGTTCAGAATGCAGTTGAGGTGCCATTACATGGTAAGTCTCCTACCTTGAGTGTTGGTCATGGATAGGATACTAGTATGGAACGTTAGAGGCCTAAATGGCCCAAATAAACAAAGGGATATAGCCCTTTTTTGTAAAGAAAATAATTGTGGAATGGTGGCTTTTTTGGAAACTAAAATCAGATTAGCTAACCTTGGAAAATACAAAAATAGTTTCATGCCAGGATGGGAATCGTATAGCAATCACAATGAGCACAGTTTAGGTAGAATCTGGTTAAGATGGATACCAAATTGTTTTCATGTGGATATTTTATTCTCTTCTGTGCAAATGGTTATATGCAAAGTGGTGAATATTATGGAAAAAAAAGAATTTGTGGCTAGTTTTGTCTATGGCTTAAATGAAAAAGAAGAAAGAAAAATCCTATGGAAAGACCTGTCAGATTTTGCTAGCAATTGTAATAAACCATGGTTTGTTGGAGGAGACTTCAACAATGTTATGCTAGCTGAAAACAGAGAAGGTGGAAATTTTGTTACATTCTCTGAAACCCAGGAGTTCAAAGAGTGTATTGAGCAATGCTTCCTCACTGAAATGAGATGGTCAGGGTGCAAGTTTACATGGAACAACAGGCATGAAAGGGGGGGGAGAGTTTCCTCAAAAATAGATTGGGCCTTTGCAAACAGCCTCTGGTTCCAGGAATTTGATCAATTTGATCTTAAATTCCACCTAGAGGGAGTTTTAGACCATTCACCAATCTGTTTGGCCCTTCAGTCACAACCTGAAAAAAAAAAAAAAAAAAAAAAAAAAAAAAAAAAAAAAAAAAAAAAAAAAAACCCTTCAAATACTTCAACATGTGGAGCCTCCACTCTGAATTCCATGCTATGGTGCAGCAAGCTTGGAATTTCAGAACACAAGGCACAAAAATGTTCAGAGTGTACAGAAAACTGAAAAAAGTGAGACAAGTGCTGAGGAACTTAAACAGAAATGATTTTAGGGACATTATAGCACAAGCAGACATTGCAAGAGCAAACATGACTCAAGCCCAGATTGATGCTAATAATGTGCCCTTATATGAGGAAACACAGCAGAAGGAACTACAGGCTAGGAAAAAATACAATGAGCTGAATATGGCTGCAGAAAACTTCTTACAGCAGAAAAGCAAGGCTAATTGGGTGCAGCTGGGGGATGGAACCACACACTTCTTCCATGCTGTTATGAAGCAAAGAAGACACAAAAATAGAGTGCACTCAATCAGAACACAGCAGGGGGCTCTACTGGAAGATAAACAGTTGGTTATGGAGGAATTTGTGAGATTTTACAAAGAAATGTTGGGAGTCTCAGGGGATAGGGCAGCTACAGCAGAAGCCAGTTTCTTCTCAGCAGGACACAAACTGGATATACATCAACAAATGAACCTCATTGCTCCAGTCAGTACCACTGAGGTGAAAACAACAATGTTTGAGATAGACAACAACAAAAGCCCGGGCCCAGATGGATTTGGTTCAGGCTTCTTCAAGGCAACATGGCATATTGTAGGGCATGAAGTGACTGAAGCTATCATTGACTTATTTGATTCATCCATAATGCTAAAAGAAGTGAATGCTACAAACCTATGCCTTATACAGAAGATACAAAACCCAGAAAAGGCATCTGATTTCAGACCCATAGCATGCTGGAACACAATCTACAAGTGCATATCCAAGATCATGTGTGGAAGACTGGCAAAAGTCCTCCCAATGCTTGTTTCAGAGAACCAGGGAGCCTTTGTGGCCCAAAGATCAATTGTGAACAACATCATGATATGTCAGGACCTCATTAAGCACTACAACAGAAAACAATCCTCACCTAGATGCTTGATGAAGATAGACCTGAGAAAAGCATATGACACAATACACTGGGGATTCGTGAAGGAAATGCTACAAGGGTATGGATTCCCTGCAAAATTCACTGGATGGCTAATTGAATGCATCCAAACAGCAAGCTTCTACATCAATCTGAATGGGGAAACACATGGATACTTTACTGCAAAACGTGGCATTAGACAGCGTGATCCGATCTCTCCACTAATCTTTGTATTAGTTATGGAATACCTGTCTAGAACACTGAAAATAGCCTGTATGGATAAAAGCTTCAGCTGGCATCCCATGTGCAAAGAGCTTGGCCTGAGTCATTTATGCTTTGCTGACGACCTAATGTGCTTCTGCAAAGCTACCCCAGAGCCTGTGAACATCATGATAAACAGCATAAACCACTTCTCACAAGTCACTCGCCTATATGCAAACAAGGAAAAATCAAACATTTATGTTGCAGGGGTAAATGATCAAATGAAAAATGACTTGTTACACATCTCAGGATTTAGAGAGGGAACCCTACCCATGAAATACCTGGGTGTCCCTCTATCCCCTTCAAAATGGAGCAAAATTGATTGTGAGTGCTTGGTGGATAAAATGACTAGGAAATTGCAGATTTGGGCCTCCAGGAACCTCTCTTATGCAGGAAGAGTGCAATTAATTAATTCTGTATTATTTTCCATACATGTATACTGGTCTAGCATATTCATTATGCCTACTGGGGTACTGAAAAGTGTGGACCAAAAATGCAGATTTTTCTTATGGGGGACAACTGAACAAAAACACAAGACAAGTTTGGTGGCATGGGACATGGTGTGCAGATCAAGGAAAAATGGTGGACTAAATGTTAAAAACTGCAAATGGTTCAACATAGCTCTAAATGGTAAGCATATCTGGGACCTAGCCACAAAGAAAGATACACTATGGGTAAGATGGATCAATGGAGTTTATCTGAAAGGTGTCAACCTTTGGAACTATGCTCCAGTCTGGGGATCTAGCTGGTACTGGAACAAGCTGAACAAGACCAAAAGCCACTTTCAGGCACAATACACTACAAGGGGGACATGGAAGCTTGAAACTGATGGCCTATATACTGCTGCAAGTGGATACAGAATGATACAAGGAAATATGCCAAAATACAGGCATGCAGATTTAATCTGGGGGACACTATCCATGCCTAGGCAAAGCTTCTGCCTCTGGCTAGCACAAAAGGAAAGATTGTTGACCAAAGATAGACTGAAGAGAATGGGATTCTTGAATGGGGGATGCAATATGCTACATGTGCAAGCTGAAACCTGAAGATCATAACCATTTGTTCTTTAATTGCAAAGTGGCAACAACAGTCATGGAACAGGTAAAGAATTGGTTGGGAATTTCAGCAAAATCAAAAACAATACAGGGAATGCTCAACTAGATAAGTAGGCAAAAGTGCTCGACAGTCAGGAAGGGAGTGTATGCATCTGGGCTAGCTGCAACTGTGTACTGGGTCTGGAAATGCAGGAACACTCATTTTGCTGGGGAAGGCAGCATTCCAGCAACACAAATCATGCAACAGATACAGCAAATTGTTAGAATCAAAGCCCAACAATACAGCACCAGCAAGAAAAATATATCCAGCAGGGACAGGAGATGGGTAGAGGAGATATAGAAATCTCAGAAGCACTGCAATAAGTGAAATAAGGTGCAAATTCATCAGCAATAGGGCAACATAGAAAAGTAGAAGCAGGACTCATCAGTTCCTCAGCAGAGCAGCAAGAATTCTGTAAGGCAACAGAATAAATGCAGGAAAAAGGGAGAAGATTTCAAAAGAGAATAGACAGAAGCAGATCTCAACAGAAAAATCAAGAAACCCTGCAAGGCATCAGAACATGATGCAGGAATAGCTAGCAGACTTCAGAAGGGGAGCAGAAGCAGCACCCAGCAGAAAACCAGGGGCAGGAAGCTGGAGAAAAACAGAACAAAAAGAAACAGAAAAACAGAAGCATGGAAACTAGAAGAGAATAACCTGTGCAGAAAAAGGAAAAAGATTCCTGAAGAAATAGGCAGAAGCATATAGCATCAGGAACTCAGCACTGAATCAAGCAACTCAGAAAGGTAGCAGAAAAGTGCAGGAAATCACAGCAGAATTCAGCGGAGAATCAGAAGCTGGGGAGCAGGACCCGGGGCTGTGAATAGCACAGCAGGATGTCCTGCAGCAGGTAACCAGCTGGAATTCAGACAGCAGGTTTCAGCAGGTAATCAGCAGCACGTTGATGAAGCAAGGCAGAATGAGCAATGAAACGACTCCAAGCAGCGTTGAAAAGCTAGAAGAAGTTGTAATATTTTTAGCTATTTATGTTTTTGTAGTTTGCTATAAGTCAGAAATAATTTTTGCAAATTGTAATGTGTACAGAGATGGTGAGAAATAATTTTTGCAAATTGTAATGTTTACAGAGATAGTGAACCACTGCCTGTAGTGAGTTGCACCAGAACGAAGGGTTGTAAGGTAGTAGAGGGATGTAGCAAAAAGGAACCCTACCTAGAAGGTGGCCTTGGATCTACATTACCTAAGGACTGTAATCTTGTTACATTACAGTGAGCAATAATACAATTTCTGACTTGCACCAAAAAACATTGGCATCGCGTAAAACCGCCTTTACAAGCCTATCAAGGACCCAACAATCGACCCTAGGGGCCTCCCATGTGCCCTAGGGGTCTGCCGTGCGATATGGGGCGAAAATATTAAGGTCGAAAAGTTTGTGTTCGGAGGCCAAAAACACGTCCCCTAGAGCATTCTCGAGGCCCGGTTTCCGTTTTCGCCAGAAATTTTTCGGGAGCTCTATTATGTCCCTAGGGGACCCCCGATGCCTCGGGAGGGTCATACTTATGCCCGAACTCTGATATCACCCACGTCGGCCGTTTTCGGGCCTTAAATTTGGCATCCCAACAAACCGCCCTTACAAGCCTATCAGGGACCCAATAACCGACCCTAGGGGCCTCCCATGTCTCCTAGGGGTCTCCCGTGCGATATGGGGCGAAAAAATTAACGTCGAAAAGTTTGCGTCCGGAGGCCCAAAACACGTCCTGTACAGCATTCCCGGGGTCCGGTTTCCGTTTTCGCCAGAAATTTTTTCGGGGGCTCTATTATGCCCTTAGGGGACTCCTGGTGCCCCACGGGGGGTCACCTTTATCCCCAAACTCCGATGTCACCCATGTCGCCCGTTTTCGGGCCTTAACATTTGTTGCACCAATGCAGAAGAGAAAGGAAAATCACCAACAGGGACAGGAGATGGATTGAAGAATTGTAATCTGTGCCCTCTGCAATTTTCAGCAGGGAAATGACAGCAGAAGCAGAACCAGATGTCAGCAGAGAGGCAGAAAATGATGTTGCAGAATCCAGAAGCTAAGCACGACCCCCAGACATGATGCAGTACAGCAATTTCTACAGAAAATCAAGAATCAGAATGCATTAGGTGTTCAGCAGAGAATCCAGCAGGTCTGCAAGGCATAAGCACCTATGCAGGAAGCCAGGCAGCAGTTTTCAGCAGGGAATCAGTTGCATTTTGCTGCAGATAGGCAGAAGAGGTGAACCACTGCCTGTAGTGAGTTGCACCAGATAGAAGGAAGAAAGCAGAAGCAGGTGGCAGAACCTAGGCTGTGAACCAGGCAGCAGGATCTAGCAGGCAACAGGAACCAGCTGAATGTACAGGAAATCAGCAGGTTGTTGAAACAAGAAAGAAGGAGGAATGAATCAGCTTCTGGAAGATTTGTTGGAGAAACTAGGAAGTGAACCAGGCAGCAGGGTCCAACAGGCAACCAGTGACAGGTTGCTGGAGAAAAGCAGAGCAAGGAATGAAACAGAAAAACAGAAGAATTGGAAAGCTAAGTTGTAATTTGTAGTTTATTATGTTTTTGTTCTTTGTTGTAAGTCAGAAAAGATTTTTGTAATTTGTTATGTTTACAGAGATGGTGAACCACTGTCTGTAGTGAGTTGCACCAGATTGAAGGGTTGTAAGGTAGTAAAGGGATGCAGAAAAAAGGAACCCTACCTAGTAGGTGGCCTTGGATTTGCATTGCCTTAGGGCTGTAATCTTGTTACATTACAGTAGCAATAATACAATTTCTGACTTGTACCAAAAAAAAAAAAAACATTTGTTGCACCAGATTGAAGGTATGTAAGGTAGTTAAAGGAATGCAGAAAAAAGGAACCCTACTTAGTAGGTGGCCTTGGATGTGCATTGCCTAGGACTGTAATCTTGTTACATTACAGTGAGTAATAATACAATTTCTGACTTGCACCAAAAAAAAAAAAAACATTGGCTTCACGTCAAACCGCCCTTACAAGCCTATCAGGGACCCAATAACCGACCCTAGGGACCTCCCATGTCCCCTAGGGGTCTCCCGTGCGATATGGGGCGAAAATATTAACGTCGACAAGTTTGCTTCCTGAGGCCCAAAACACGTCGCCTAGAGCATTCCCGGGGCTCGGTTTCCGTTTTCGCCCGAAATTTTTTCGGGGGCTCTATTATGGTCCAAGGGGACCCCCGGTGCCCCGGGAGGGTCATACTTATCCCCGAACTCCGATATCACCCATGTCCCCAGTTTTCAGGCCTTAACATTGGCATCGCGTCAAACCGCCCTTACAAGCCTATCAGGATCCCAATACTCGACCGTAGGGGCCTCCCATGTCCCCCAGGGGTCACCCGTGCGATATGGAGCGAAAATATTTACGTCGAAAAGTTGGCGTTCGGAGGCCCGAAACAAGTCCCCTAAAGCATTCCCAGGGCCTGGTTTCCATTTTCGCCCGAAATTTTTTTGGGGGCTCTATAATGGCCCTAGGGGACCCATGGGAGGGTCAGCTTCATCCCCGAACTCCGATATCACCCATGTCGACCGTTTTTGGGCCTTAACATTGGCATCTCGTAAAATCGCCCTTACAAGCCTATAAGGGACCCAATAACCGACCCTAGGGGCCTCATATGTCCCTAGGGGTCTCCCATGCGATATGGGGCGAAAATATTAACGTCGAAAAGTTTGCGTCCGGAGGCCCAAAACATGTCCCTTAGAGCATTTCCGGGGCCCGGTTTCCGTTTTTACACGAAATTTTTTCGGGGGCTCTATTATGGCCCTAGGGGACCCCCGGTGCTCCGGGAGGGTTATACTTATCCCCGAACTTCAATATCACCCATGTCGCCCATTTTCGGGCCTTAACATTGGCATCGCGCAGATTCAGTGGAAAACAAGGAAATTCTGTAATCAGCAGCAGGTTGATGTAGCAAGGTAGAATGAGGAATGTAACAGTTCCAAGCAGAGTCGAAAAGCTAGAAGAAGTTGTAATATTTTTAGCTATATATGTTTTTGTATTTTGTTGCAAGTCAGAAATAATTTTTGCAAATTGTAATGCCTACAGAGATGGTGAGGATTAATTTTTGTAAATTGTAATGTGTACAGAGTTGGTGAACCACTGCCTGTAGTGAGTTGCACCAGATTGAAGGGTTGTAAGGTAGTAGAGGGATGTAGCAAAAAGGAACCCTACCTAGTAGGTGGCCTTGGACCTACATTGCCTAAGGACTGTAATCTTGTGACATTACAGAGAGCAATAATACAATTTCTGACTTACACCAAAAAAAAAAAAAAACATTGGCATCGCGTCAAACTGCCCTTACAAGGCTATCAGGGACCGAATAACCGACCCTATGGGCCTCCCATGTCCCTTAGGGGTCTCCCATGCGATATGGGGCGAAAATATTAACGTCGAAAAGTTTGCGGCCGGAGGCCCAAAACACGTCCCTTAGAGCATTTCCGGGGCCCGGTTTCCGTTTTCGCCCGAAATTTTTTTGGGGCCCTATTATGGCCCTAGGGGACCCCCGGTGCCCCGTGAGGGTCACCTTTATCCCCGAAATCCGATATCACCCATGTCGCCCGTTTTCGGGCCTTGGGGTTTTAAGCTTTCTTTGCCTAGAACCTCTTAATACGTGACTTGTCCTTTGATATGTAAACTTCATCAACAGTTGCTCTAAATCCAATTTGATTTCTCCTAGGGTTCTCATCCATTGAACCCCTAGGACAGCATCAGACCCTCCCAGAGGGATGGCAAAAAGAGAGGTAATAAAGACAGTGTTCTACAGCTTCCATTGTGCTTCCTTGATCACATATTGGCACCTCAGTTGTCCTCCATCAGCCACAGAGATTTCAAAAGGTGTTATGTGGGTTAATCTGCAATCTATCCTCTTCACAAGGGCCTCATCAATGAAGTTATGGGTACTACCTGTGTCCAGAAGGATGCTAAGGGCCTTTCTCCCAATCATGCCAGTGATTCTAAGGGTTTGGCAATTGTTGTTCCCATTGAGTGCATTAATGGAGATCTGTGCTAATTCTAGAGAGCTTGAGTTGCTGCTATCAGAATCCTCTACTACTAATATATCCATCTCCTCTTGTGATATCCCTATATAATACAACTGCCTCTTTGCCTTACATATGTGCTCTGGTGAGTACTTCTCATCACACCAGAAACATAGACCCTTGGTTCTTTTCTGATCCAATTCAGAGGAGCTAAGCTTAGCCTTAGCAGCAATGGGGTTGGTAAGCTTCTGAATCTGCGGGGATGAGAGCTAAATGGTTGGGTTCTTTGTGGTGGTGTTGGTAGTAAGGGAGGTTGTTTGGAAGGGTTATAAGAACTGGAGCTAGAAGGTGGAAGGTTATGGGTTGGGTTGTTCTTTACAGTGGTTTTAGGTGTTTTTGTGGTTATTTAGCTGGCTTCTTCGTGGAGTTTAGCCAGGCCAAATGCTTCCTGCATAGTTGTGGGTTTAAACATCCTCACTGTCAACCTTGTTTTCTGCTCTAACCCTTCCAGAAAACAGCTCAAGGCATGATCAGGAGGCAGATCAAGCTTGCTCAGCAGACAACCAAAAACTTCATGATATTCATTTACACTACCAGTTTGTCTTAGAGCCTTTAGTTCAGCCATAGGGTCCTCATAGGACTTCCCAAATCTAACTTTTAGTGCTTCTTTATAATCAGTCCAGGTTAATGCAGGTGAATTAGCAGGTCTTTGCTTAAGATAGGACTGATGCCATAATAAAGCTTTATATTCTAGGTGAATGGCAGCTAACTTAACCTTCATGCATTCTTCTATTGGATCTACTGAAAAGAACTGCTCACATTTAAATAACCAAATTTCTAATTCTTCCCTATCAAACTTAGGAAAATCTAACTTGGTAAGTCTAGTTAAGTGATTACCATGTTCAAAATTTCCTCTTCTGCCTTCTCCTCTTGCTACTAGCCATGCCACCGTCCTGGTAAGCTCTCCTACATGAGTTTGGAGCTGCTGGAATTCTGTGGGTGGAGCTTCTGCCATTAATCTCTTCACATGTCAGAGAATCCAAGCTCTGATACCAAATGATACCTTTTTTAGGATTTTTGCAATAATGAAATAATAATGATATTGATCAATAAGCAATAAAGGATAAACCAACTCAACAGGATGTTTTTTATTAAGAGGAAAGAATCATCGAGAGATTTGGAGACAGTTTAAGAGAGGAAGAGAATACAGAATTTATAGAGAAAAGAGGAAAATATCAATAATCATAACATGAGTATTATCGTAGGGCATCTGAGCTATATATAGCAAGGTGATTTTAGGGAAATAAAGGACAGAAAAAGAATAGTGCACAGAATGCAACGGTATTCTTGTAGGGAATCTAAATAGCACAAAATAATATCCTGTGCATGAGTCAGCACTAAGTCACAATGATCACCTAATGATTGCAACTGTCATTGCAGGTATAGTTTCTAAAATCACAGGGAAGTCTGTGCTGATTGATGGACCATGTTGATTGGATGTACACCATCCTGAGGGGGCCCTTCCTCAAGTAGAAGCCCAAGTCCTTGGTTGTAGCCAGAGCCATGATCCATTCTCTTAGTGATTGTTCTTAGGCCTGTAATAGTGCTGCTCTGGGGTGTATCATATGCTTGGCTATATAGAGGTAACCCCATGTTAATGAGGTAGCCTCACAAAAGCCCAATTGAATTACAATAATCTTGGTCTCTTTTGCATGTCTGGATATGTTTTCCAATATTAATTATACAAAAACTCGATGTCAGCATGACATGCTTGAGTTTAGAGGCGGACCCATGTTAATGAGGCGGCCTCATAAGAAATATATTGAATTAATTATTGCAGTTGATAGTGAAAAAAACTCTAGAAAACGGAAGGAATAATCTTCTAATGGTGTTTATACCTAAAGACCCATGGAACAACAATATTGATGGTGTTCATACCAGCAGTTGAGATAAAATCTCATAAAAAGTTGGTTGTTCAGTTACGGGGACATGGGTTGATGATCAAAGCATCGTCTTTTAGGATGGGTGTAAGGATCCGAGATTTTCACCAATCCTTTTGTTTCCCGCGTAGTGCGTCCTTATAGAAAATTTGTCAGTTGGGGGCATAGGTAAGTTCAAGGAACCATCGAGTTAGAAAAGCTTTTGAAAAGACTTGAATTGAACAAAAACCATGAAAGTGGTCACAAATCTGCTATCGGCGTTTTATCGAAAGGGACATAACGAAGGGACAACCCAATAGCGCGAAAAGTGAACTGATCATGTTTTTAGAAAGACTCCCGCTTATAAAAAACATATAAGTACCCAAAAATAAAGGGTTCGGGGGCGAAGGTACGAGGTGGGAAGGTGTTAAGCACCCAACTTGCCCGTATTATGATGGCCTCTACTAACTCAAGTTTGCTTAATAATTTAAAGACATAATTCCCATGCAAAATTGAATTAACAACCTAGACTTAGACTATTAATTAGTTCATCACAAGCATCACAACATTTATTTTAACCCGTATTTAAACATGCATTTGATTGACAAGTTGAGCAGCACAACGACTATACAAACAGTATTTAGGAAGCAATAAAAACGTGACCTAGCATGATATCTACATTATGACTACTGGAAAATAAACAGTTAAGCAATTAATTTAATTTGAGCCCTCTTTCTACCTGAACTGTAGGCTATATTTGACAACAATAGTAAAAATATATCTCAAGTTTTAGAAGAGAGAGGGAGAAGCTCAGGAGTACTCAACTGAGAATAGAGGTTGCCAACTGTAGGCTATGTGTTTTGAACTGAGGGTGAGGGGATGTTTATATAGGCATGGAAAAGTAGGGTTGTACGGTCGAATTTGAGCTGAAAAATGAAACGGGCTTGAAAAATGAGCCGGGCCCGAAAGAAAAGGCAGCGCCGCTAGCGGCTCTGGGACATTTTTCAAGGCCGCTGACGGCTGTCAGCAGCCAGCTGGATGACTTCATACTGACGTCATCCAGCCTGTTTTTGTTTTACGGGGAATTTTTAATGATCCAAAAAATATGAAAAGACTAATTTGCCCTTGAATGGTAAAAGACGATTTTACCCCTATATCGCAACTTGGCGACCGGGGGTCTGAATGAGGCATGAGACGTGTCGTTGGAAAGCTCTTGAACGGGGCTTTTGAATGAAATGGAATAAAGGAGTCTTTGGAGGAAAAACCTGAGACCTTATTTTAACTATTAAAGCAAAATAGCAGTTCAAGCTTAAAAATTACTTCTTTCATCATTGGGCTTTTGCGGAGGAATCTGAATACGTTTTTTTTGGCGTCTATAGAAGCCCCCACTTTTGATCGAGCTTGAGTATAAGCGAAGATCAAAGTACTCCGAAGGCGACATGCAGGATGCTGATGTGCAAACGGTGTGTGAGAGTGTACAGTATGCATGCACGTGAAGACAAACCTGAGTTGGGACACGCTCGTAGTG
This sequence comes from Tetragonia tetragonoides, assembly GCA_038025085.1. Lineage (NCBI taxonomy): Eukaryota > Viridiplantae > Streptophyta > Magnoliopsida > Caryophyllales > Aizoaceae > Tetragonia > Tetragonia tetragonoides. The sequence continues at coordinate 27,580,392 of CM076149.1, read as the reverse complement.
TGCTAAGATTTCATCCCTGTGAACACAAGAGAAAAATAAAGGTTATAATAGAAGTATAGAATACCGCTCGTAGATGGCCTAAACGTCAGCTGGGGACCTGTATTCAGAGTGAATGAAAAAGTTAGTAATACTTTGAGAATGATCAACATAGACTGCTTCGACAAACAGTGACTAAACACCACTCGGCGGATGTCGAGATTCCGTCCCTGTATAAGAAACGAAAAAGTCAACGAGACAGCGCGATTAAAAATGACGGCTGCAAAATGGTTAGAACATATGAACAGTTTAACTGCAATAGGTTAAGCAATCATTGACTGAAACATATAAAAAATAAATGGATAGTATAACCGCTTTAAGCGATCATTGACTGAAGCATTTAAAAACAAATGGACAGTATAACCGCTTTAAGCGATCATTGACTGAAGCATTTAAAATATCTTAGGCGCTCGGGTCGAGACTCGCCGTGTAGATCCATGTATCCATTTCTAGGACATGCAAAAATAAATAACTTGGGCGCTCGGGTCGAGAGTCGCCATGTAGATCCATGTTTCCGTTTCTAGGACCTGCAAAAAAAAAATCTTGGGCGCTCGGGTCGAGAGTCGTCATGTAGATCCATGTTTCCGTTTCTAGGACCTGCAAAAATAAATGACTTGGGCGCTCGGGTCGAGAGTCGCCGCCATGTACATCCGCGTTTCTGTTTCTGGGACCTGAAAAAATAAACGGGTTAATTTTACCTGTAAATGGTTGGTACCGTAAAATGGGCCAACTACTGAATTTGAATTTGAATTTGAATTTGTGGGCCTGGGGGTTTTACTCCCGCGCGCTTGGTACTGACATCTACCGCAAATGAACTTTGGTAATGAACTTTGGACTGGAAAAGAGGCCGTAGGACAGCAAAGAGGCCCGCGCGCTTGACTGTTGTTGGAAGGTTATCTCCATTCTTAGTTGTAGTTGGAAGGTCGCTTCTGGACTTGATCATGAGTTCCGGGCTTGCTAGTTTTGATGGAGAGCAGGTAGACTCAAACCTGCAGTGGAAATATGCACAAAGGGAAAAGATGCAATAGACATGCCCGACTAACCATGACAAGATGCACAACACATGACATAGTAATATGTGTGGGGTACAGGGGGATTGACATGTAAACACGCATGGACTCAAAACACTGAGAAATTATGTACACATGCATGCCTTTGAAGGCGACTCTATTGACTCACAGCTCCATGCAGCCTAGCCTAACATGCACGACTCTCCTATAGGTTCTGTAGAGGGTCTTCACATGGGAAAAGTTTTTGTGATCAAGAATTTTATTCCTATGGTGATCTTGACAGAGTAAGAGACAAGTGGACAGGACTGGGTGCAGTCAAGGGAGAATCAGCCCCCAGTTTGATGTGTGGTTCTTGATGATTATGACCTACTCGAGGAGCTATGGGTGTTGATGCGGCGATACAAAATATCCTAACTTAAGGAATGGGGAGGAAATGGCCAACTTGGAACGTAGCAGGCAAATAATCTACTCATTCTGAAAAAGTCCCCAGTTGGGACGTCTATGTGCAAGCCTACGAGAAAGGTGATGAGTATGACGTCTAGAAGACTGACCAAAGAGTGCTTACATGAGAAACAATGTTCTAAATCCTCGGAAATCTAAGTTGCCTCAAGATGTTGAATTTGTTTTATATTTTTTTTTTTTGGTTGCCCTAACTTTTGCATAGGCCGCTCTTTTGGGTTTTCAACCTACCGGGCTCATTTTTTTTTTTAGCCTTAGATGAGAATCGTGGAATAGGAACTCCTTTATGATCATGTGACATAGTGGTTGTCGTGGCCGGACCTCCTTGAGGTTTCCTACGTATCCAGTTTGTCGAACGAGGCCAACGTAGTTCAGGACTATATAATTGAATGGTCGTACCTCTTGGAGGGCTTTAGGGTTGTAATGTCAGGCTGGGTTGAGGTGTCAAAGAAAGGATAAAGGCTCAAATAAACCCAATGTAAATCCCCTCCCCAAAGTATGCTAGATGGTATAGAAGTTTTTGATCTAGGCGAGGTGGCTAAGGGACCTATGTTTAGGTAAGGCCACTATTTGGTTGTGCTTGAAATGTTTGCACTCTTTTGGATCTTTGATCACTCTTGAAATTTTTTTTCTCTTTTGTTTTTTTTTTTTTTGCTCTTGAACTTTTGAGTTCTCTTTTTTTTTTTTGGTATTTCTTTCGGTGGCTTTGTTTGTAGGTCGGTTCACCTTGCCTAGAAGGTTGCTTCTATTCCGATGTTGCACACACCCGTTCCCAAGGTAAGGATGATGTGGTTAAAAATGAAAGGCTATGTGTTTGGCTCAAGGGGTTGCAAGTGGTAATTATGTATAGGGTAGTAAAGGATATTGATGTGAGGTGACAAAGAATGTCTCCCATCCTCGGCACGGACGGTTCAACTGTAGGTCCTCTATAGGGATGATCATTAGGGAGTTGTTGCTTAATGTTTTCCACAATGAAGGCTTTTGTTTTTTTTTATTTTTTTTTTTATTCCGTCATAGGCAACTTAAGTTCGTCATAGAATTAAACAAAGAACAATGATGGGAATCAAAATGCAATCTTTATTGAATCGAAGAAAAGCATTACACGAGAAGTAAGCTAGACTCTATGGACGAATTGAAAAGACAAACTAGACATTATTAAACTTGACTGGACTCGACTAGACTTGCACACTAGAAAACTTCGACTCCCTTCAACTTCTCAAGCATAGGCTGTTCACAGGGACACGAAGGACAGCCCCCTGTAGATACTCGCGTTGTTCACGACTTAAGTGGAATTCTTAAGAAGGTTATCTTCAATTAGGATGCCCACAACATAGAGCCGGTTGTAGGAGTCAATTACTTGATACTTGAGGGGTTCCTTGTAAGCAGGTTGCAGGTTCTTTATGAGTTGGCGGATTTGATCAGCTTGCGAAGGTCGCTCAACCAGTTCGGCTATCTTTAGCTTCCAACGCCTAAGGAAGGCAATGAATCCCTCATCTTCTTCTTGTTTGGTGATCTCTAACTCTCGAAGGGTCATAGGTAGAGCAACATTTTCCTTGTCGCGTGCAAGGAAAACTGTGGTAAAATCGGACCAAGTTGGGTAGCTTTCCAGATCTAGGAGTAGAACCATCGTCGAGCATGTGTATCAAGGGTTTGGGGAAATAGGTGGGCATAGAGTTTCTTGTTGATTCCTCTTAGAACCATAGCAGTAGTGAAGGATTTCAGGTGATCCTGCGGGTTGTCGACTCCCGTGAAGGTGGGTACTTCAGGCATAGAGAATTTGGCCGGAAGCTTACCCATGATCTTAGTGTCAAACTTTCCTACGTTGGCACTATAGTTGGAGATCAAGCCGCTACTCTTTAGAGACAGAGGTGATCTTAGGCAGCATGGCATCTGAACCTTCTTCCTCAGAATCGGAATCATAAGGGATCCTTAACTCTTCTTCTCTTTTCCTCTCGATATCTTCAACCTTGAGTCGCAGCCTTTCCAACTCACTTATGAGCTCATCAAGCCTCTCGTCTGTGGTCTTGACCATGGTGAAGTTTGGAGTGTGATTGGGGAGGTAAGGGATGTATTGGGTGGTGGCGAGCTTTGTGGTGGTGCTGGATTATAGGGTGATGGCCTTTTGGAATGTGGTGGTGTCTTGTAGGTAGCTTGTACACGAACCAATCTACCGGACAATCGAGCGCAACTTTTGTCACCGTAATTCTTCCTCGAGCCCCCAATCCTAAACACAAGTCTCAACTTTGAAAGACGCCAAAGAAAGGACTTGAAAACAAAGACTCGTTATTTTTAGAAGGCCCTCGATAGCTCCTCATGTGAATGTGCCTATGTTCGTCTATATATGAACTCGTATGCATGATGATGACAATGCAATGACAGAGTTACGACAACAATATGCAAGAAGCATGACGGACTGACCTTGACATGTATGACAATGTATGGATGCTTCCCAGAATGACCCTAGAGCACTTAATGAATAACTTGTCTAGACTTCTAGTGCATGAGACATAATGAACAAATGGAGATATTGATGAATGCAGGACTCGAATTTTTTTTTACAAATGCATATGCGAAATGACGACAATGCAAACATGACGATTAGTTATGAATCCTAGCATGGAGTGTCTAATATGTACAATGCAGCAATGGAAAGAAATGGAAAAGAAGAAAATAAAACCTAAGCCTAAATACCCGATTATTTTCCCTCATATCAAAAGAAAAATGAAGTCGATGAACGAAAATGAGAAAAATAGAAAAAAGATGGACCATCCTATTTTATTTTATTTTTTTCTAGACTCAAAGGAAATGGAAATGGGATAGAATAATAAATAAAGAAAGAAAGAAAATTTCGGCATTTTTTTTTTGTTGATTTTCCATTTTTTTTTTTTTATTTTTTTTCGGCGTGTTTTTTTTTTTTGTAACGCCATTTTGTTTTGCTTTTTTTTTTTTTTGCCGAATCTGAATTATATCAAAACAATAAAGAAAAAAAAGAAAAATAGAAAAAAAGGTGGGAGAGGGGAGTTGGAGAGACTAACTCTTTTTTTTTTTGCTAAAAGATCCTAGAAAATTGCTCATGACTTCGACGCTATATGAAAACGGGTGCTCATTGAATTGAATTCTCGCACTATTTTTGGGCCTTAGGAACTAGCTAAAAAAAATGAAACAAATGACTCCTAGCACGTAAGTACATGTTGGCACGTAGTCACGATAATCATGCATTCATGCAAGCATAATAACAACGCAGTTTACAGGAAAACATGTGATCAGACGGGCATTACAACGATACATGCACACAACCAAGCGGATGCACGAATGTGGGTTGAAGGGTTTTGGCTCCTGTGAGATTACCATAAAAAATTACAATTTCCGTTCGGCGGATGGTCGATACATCGATTGTAATGCTTTTCATCAACAAAGGATTGATGACTCATGGGTGAGGAAGCGTCGATTTGCACGATAGGACAACTGTATCCTTTAGATATACGTGTTGTCTACGAGTTGCGACACAAACTTCCTCGAGGGTCGATAAGGGTCAAAAGGTTATGCCAAGGCACATGCCAATGATGCAAATGATGCAAAATATGTGGAACATACTTTTAAACAATTAAGCAAACTTGACTTTCGAGTCTCACCCTCTTAAATAAGTCCCCAGTGAAGTCGTCACTGTAAGGACCCGAGATTTTCACCAATCCTTTTGTTTCACCTAGAGTGCGTCCTTATAGAAAATTTGTCAGTTGGGGGCTTAGATAAGTTCAAGCGAACATCGAGTTAGAAAATCTTTTGAAAAGACTTGAATTGAATAAAAACCATGAAAGAGGTCACAAATCTGCTATTGACGTTTTATCGAAGGGACAAACCGAAGGGACGACCCAATAGCGCGAAAAGTGAACTGATCATGTTTTTAGAAAGACTCCCGCTTATATAAAACATATAAGTACCCAAGAATAAAGGGTTGGGGGGCGAAGGTACGAGGTGGGAAGGTGTTAGGCACCCAACTCGCCCATATTATGACGACCTCTACTAACTCAAGTTTGCTTAATAATTTAAAGACATAATTCCCATGCAAAACCAGATTAACAACCTAGACTTAGACTATTAATCGGTTCATCACAAGCATCACAACATTTATTTTAACCCGTATTTAGACATGCATTTGATTGACAAGTTGAGCAGCACAACGACTATACAGATAGTATTTAGGAAGCAATAAAAACGTGACCTAGCATGATATCTACATTATGACTACTGGAAAATAAACAGTTAAGCAACTAATTTAATTTGAGCCCTCAGGAATTTGTACCTAAACTGTAGGCTATATTTGACAAGAATAGTAAAAATAGATCTCAAGTTTTAGAAGAAAGAGGGAGAAGCTCAGGAGTACTCAACTGAGAATAGAGGTTGCCAACTGTAGGCTGTGTGTTTTGAACTGAGGGTGAGGGGTTGTTCATATAGGCGTGGAAAAGTAGGGTTGTACGGTCGAATTTGAGCTGAAAAATGAAACGGGCTTGAAAAATGAGTCGGGCCTGAAGGAAAAGGCAGCGCCGCTAGCGGTGCTAGTCTGAGCCGCTAGCGGCCCTGGGACATTTTCCAGGGCCGCTGACGGCTGTCAGCAGTCAGCTGGATGACGTCATAGTGACGTCATCCAACCTGTTTTTATTTTCCTAGGAATTTTTAATGATCCGAAAAATATGAAAAGACTGTTTTGCCCTTCAATGGTAAAAGACGGTTTTACCCCTATATCGCAACTTGGCGACCGGGGGTCGGAACGAGGCATGAGACGCGTCGTTGGAAAGCTCTTGAACGGTGCTTTTAAAAGAAATGGAATAAAGGAGTGTTTGGAGGAAAAACCTACGACCTTATTTTAACTATTAAAGCGAAATAGCAATTCATGCTTAAAAATTACTCCTTTCATCATCGGGCTTTTGCGGAGAAATCTGAAGACGCTTTTTTGGCGTCTACAGTGGGGTGTTTGTCGGCTGCTCTGGTAAAGTCAACCTTTCATACATGCATGTAGAGCCAGTAGTGAGGCCCCCGAGGCGAATAAACACGCCCACGACTATCGGGTCGGGTCTCATCTGGCAATGTGGAGTGCACTACTAGGACGGGTGCTAATGCAACGAACCGATTAGGGCCCACTTAGCTCAGCCCACCTCTTGAGAGAGACACAAGCGAGCATTTAAAGTCCGAGCTTAATTCATCAGGGGTCAAGTGAACCTAAATTGTTCAACCACTTTGGAGCCCTCAGGTTGAGTTACAAGCCCGCGTTACTGAGCTCGGCGATTGTTTTAGTTTACTTTGAGTTTAACTAACAGTTAATAAATCTTGGTTTTAACTGATGTGGGACATGCAATTCCTAACGTCAACGTTACAAGTTTTTTTTTTGATAGGATCAACGTTACAACTTTGTTGTGTTTTAAAATTAATTAAAATATTTTCATTTAGATGATTTAGGGCTCGTTTGGCCTACCTTCTAGCAACTTTTCCTTCTCCTCCTAAATTTGTTCTCACTCACCCCCTTTTCATCCACTCTCCCCTCCATTTCCAACTTCTAAGAAGTTGAAATAAAGCTACAATTGGACTAGATGGAGAAGTTACAAATTGTAGCTTCTCCTTCTCCATCCAGTTCTAGCTTTATTTTAACTTCTTAGAAGTTGGATATGGAGGGAGAAGTGGATAAAAGGGGGTGAACAAGTTCGTCGAACTTTTTGGGTGGCAATGCTTTTGTGAACAAGTCGGCAATATTCTCATATGATTTTATTTGCTGGACGCTTATCGTCCCATTTTTCTCTAGATCATGGGTGGAGAAGAATTTTGGATCAATGTGTTTTATTTTGTCTCCTTTGATGTAGCCATCCTTAATTTGAGTCACACATGCACTATTGTCTTCGCAGATTTTAGTTGGGATGCCATTAATCATTCTCAAACCGCTCTCCTTGAGTATATATTGGATGATGGACCGTAACCATACACATTCTCTTCATGCTTCATAAAGAGCAATTAATTCAGCCTGATTGGATGAAGTGGCTGTTAAGATTTGTTTGGATGATTTCCATGAGATTGCAGTACCGCCATAAGTGAATATGTATCCTATGTGGGATTTAGCTTTGTCGGTGTTGTTCTGCTTGGTACGTAGAGGTCACAAGCAATCTTTAAGGGCAGTCCTACAACCCCTAAAAAGGTCCTGAATAGGGTCGAGGACTAGGGGCGAAGCCATAATTTTAGGTGGAGGGGGGCGAAACATACCTAAAAAAATACAATTATATGGTGATTAAAAAATTTAGTAAAATATATTGTTCGATAAATTTCTTATTCAGTTTATGAGTAGATTTTCTTTTTAATATTTAGAAAATATAACAATATATTAATAGTAATTAGATTAATATTACATTTTACATATTGTAGTTTGAAATTATATTTATCCACAAAAGAAATCTTCACTTAGAATTCTAGAGGCAAGTTATTGAAAAAAAGAAAAACAAAGAGAATCAAATTTAAGGAGAAAAATTCTAAAACAAGAATAAGAAGGCAGAATAGGGAATCAAACCCTGGTTGCTAGCGCCTAACCCACCAAGCGCCTTATATAATACACAAAATCACTGGACCAGATTTCTTTCTTTGTTAAAAATATACATTGTTTCTATTTATTCTGTATTTTACATCGGCCAAATGAAAAGAAAATAAGAGAAGTTGGGCTGGACCACAGGGGCCGGGCCTACACCAGCCCCCTCTTGGCTTCGCCCCTATTGAAGACTATCTTGGAGCAGACCGCTCCCTATTCGAACCTACTCCTCCACCCCAACTCTCTTGTCGAAAACGAACACTTATCAACAATGATAGTTATTTTCGTATTCTATAAAACTTAACAGAAAACCACCCAAATAAGCATGTATGGGAACTTCAAAAGAGCAATATTATAATGGAATCTTGAAAATACTTCATTCGATCAGAGTAATGCATACATTTGAATCAAAAACATAAAAGATTAAGCAACTATACCTCAAATGAAGGCGCCATTGCTGAGTAACTGCTACAACTGCTCAAAGAGCCTACTGATAAGAGACACTAACACTACTCTAATCTAACTCTGTGACGTCTTGTCAATATGAGATCTGCTGCCTTTTTATTCTGCTTTTTCTTGTATTTCTAGAAGATTAGGATAACTTCCTATAAGCTTGCAGTTCTTCTCCTTGTCCACTTCCTTTAGTCATACGCTTAGGGCGTGTTTAGTTGTAGAAAATTTTTCTAATTTCCTTTTCTTAATTTCTTTTAGAATATAGATTTATAGAAAACATTTTCAATTCGAAAAAGGAAAATCGGGTGGAAAATATGTTCAAAACCCTCTTTATTTTCCAGCCCCACCCACTCACTCTATCCATGGCCATTACAACCATAACACACACATTAGCGCTCTCTCTCTCTCTCTCTCTCTCTCTCTCTCTTTCTTTGTATTTACAACAAAAAAATCAAGTGGAACCATTTTACAACATCAATTGGAGCCGTTTCATGCATCACCGGCTCTCCCCAACACCCATCATTCTCTCACCTCCGGTATTTCTCTCTCCTCTCATCACCACCACTCCAGTCTTCTCTCACCTCCCCTGTTCCTCTCTGTCTCGCTAATCACCACCACCGCCAACTCAAAATTCCGATACTGCCCAAAATTTTTCCGCCGACCCACCACCATAGAGGTGCTCTGGTCAGATTTTTTTGTGTCCCGTGGTCGTGAGGGTAATTCCAGCCGTTTCGTTGAAATTTCATCGAAATGCATCTCCGTGGTAACCCACTGTCATTTCACTTCATATTGGGACACCTAGTACTCTGTGTTTGCGACTCCGTGAATATCTTGATGAAGCTATGGCTTATGGGTGTGCTTGATGATATTGATTTGAGCATGAGTTGAGAGTAGGGTATTATAGAATTGTGATATTGCCCTTTTAGTTACTACAATTTATTGTGGGAAATTGGGCGATTGGTAATTGTTCGACTCTTTGGGTGATTAGTGTGCACTGTGCAAGTTGATTTTCCTACTTTGGTTTCGGTAGTCGATTTGTTCTTGTTGCTCTTGAACTCTTGGTGTTAGGCGGCTTGTGATATGTGGTGCTTCTTGTGCATCAATGCATTGTATATCTTTCTTCAGCTCACACTTGAGCAATTGTGTATGACCTCGAGGAGTGCAAGGGCTTCTTGGCTCACCTTAATCCTCTACCTTCCCATTCGGGGGAAGCCTTGTGAGTATCCTTTTATCCTATCCCCTCTCTATATTATTATCTTTTCTCTTATTGAGGACAATGTGCAATTCAAGCATGGGGGAGGTGATTGTTCTTGATTGTTGTTGATGGTGATAATTGATGAAATGTGATTGCATGTAGTTTAGAAATTGCATTTTTCATATAGTATCATGGTGGGTTGCATTTTTAGATAAATTTTTCATTTTTTATTTTCATTTTTTATTTTCATTTATTTTCTTTTTTAGTTTTATTTGTTAATTTTCATGCATTTAATTCATATAGTTTAAATTTTATTTTTTCATGTATAATAAAATTTTAAAAAAAATTGAAAAATGAAAAAATCCAAAAAATGAGTGAGAAATGATCCTTCAATGTTCGAAGCTCTTTTTGTTAGAAAAGTTGAAGGAATTGTCTAAACTTTTGTGAATAACGATCTTTAGCCTTACAAGCTCATTGCATGATTATGATTGTGGACCATTGGTTTGTGGAATGCATGTTTGTTGCCCTCGATGTTGCATAGTTGATTTGAATAGACCAAACATAACCATGTGAGATTTTGAGCCTTTAATTGATCGATTCATCACTTTCGATCTTATGATTTTTTTCTTGTGTGTGTGACTCTCTAAATTGTGGTTTTCTCTAGAACTTGCTCGATTTCTTATCAAAATTGCACTTGACAAGCTCATGCTCGGAAATGATAGAAGCATTCTTTGTTTTTTAGCAGCTACCTTGATACATGTTTCACCCTTTGTAAACCCTTTTGAGCCTTGAGCCGTTTTATTGGAAAAAACCACATTACAATCCTTGATTTCCTAAACACATCTCTTTCACCGAGCCCAGGCTAGTGGAGTTGATTTATATATGAAAGTCGTGATTTGTGATGATAAAAGCAAAAATTGGCATTGGGTTTTGAGTTGGTGTTTCATGTGAATTGGTGAAAATTTGGTTGTTGTATCTTGAAAAAGAAAAAAAAAAGGGAAAAAAAGAAGAGTTATTCAATAATGGTTTCATGTGAGTGAGACAAGGAGGGAAAAGAAGAAAAAAAATTCTAAATATATATTTTGGCTTCTCCTCCTTTGTCTCTTTGTGGGTTTTAATATGGATGGGATCTTTTGGTAGTTTGGTTCGAGTTTGTGAGTGAAGTTTTTGTATTATCTTGATCTTTGCGCAGAGATTTAAGAAAGTGTTTTTGACTCCACTAGTTTTTGCTCCTAGTCCACATTCCCAAATGTATCATCCTACCTTTACCCCGAACCTCATTGCAACCCCATAAAAGTCTTCTTGATCTTTGCATGAGTAAATTACCTTTGGCAATGGCGATTTAGAATATGGGCAAGCTTATGGCAGATATCGTGTTTGGATTGAGTATTGAGAGTTCTATTTATTTAACCTAAACACAGGAGTGTGAGTGTTCACATTCCGAGAGTGAGGGTTTGTTCAATCTTCTATGCTACTATAGAAGGCGGGCCTTGTGGTAGATTGCTGGTTTGATTCACAATTTACATGCTATGCTATGAGTTCTTAATGGTTGTCGATTTGTTGATCATACTTGTTGAGTCTTTTCCTTTGAACTTGATGTTTCATTTGAAATAGAAATTGAGAAGGTGATCTCCTACTCTCCCTATGATGTCTTGTTGATAATGTTTTGCTTGGGGACAAGCAAAGACTTAAGCTTGGGGGAGTTTGATGAGTGCATAAATAGTGTTATTATTCATATCTAAGTCGCACTCATTTATCCTATGTTTACATAATATCTCTTATATTTTACTGATTTATGAGTAATTTTATATGAGGATTACTACTTTGGTATTTTGGTGTTTTAATTGTGATTTGAGGGTCAAATTAAACTGCACATGCAAAGGACTTAGGATTCTCTTTGGATTCTCAGGATGATCAAAGCAAGAGCAAGTTATGAAGAATATTGAAGAGAGCATTGGATTCCTTTTTGGATGCATCTAGACATTGAAATGGAGTTACTAGTGGCTTTAACTCTTTGGGAGTTATGTTGGTGACTTATTGTTCTTTATGGGGTTACATTGTGTAGATCGTCTAGGTTCGTCTTGACATTTTCCTATAAATAGGATCTCATGCCATCCCATCACGGACGATCTCTTTCCATAGTCTATTTTTTCTAGTCCACTTTACGCTTTCTAGATTAGTGTAGTAAGAATAAAATGTAGATTTTAAAAGTTTTATTAGTTCGTTCGTCAAGTTCAAGCGTTTCTTCTATTTCTCTTGAAGATTATAATTGAAGCGACTTGGTTTATTTCTTATCTCTACTCTCTATTTCTCCCTCTCTATGCTTCTTATTTTAATTGCTTTATTTAGTTTGATAGGTTTTAGCATGATGAATTTCATTACGTTCTTAGTTGGCGTTGTAGAAATCATGAGTAGGTAATTTCTTTTATCTAGGGTTGATGTAACTTAATCGAATATATGATGCTTAATTAAATAGTAGAAATTGGCATGTCATTAGAATTGTTGCACAATGTTTGATTGTAATCTTGTTGCTTATATTAGATGATTAAGTCAAATTCGAGATAAGCTTCTTAATCGTCGTACCTCAATCATTCATCAAGTTTGCCTAATCACGAGAGTAGTTTAGAAGAACTTTGGACTATTGGAAAGGAAATTATATATATACTTCATGCTCTTGATATTTTCTTGACTCCATGAGAATAGGTAGTTGATAATTATATTGAATATTCCTTTCTCGCTTCGAGAGAAGGTTTTAGGATTCATATTTCCGTCCTTGCAACATTCGACATGACATGCTAGTTGATACTTATTTATCCGCATCTACGATCTTGATTAAGTGAAATCAACCCTAGGTTCTTTTTCTTATTATTTTCTCTTATATTAGTGATTAGTTTATTTGTTTTAATCCAACAAACCAATTTTGTGAATCACTTGGCTTGTTAAATTTAAGAAAACTTAGTACTTGGAATCGATCCCTGTGGTTCGATATTTTATTACTTCGATACAACCCTTACATTTGTGGGCCTATCAAGAACATGGTTGAGGTCACTCCAAAAAAATGATTTTTACCTGCGGAAATAAACCGCCGGTGACAAGGCAAAACCTTCGCTAATTATGGTCAGTTGAGGAATAAGCGGTGGAACTTAAACCGCAGGTAAAAACCTCGACGCTGAGCATTATTAGCCACGGATTTGCTTCCACCGAGAAATTAGCGGCGGAATATGAAATATCCGCCGCTGACTAAATTCCGTCGCTGACTTTTTTGGTTAAAAAAAAAAAGAAAGGAATTCAACGCCAGAGGCATACTGCAGCTCACGCGCGCGCGCCTGCTCCACCAACCAGCTCGCGTGGGTAGAATAGTTTTCTCTCGACCACCAAACCACTCACTAACTTGTCAATATACTATGCACTAGTATTATGTACTTAACACGTAACTCACAGCATTCAAAAACTAAAAACAGCGTCGGAATTAACTAATCCGCTACTAATTAGCGGCGGAATTACTTAATTCCGATGCAAATTTAGCTGCGAAAATTATTTCCGCAGCGAAATATTTTTATTTATTTATTAGCTACAGAATTTTAATTTTCCGCAGTTATTTAGCTACGGAGTATTTTCCACAGCTGTTTTTGCCACAGATTTTTTTCGTTTATTTATTTTATTTTTTTTTTGTGTTGGGTGTTTGGAAAATGTAAGGAAGAAAAATAGAAACAATCATTTTGGTGTTTTTTAGGTTCCTTTGTAAATTTTAAAAATAAGGGAAATAGTTTTTTTTTTCAAATTTTGGAAAGTGGTTGCTTTTGAACACGTTCTCTAATGGACCGTGTTTTCCATGAGAATTTTGCAAAGAAAATGGGTGAACTAAAAACAACGTTAACTTTTTCACGTCTTCCACTTCTCCTTAATCTCTTGACTTTCTTTGTATTTTTCTCAGTATAAACTGCTCTTCGTACTTAATCTCTTGACTTTCTATGGACTTTCCTAACTTTATTTTGACTTTTCTTAATCAATGATTTATCTACTATATTTTAAGTCCATTTTTATTTTATGAATAACAACCACCCCCTAATACATATATAAACCTTTCAAGTTTATTTTGTATTATTGAACTGTTGACGCTTCGTTTCCCCGCTTTGATGGTACAACCGCTTTTGCATGTACCCGTTCATTGGTCATGGGTAATCGTGCTACAGTTAATGATGACCAACACCATTATAATTACTTCTTTTTGATCTCTTCGTCTCTCACCGCCTCTCTCTCTGTCTCTTCACTTCAGTCCCTAAATCCCCAAAATTCTCTCGTTTTCTCATACCTTCCAGGATTTTTCTCTGTTCTTTGTTGTTTGAAGATGGCTGCTCATCCCCTCTTGCAAGATTTGGTTAATATTGAATTCCTTAATTTAGCTATGAATGCTCATGATCTTTTCAAATTGATTGAGGCTCATTCTGACTCGTATTGGCCTAATTTTCTTGTCCTCCGTTCTTCATCTTATAAGTTTGCCGATGAGTCTCCTTGTTAAGATCAACTTCTAAAATCTTTCTTAATGTGAATCACGAAAAACAAAGTGGACAAACAATTTGGAACAGAGAGAGTAAAATAATCTAGGAAAAATTCGCGTCTAACAATTTGAAACAGAAGGAGTAAAATAATATTGTAAGATTATTACCGAATTTCGTATTTTTGACAACCAATTTTCCAAATAATTTCAACTTTATGTTGGGATTATTCCCGACCAACTTTCCAGCAAAAATAAAAAAGTTGGTTGTCCAGTTATGGGACGGCTCGGTAACACTGGCCACCTATTCCAGCTTTTTTAAGCGATTAATCTTAGGCTGCTCTAATAAAGCCAGCCAGAACCTTATCCGCAAGAGCGGGAAACAAATCGCGTAATCATGTCCAACATGAAGCACTGAAGGGCAACCGCTTGGGCATGGAAAACTAGGGTGCGAACCGGCAAGGGCCCACTAAGCTCAACCACCTCTTGTCGGACCAAAACTGCAAAGTCCGAGCTTGATCCATCAGGAGTCCATATGAGCCCAAACTGTCCAACCACTTTGATGCCCTCACTTTGAGTTACAAGCTTGCGTTACTTAGCTCGGCAGTTTGTTTAGTTTAGTTTGAGTATAATTAACAATTAATGATTCATGTTTTCCACCGATGTGGGACGTTCAGTTCCCAAGGTCATTAGCATACATTATGAACTCATGTTTTCCACCGATGTGGGATAAAGATTGTCAACATACTCCTGCTAGAGGGGCTAGAGCAGTGCAGAAGGAGTACTATATTCATGCACTTATTTAACCAAAGAGGTGTGGTTGAGTGGTAGGGACTCATCCATTCTTAACCAAGATCGAGGGTTTGAATCTCGCCTTGGGAATGAAGCAGCTTTAAATTTCTTGGCTAGCTGTCTTACCCTTTGAGGTGCCTACAAGCCAGCGCGGGGGATAGTCACTGTGGTCGGCGGGGGATAGTCACTGTGGTCGACGGTGGATATCCTTGGTCGTGAACCAAAAAAAAATATTCATGCACTTATTTTCTCCTTTCTTTCTTTTCTTTCTCCTTTTTGGCCCTTTTTTTTTTTTTTGGTTGATCAATTACACATGGTCAGAAACATGAAAATGACAAGCAAAAAAAAAAAGAAAAAAAAACATGAAAATGAAATTGGTAAGAAATACATCAAATTTTTTTTCCACTGCACATTTGAATTCAAAATAGAGTGCTCTTGGATATTCAAATTAAAATACTGAATTTCAATAGACAAAAAAACCTCCATGCCTAATGTGTTGATGCAAGGGAAATGGAAATCCATCAAATACACGGAAGAGTAAAGAGTGAGAAGAATTTTAAATGTCCAGGTGAAGAGGTGTAATTCAAAATTCTGAAATTTTAAGGCTTTATGAAAGGGTGTAGAGATGGATTAATTATATACCTACAATTATTTTTAGCATTCAAGAACAAATTCATTATTTCAAATTCAAGTATCCAAACACAACAATATGGTGTTTGATCGGTTTTTGATAGTTGACTACTAAATTATCATAATTCACAAATTCGTGCTTACACTCTCTTCAAAAACAAAATAATGATGGATATAAAAGATCATCACAATCACCTCAAATTAGGGTGCTCCAACATCAAGGAAATGGGTTTATCACCTTATCAGGTAGGTAGAGGAGAGTTGGCAAAATTACAGTAACATGAATTTGGTTACATGAAATGTCACTAATTGTAGAGAATTATACAACACTATACCATCAAGAAACACTACGGAATCAAATATGCTATGTGGAAGACAAATGCCAGCCTCAACACTCAAAATAGCTGATTGGCATCATACCATGTGTTGGCTCCCTACATGCTGGCAAAATGATTTTCACATCAAAAGAAATTGCCTCATAGTTGCTGTTACTCTGGGGAGTGAGTTCCACAGGATGGGAGATAATGATCTCGGGCATCGTCCATAAATTACATCATAGTTTGGACATGATTCTCTTTGGATCATTGTGCTATTCTGGAATGTTTGATAAGCCAATCAATGACGCTGTCAATGTTTACCGAGTCTTTGCATGAGATCATGTAACAGCACACCTCCCTGTCAGTAATTGACTGTATGCCTCTGTAACGAATTAAGCAGATGGAAACCATCCATCGGGCATAAGAAGCATAACCAAGCAAGAAAATTAGAAAATCCAAGAAATGAAAAGCCAAACGTAAATTATAACTAGCTACACCGTAAACATAATAAGTGTTGGAACTTACAGCTGATCCACTAATGCTTGTTGCGTAAGAGCTTCAGACTTGTCAATTTTATTGCCGAGGACAAGCAATGGAATCCCAGTTAAGGAAGGCTTTTCGAGAAGTTCATGCAGCTCACTTCGGGATATGGGAATACTGTCTCTATCAGCAGCATCTACTACATAACTGTATTTGACAAAAAGAAATGTATTATATATGAGATGGCAATGGAAGAAGCTCCAAACCCAGAATCAGATGGGTCGACAATGAATCTCATGAAATTAAATACTATTTTACCTTCCTCGATATCCTAACTTCGAGAGGCAAGTTTAAGCCGAGAATTTATGAACCACAAGAATCAGATTCAGTAGCATTTTCTATTATTGCAATAATGGGAGGAGACTCAGTAGCCTGCATCCCGACTAATGCATCTTTTATGTAATTTATCAGAGTGCCATTTTAATGAACTTTTATCTTCTGTGTCATGAAGACCATGCTTTTTTTCCCACGAAAGTGTTTTGAAGTTTCTTGTGCAAGGTTCACCAAATGCTTAATGCAGTAAAAAATGTAGGCTTTAGTTTCTCCCGCAAAACAGACAAGATCCTTATGGTCACACAAATAATTCATGCTAAGGTTTGAAAGTTATGGACAACCATCAGTATGACAGTACCCACTACCAGAGGCCCCAGCATAGAGAGAGTGAAGCAATCCTGCAGAGAAGCTAAGGTTCAAACCCCAGGCCCTAAACCTCACTTATCCATGAATCAAGATACCCTTTTTACAAGTCCGCTACCTCATGATATATATCTACAAGTTTGAAGAGTAATAACCATCAACATTAGTCAAGCAAAGCTTCGATACCCATGCTATCTAAAAAAAACTATGTGCATGTATATTTGGGAAACCAATGAACAGAACTTCTAGGCCATGGGAGACTCCAATCAGAAAAGTCAACTTTTTTTGGGGATAGATTACAAGGCAGCTTGGACAAAAGAGAATGTGTCAAAAGTAAATCTTAACTGAACTAGATTCCAAGTCCCACTGCAGCGATTACTCCACTAGAACTAGCCATTAATATAAAAATCAAGATAACCAAATTAATCAATTGCAAAGAGCCTATTAAGTAAGAGGAATTACACAATTGCAGAGACACCGCGACAATAACGCTCCCACATTGTGCGAAACCTCTTCTGCCCTCCCAGGTCCCAAATTTTGATGGTCACATTTCCCTTTGTAACTTTGCGCATGTTAAATCCCACCTGGTACAATGTGAAAGATCATTGTAACTTGTAAGAGGTAATTTCTGCAATCAGACTTCAATAGTTTTAAAGGAACCTACAGTTGGAATCATGTCTTCAGTGTATCCACCATTCTGCAAAATAAAAGGGAAAAAAAACAGCTGTCAATGCAAAGCCTATTGTATACCTTTTACAGAAAAGACTGAAAAGAAAATTATGCTTTGGGCCAATAATCTCCTTGGCTATGCAGGGATATTGCATTACTTAATTCAGTGGTGTTTTCCACTCAGGTGTATTGGACTTCAGTTTTTATGTTGCCAAAGAAGGTTAAGTATGAAATTGAAGCATTGTGTATGGGGAAAATTGCATCACACACACTACTTTGCTCTTGTAGGTTGGGTTAATTTTTGCAGACCCAAAGCCCATGGTAGTCTCAATGTGATGAGGTTAGATATGTGGAACCAAGCTGCAGGTTGTAAGCTTCTTTGTTCGACTTATGCTGTTGGGAGGGCTATTGGTCACTTCGCACACAACATTTTCATCATAGGGGGTTCAGGCTACTGGTTGGTTGTGGAGAAAAAGTTTCAACAGACAATCTCTTGGTTGTGGAGAAAAAGTTTCAAATGAGGGATTGTCTTGTGCAGCTCACTGGTTCTGTTACTCAGGCTATGGAATTGCTCTGCAATTGGGTCAAACGTGGAAGATTCCAGCTCGCACTGGCATATAAATTTTCTTACATCCTTCCCCTTGTTTCATCTGGACTAAACTGGGCTTGGGAGCCCTAGGCCTCAACATAACTTCATCACCTAAATGAATCTGCAACACAAGCTTCTGTCAAAAACTGCTCTGCAGCATAGAGGGATGCAAGTGGATGTGACCTGCTATTCCTCACAGTTTCTGTCAAGTGCACTCTGCACCCAGAATCCCAGATTGAATGAGGTCTGAAAATTTGCTTTATAATCCGGTTTATATTCAGAGAGGTCCTCGAACCTTACTCAAATGAGGTCTGAAAATTTGCTTTATAATCCGGTTTATATTCAGAGAGGTCCTCGAAGCTTCTGTAATAAGGTTTGATGTTCACCAAACATTGCAAAAGAAGGGATATTCTGCATAGGTTGAGAAGAGCTGTTTTTGGAGCTGCAATTTATGAGATATGGGCAAAAAAAATCCTAAAGTACAAGGGTATATGCATGAGAGGGTAGCCTAATGGTAAAGACTTGAGTGAGGTTCCCACCACACCCATGTTCAAATCCCACTAGTGGCACTCGTGGGGATGAAATTTCTACCCCTTCCCACCTTCCTCCCAATTGGGTAGGGCCCTGGGAAGGGCAGTCTAGTAAAGGGTCCACTTTTCCTTACCTAAAAAAAGAACAATGGTATATGCGAAAAGTTATCATGACTTACAGCAATTGCACTAACAAGCGATGTTTTCCCTGCATTTTGAAGGCCAACAAGGGAAAGCTCCATTTCCTGCTTAAAAAATAAGCTGAAAAGAAATACTATCAAGTCATGTAGAACTTCAGCAGCTACATCCCATTACAACATGGCAGTCTACTGCAGTCTATAGGCTAAACTAGACATCTGCCTACCCACCATATAATGCACATAACTAAAAGTCCCAAACAAAAAGCAGGTCACATGTTGTGATGAAGACAAAAGGGGGGGGGGGGAAGAGAGAGAGAAGATTGTACAAAACCAGTAACGAAATAAGTCACCAATAAGATATGAAAGTTGTATTTCTCATAATGAACTGGAATTATGCATATGAAATTCACTGTCATCTATGAGTAAGATAAATGAAATCAACGATCGATTAAAGAATGTAGGATGTAGCCAAACCGGATAACAAAAGTAACTGCATAATAACTAGGCTGCACCAGAGATAATATTAGGGAGGGGAAGACTAGAATCTGTACAGCTCCAGGTGTGAGGCTCTCAGAGATTACATAAGAGTAAAGAAATTCCACCAGCTTGCCAGAGGTGCTTAGCTTTTTTTTTTCTTTTTCTTTTTCTTTTTTGAGCAGAAGCTGTATTATATGTGCACATGATCCACACATAATATGGCCTTGGTTATGAATTAAAAGATACCATCTGGATACTACACACAGAGACAAATTTTTATCAAACAAGGGTCCAGAAGAGTTTTTGGGGGGGGGGGGGGGGATGAGAAGAAAAAACAAAAAAAATTACAATCAAATGAGGGGGTTCAACTAGCCACTTCTGCCTTCAACAACCATAACTCAAATTTCTTATTTTAACTGAATGTATCTTCATCTTAGAGTTTCAGTGTGTTCGATGTGTAGGAGAAAGGTTAGATACGTGCATCAAATTAGACCTTCAAGACACTGCTGAGAAATATTCAATGACCAATCAATTCGTAATCTGGGCAACTGAACTAGTCTGAATCACAAAAGTGACAGGAGATAACAATGTTTCAAAATATTATTAGCACAACAAGTTGCTATTCTTGAAATTTATTGAGTCAAGCAGCAAGCAACAAATAACATCCAAAACTAACTTCTAGTGTTCCTATATCTTACTACATTACACTTCTCGAAGTACTCAAACAACTAAAAAAGTGCAAAATATGGAGAGGAAAAGGAGTCTAGAGCATTTCACCCCTAATCCTAGATCATCATCCATGAATTGTTAGAAGAGCAGCTTCCCGATTTGAAATCAGTGTTCAACTTATTGAACTGCCACCTCCATGCCATACATAAGCCTGGGGCTTGCTTGGAGTTCACTCTCTCTGAAACTTGTCATCAATATATGTAGATTTGAATTTTAATTGAATTCTGATTTTAAGTTGCAAACTCGTATGGCCAGAAATTGGATGACAATACAATTAGAATAAGGATGTCACTTCAACTTGTCATCGGCTGAAATTTGATTTCTATAACTGACCTGAATCCTAAAGATTATGTTCCAATTCACCGATGAAGCCTTGATTTACAAGGATTAGGATGATCTTTTTGTTGTATGTCTCCAAGTATATAAAGTATCAATTTGTGCAGTGACCTATTCCTGCTCATATTAACTAGCAACAACTTCAGCAGAACTTCTCCCTTCCCATAGGGGAGGGAGAGTAGTCTATGGTAAATCTGATGTACTTGCATTATGTCTCACCAAACTAATATAATAAACAAAAGAGAAGTATTCGTTCACATGTTTGATGTGTTAGGAACAACAATTTCCAAGGAAAAAACATAGGCTTAAATAAGTAAGTATAAAACAGAGAATTGGAGAAGTTGGCTGCTATTATTTATCAGTTGACACATCTCGTTTATGAGACATCGGGCTTCATAACTAATCTGGTGCCATACTGCCATGACACTCAATTTATGCTAAGAGCTATGTTACCTTAGTTTCTAACTCTTCATGGCTTAAAATAGGACATGGGAGACTCAAAAACTTGGATATAAACGTGGGGACATGTCATTTATGAAACATATTCTATTTAAGTCTCCAACATTCAGATTCATTACGCTTTGTAATGATTTGTATGCAAGTACATATCTAAGATTTTAAGTTCACTTGCTTGCAAAGACTTGTTAAATTTCAGATCTTTGTTCATTTGTGTACAAATTTACATAACCTTTTGTTACTTTCCTCTTTTTCTCTTTCTTTTTCATTTTTTTTGATAATTAAACTTATTTTATAGATAAGCAAAAGGAGCCGAAGCTCAAAAGACATAGAGAAAACTCCAAACACCCGACTTTGTACACATAGAGCACAAATTTGTACCTGACTTTCAATTCTCAGTAGAACAAGATAACCATTAAACCACGTATTGGTCTATGAATTGAAAGACATAGAGAAAACTAGGTGCATACCCCTGAAAAAGTTTTCTTCATCACCTAAATCAATCTCTTTCTTTTTCATATACTAATATGTGGTTTAATGGTTATCTTGTTCTATTGAGAATTGAAAGTCAGGTACAGATTTGTGCTCTATGTTTACTGTTCAGGTGTTTGGCTTGTTATCCCAAAGTGTCAGAATGGACTTCACATTTCCAACTGCACTATATGAGTGATCATGCTCAAAATAACTTTGTAAAGCCTTTGATAAAGGAGCAAAACTCCTCAAACATGTTAAATAAGTGCAACATGAATATCAAATCAAATCACATATGAGAAAGGCAAAGTAAGAAAGTGTAAAATAGATTGATTAACATATCCCAACAAGAAGTACAAAAATGGATAGGAAGACCGAAGACAACAAGAAATACACTTGTACTTAAATTCGTGTGTTTGGCTAATGAGATATATTTCCCTTCTAAGAAAAAAGAAATTGAGAGAAAAAATTCCAAGCGCTGACAAATAACATTTGAATGAAGCCTTCCCAAGTTGTCATCCTTTCTAACTTTGCAACAGTCGTCCTTTACTGGAATTTTTCTCAATGGCTCCTTTTTCTTTCAGCCATTCAGGTGGTGAGAAATTTCACTTCAAGAAAGGTCTACATTTCTGCATTGGCATATAATTGTTCCTTTCTTTCAAATTTATTGACAAAACCACCAAGCATACAAGAAACACCCAAGAAAAACCAAGCAAGAGTTGTATAGTTTTAGAAGCTAATGACACCCTAAATTGCTAGACTATCATCATAATGTCCCTTTGCTTCCATATTGTTTATCTTTCCCCTTTACTTTTTTAGGTTCTAATCTGACCTTGTAGACAATTTTGCATTTCCATTAAAATTGATAGATGATAATACATAAATGTACTCTTATCCCAGATAAACCACCAATCTGTCATAGAACTGAACCTCTCACTGGATAATTTACAAACAACAGAAAGTCAAGTACTCATAATTAATTAACACTGCCAATTTAGCATACACCTTTCACTTAACAGCTGAATCAACTAAAGTCATAAACCCAGAAAAATTCACATATTTTATGCACATTAAAAGCAAAAGAAATTCAGAATAAAAGTGCCCAAAATGAGAAAAATCAAAACTTGAATGAAAATTACCTCCTGAGCCAGTTGAGAAGTGAATCCCAGATACCCATTTCAACAAAAGAGGTCAGGAATTATCTCTAGGGTTCTTTTCTTTCTCCAAGCAAATGAAGATGAAGATGAGATGATGATGAAGTTAATGAAAAAAACAGAAGAAATCAAAAAGCTTTAGGAATTGTGAGAGAACAAGAAAACACAAAGAACAAAACGTTGAGGGAAAGCAATGGAAACTTCGTCCATTTGGCGGTTTCCTTTATGAAAAATGTCTTTGCTTTGTGTAGTTGGGCTCAGTTGCCATTACCATTTGTCCAGTTCTTTCTCACACGCAGTCACACATACCACACTCCATGTCTTTCTCTACGTTTCTCTGTCTTTCTTTGTCCAGTTGTCCGTGGTTCAGCCCATCATAATCCAAGGTCGTGGGTCAACCGGAACAAAGATAATGGTACTTGGCCCGTGGGCCTTTGCAGATTGCTGTAGCCCAGTCCGATGATGCACTAATACGAAGGGGGCAATGGGCAGATCGAATCGTGTTTGGGTCGGCTTATTTCAATCTCGGACTATTGTGGGTTTGGGTTACAAAATATTTGAGCTAAGTTGGGTTGGAATTTTGTTGATATAGGATTATGGTCATGAAAAGTTCGATTTTTAGGTTTATTGAAATTATCACTTATTAGGTCAAGTTAAGTCCGTTTCAGAGCATATAAAGTAAAATAATATGGAACTTTTAATTTTATGTGAAATATTTTCAGTAACAAGGATTATAGCCATGTACGTTTAGTTAAACTTTTTCAATTATTTTGGATATTAAATCAGTATAAGTTGAATGTATTCAGGTTTCTAGTAGATTCGGATCAGGTTACTTTATATTGGGTGTTATCGAGTGTTTTTCGGTGTCATGTTGGACCAAGTCAGGTCGGGTTTGTTCCGAATAATGAAAATAAATATATTTTCGGGAGGCCAAAAATCCTAAATACTAAGGCTTTGTTCTTGTCACCTTATTTTTCATTAGTTTGCCATTCATCTAAATTCAATATACATTAGTCGTTTTGTTCAAGTAAGTTAAGTTAAGCATATATAGTACAATATGCAGGAACTATAACTTTATGTGTAAAGTCATATAATGACTTATTTTTCATTATACATTCAGGATTTTATATGTGTTGCTGGAAAGATTTTAACATGTAAGTCCAAATGAGCTTACTATTAAAGGGTTTTCTCGAGGTGTAAAGGGTAAATGTTAAGTTGGAAAATTCAATAGAAACGATTTAGTTTAATTCGGCTTAAATTAGTTAATAACTTCAATTTAATTTTATCTTCAAATCATGGCGTCAAATTCGCAAATGTTGTGTTCATTTTATAAGGTTACAAGTTTAGTTATTCCCTAACTAATCTATCATTGCTTAAAACGATAAATTCATTTATAATAGAAGAGTGAGAATTCTAACCTAGCTAATATATTTACGATCTCTCTTTTTAACTATTAGACTAATATCTCATTGGTTATCAAGTATATCATTGCTTAACTTTTAAGTTTTGGACGAGTATATAGTAAAGTGCACTGTATAATAGATAGAGCACCAAGTTATTAACCATATAATCTACTACCAAACAGGCATCAAACACACATAAAAGTATGTGAGAGATGCTAAGTGCAGCCTTAAAATGAGGAAGTAATTTGCATCCTTTAATTAAAACAGGTTAAGTATACATTTGCAAGTAGAAATAATTTTCTTTTTTTAATTTTGCAATTGTTTACATGTTCAGTTTTGATTAAAGGGTGCAAATTACAGTCTAAGAGTGAGACTGTACATAGCACCCCTCAAATAATGTATATATGTATCCAAGTTCATTATTTAACTTTGACTCTACTTTGGCTCTTACTAGCCAATTAAGCTAAACAAATGTAGTTGTACTTTGACTCTACTGTTTTGCTTGAATTAAAAGCAAAAGAGGGGATGGCAGGGCGGCAGGAGGGAGAAGGATGGTGGATGAGGTGGCCTTTTCTCAAGACAAATAATATCAAGTGCATGGACACTTTGTCTCACTGATTTACACGTGTTTAGTTATAAGAATGCACAAATACTTTTTAAATCTTAGGGAAAAAATAATAATAGAACACACTTTTGTGATGTAAAAATAAAGTATGTCAATTATATTCTCAATTGTTTGTTTGGTTATATATATATATATATATATATATATATATATATATATATATATATATATATATATATATATATATATATATATATATATATATATATATATATATATATATATATATATATATATATATATATATATATAACTATATAAGTAGAGTTTGATGAGCTTCCATTTCTCCTTGTCCAAATTTGTATCACTCATTGGCTCTTTGCTCCTCTTAATTCTCTCATCTTTTTCCTCTTTTATTTAAGTTATATACACAATACATACATTATTGTTGATTTACAAATTAAAGGAAAATATGGGGAGGCAACCATGTTGTGACAAAGTAGGATTGAAGAAAGGTCCATGGACAGCTGAAGAGGACAAGAAGCTTATTAACTTCATGCTCACTAATGGCCAATGTTGTTGGAGGGCTCTTCCTAAACTTGCAGGTCTTACATCTGTTTTTCCCCTCATTCTTCTCACTAATATCTTTATGCCAAGAAACCTAGAGGCATTTGTCTCGATAATGGTTATCTTCTTACCTTCTAATTTAAAGGTACCAAGTTTAAGACTTGAGATTCTCATTCATCTGGTTGGTAGAAACATGGGGGTGACAACGGTAAAGCCTTAGCCCATCTGGTGTCGGGTGAGGTGGGGTGGGATTGGAGTGAGGGCCTTTAACCACCTAATATCGTCAATTTTGATTCGGATTGGGCTGCTGACCTGAGATAAAATAGCTTAGCCTAAGGCTAGAAAGCGAAAAAAAGTCACCTGGATTAAATATGGTGCAAATTTATTATTATAGTTTAGATTATTAAGATTTTGGCGAACTTGGTAAAATTGTTAATTAATCCATTACAAAATGATGGACATTGTTTATTTTTTAAAGTTAATAAATTATACACAGTATTAACATCTTTTAGAATTCTTGTATCATTTAATTGACTTTATTAATTTTGAATGTATAGGTCTTCTAAGATGTGGTAAGAGCTGTAGACTAAGATGGACTAATTATCTTCGACCAGACCTTAAGAGAGGTTTGTTGTTAGAGAATGAAGAAGATATGGTTATCAGTCTTCATGCCCAACTTGGCAATAGGTACGTACTCCATAGTTCTTTTGGTTCTCAGCCAAAAAAATTCTGTAAAAAAAAACTATTCAGAATATTCATGCAAATAGATAGCAAAATGATGAAGAAAGGGTGGGGAAAATTCATTGCTCATGATGAGTTGCCCTAAAGCAATAGAATGATGTCTCGTGAATGTGCATTTATTAATTAAAGAAAGTCACTCAGGCTTTTGGACCCATAATCAATATTGGATGCTTGCAATCATTGTATGACAAGTCTATTTTTGGACATAGTATAGGAGTACAATATAAACCAATAAGGTGAGATGAGGGTCACGTCTAAGTAAAAAGGTCGTCACGACTCATAATAACTGACTCATATATTTCTAAGTAGTGATATTTATTTATTGTGAGTTGCTCTCACATACACAAGACCTACTCAACCTACATTCTAACTAACCGAAAGAAATTGCTCAAAAAAAAGGTAACGAAAAGAAATGAAGGAAGATGATAAAAATTCATATAAGAAGCTCAGACTATGAGATGACTTTTATATTTTGAAAAATGTATATATTACCATTATACTAAAAAATATTAAAAGAATAATATTATATTTTAAATTAAAAGTGTTACTTTTAAGGGTTTTACCATCAAGCGGTACGGTTTTACACAAAATCTTTTCCATTTTATATCACATATGGATGAAGTTCATGATTACGATACTATTTTTAAATAGTAATGGAGGGAGTATATTCATATTATTATCATAGATTTGTACTTGTCTTTTTTTTTGAGAAAAATAGATTTGTACTTGTTAGGTATATTCTGCATCTTTGTGAATGCCAGATGATTTTTTGTGAAAAAAAAGAAAAAGAAAAAGAAAAAAATAATAACTTGTGTTCTTAAGGCTGATTTAATGTGTTTATGCAGATGGTCAAAGATAGCATCTCATCTCCCTGGAAGAACAGACAATGAAATAAAGAACCATTGGAACACCCACGTCAAGAAGAAATTGAAGAAAGTGGGCATTGATCCCCAAACCCACAAGCCCATCTCCCCAATTCCTCAAGAACGACCAAAACAACAACCGTCACATATAACAAATGATCATATTGAACATGAAACAAAGAGTTACAAAAATCCAACATTACTAGGAGCTATTGATCACAACTTTTGCATTGATGAGGTGCCCATAATTGAACCTGAAGAGATTTTAATGTCATATGTTTCTCCTACTTCATCTTCAAACTCATCATCACCCAATAATCATTTTGGGTTGTCATTGTTGAATAATAATAGTGATACTAGTTTTGAAGATTGTATACAATTTCCAGATCTTGATCAGTGGCCTAATGATTACTGTAAGGATTACAATTGCATTAGTGATGAGTGGGAATTATGGAGTACTAACAATCAGTTGACAAATTGGGATTTTTCAAATGATGATGAAGGTGACAATTGCAAGTTTATTGAAGTGGCATGACATGACCAACACACTTGGAAGCTTCACAAAAAATTCATACGAGGCAGTTTCATAGATGAGGCGTACTACCTGTGAATCAAAAAGTGATACTACTGTACCTGAAAAGTGATCCCTCCAGACAAAAAAGTGAAAACTTTAGCATTTTCCTTTGTTAATACGAGTGCTTAATATTCTTCACTTTTCTTTTTGGTTGCTCCCCTACTGTTGGTCCTTGATTGTCTTCTTTTAGTTTCTTTGAGTCATCACATGAACATAAACAATGAAGTTGACTTGTTCCGGGACCATGAGCTTTCCCCTACTCTTGTCTTGTTGTAAATAACTGACTATGTGAATCTGTTTGTAATTTATCGACTTGGATTGTTGTTTACTTTCCTTCCAAAATAAGTGTTGTGTGAGACCAACTCACAAAAACAGGGATCACTATTTAGCAATGTAGGAATCACTTATTATGAGTAGTGACCCTTGTTATACTAAAATTAAAAGTGACTATCGTCTCACCAAAACAAATTTTTGTGTATATATAGTTATTCATTCTCATAAGTAGTTTTGCTAGATTTCTTTTTCTATGTTTCGATTTTTCCACGACCATTACTCCTTTATTTTTCTGTGTATTTTAAGTTTTGAGAATTTTTGGAGTATGTAGTTCTCGATTTTAGGGTACTGAAAAATCTAATTTTTGGCATTTATGTACTTACATCAAGGGCATGTTTTTTTGAACTGGTAACTGGGGGCGATTGGGGATCAACTGTGAAGTCTAATTGGTAATTGGGGGACAATTAGTGGTAACTGAGGAAAATTGGGAACAACTGGGTCAAACCGCGAGAAACTGGGAACAACTGGTGAAACTAGAAATTGTGAATTTTTTATAATAATAATAATAATAATAATAATAAATATAGTAATAGTAGTAATAATAATAGTAATAATAATAAATAATAATAATAATAATAATAATAATAATAATAATAGTAACATTTAATAATGATAATAATAATAATAGTAATAAAAATTATTATTACGGAGTATTATTATACTATTTAACATTATTATTATAATATTAATTATAACTATGATTTATAATGAAAATAATTATAATTATTTTTATTTTTATTATTTTATTAAAAAATCACTCAAAATACAAAACTGAGAAAAGATGGGTCAAACTGAGGATAATTGGGGGCAAGTAGTGACAACCGATAAGTCTAACTTGTAACTGAAGAGAATTGGTGACAACTGAGACCAACTGGGACCAACTGGAAAACAGTTGAAAAGAACATATCATGAGTGTCAACGTGGATGTGGTTGTCTGGGTGGAAATGGATCCCAACGTTCTTTACTCATGTTTAATTTTGTTTACCCTTCATTTTTCATCTGACTCTAGTAAGGAAGAGCTAATAAAAAATTTCATGAGGTACGATCTTGGCTTGCAATTGCCGTCACTAAATGAATTTTCAAATATTGTAGTGAGAGATGGATAGTAGTGTAGTTTATAATGCTTTGTCATCGGGTAGTAGGTGTTCTAGTATACTTTCTTGGTTATAATTTGGCAATATTATAGTTTTGACGTCGCAATTTAGTTGTGTAGTTGAGTCGTTTATTAATAGGAGGTAATGATGTTGTTCACGAATAATAGTTTTATTAATGTGAATGAAAGCTGAATGTCGTGCTTTGCGATTTTTCACTCAATTTTTAATCTTTTTTTGTTGCATTTTGAGGCCGTCTTATACGCAATTTTGTGTGAAACATATATCATCATTTACCCTTGATCTAACAAACCCATAATTAACTTCATGTGTTTCTATGACGTGGGACAAGTATATATAGCAAACCACAATCAGGTCCTCCAACATCCCTCCGAAGACGATTTGGTTTGTAGGGAGCCCTATGGACGTCCCCTGGATGCGAATTGCCCACCCAATGAGTCACGAAATCGAAGCAAGATTCCCAATGTACCTCCCTCCAACACACACTCATAAGGAGCTGGTCTTCACGCTGCAGATGCCCAATCTAGTGGGCCTAATGATGAGAGAAATTAGGGATTTTTTCTTATCTTTCCTCCCCTTCATCCCCTCAGAGGATCAAGAGTTTCTTCCACTTTATCTAGTTATAATATGTCGATCAAGTTTTTAGTCTGGAATGTTCAAGGAGCAGGGAGCCGTGCTTTCTTGACCACTTTAAAAGAAATTATTCGAATCAACAAACCGACGGTGCTGGCTTTGTTGGAAACCCATATTCGTGGAAATAACGTTGATAGAATCTGTCAATAAATTGGGTATTCGGGCATAATTCATGTTGAAGTTGACTGCTTTAGTGGTGAAATCTGGCTGTTCTGGAAATCTGAATTTGTGATTGTTGTTCCCTCTACTCTCCATGCACAATTTATTCATGTTGAAATCACAAAAGTTGGAGAAGAACCTCGGTATTTTTCTGCTATTTATGGTAGTCTGGATAGCACTAAGAGAGAGGAACTTTGGAGCTTATGGTCAGCACTATGACACGACCCTGGCTCCTTGTTGGGGATTTTAATGAGACGCGTTCGATGGAAAAGTGTAATGGGGGATGCAATGAGGTGGTTAGGAGGGCTTCATGTTTCAACAATTAAATTGAAAAAAACCATCTTATTTCTTAGTTTCTCGGGTCAAAAATTCACATGGTCAAAGGGTAACTCCCCGGAAACTTGGAAATGTGCAAGATTAGACAGAGGACTTGCTAATGCTTCTTGGGTGACCAAGTTAGAAAGCGGGGTTGTCAAACATCTTCCAGCAATACAGTCAAACCACTGCCCTCTTCTCATCAGCACCACTGGCTTTGCTCCTCTCCCTATGAGTACTAGATCCTTCCGCTTCCAGACTGCTTGGCTTACTAATGAGGATTTTGGACCAGTTCTTAAAGAGGCATGGAATTCTCCTTCTCCTCTAGTACCTTGTTTAAAGACTGTGGCTACTACTCTAAATAACTGGAACAAAAAGTTTTTTGGCAACATTTTTCGACGTAAGCGTCATTTAATGACCCGTCTGGAAGGAACTGAGAAAGCTCTTGCATCTCATTGTTTACGCAATCTACTGCAACGTGAGTTGGACTTAAAGAAAG
This sequence comes from Tetragonia tetragonoides, assembly GCA_038025085.1. Classification (NCBI taxonomy): domain Eukaryota; kingdom Viridiplantae; phylum Streptophyta; class Magnoliopsida; order Caryophyllales; family Aizoaceae; genus Tetragonia; species Tetragonia tetragonoides. Next base: position 27,549,955 of record CM076149.1, on the reverse strand, counting down.
AACTTGAAGTACTTGAGCAGGAACACACTCTTTGGTTTCAAAAATCACGCATGCATGCAATCAAAGACAGAGATATCCAGACTGAGCACTATTTTGAGGTGCAATTTTAATAAAGTTGTTTCACTCCAGAACTCTAAAGGTGTATGTTTTTCTGAACCAAATGGAGTGAAAAAAATGGTGAGGGGTTATTTTATTGACTTATTCTCTGAACCACGACCTGTAATTGATTTAAATGATCTTCCCCATAATCACATCCCACCCCTCTCCAATGCTGAACGGGATGATCTCGCTCGTCCCGTTACTGCAGAAGAAGTTAAAGCATCCACAATGTCCAGGGCTCCTTATAAACCACCCAGACCAGATGGGTCGTTCCAAGCCATGTTCTATCAACGTAATTGGGAGCTTGTCAGCCCCAAACTTATTAACATGGCATTGGATGTTCTTGCCGGTAATGACTATCCTGAGGGTTTGACTGAAGTATTTTTTTTTGCTCCCTAGGGTAGACAACCCAGAGAAAGTCACTCAATTGTGGCATATTCGCCTCTGCAATGTCTCTTAAAAAGTGGTCACGAAAGCTATTGTGAACCGCCTCAAAGAAATTTTTGCCAACTTTGATCTCACCCACACAATGTAGCTTTGTGCCTGGACGGCAAATCAAGGACAATATAGTGATTGTTCAGGAGGTTCTGCATACTTTGAGGAAGAAGCAGGGGAAGACATGGTGCATGATTATTGAATTTGACCTTGAGAAGGCTTATGACCGCCTTAATTGGAGCTTCATTCACGACACTCTTCTTGATATGTGTCTCCTCCAGCAACTTATTGATGTTATCAGGTTGTGTGTTTCTTCCATCGGACTACAGCTTTTATGGAATGGGGAAGCAACTGAGAAATTTGAAGCAACAAAAGGGGTACGACAAGGTGATCCCCTATCACCTTTATCTCTTTGTTATGTGTATGGATAAGCTTACCCAATTGGTTGATATGCTGGTTGCCAATGGCGTCTGGAAGCCAGTTCGTGCTAGTAGTAATAGGCCTCCCTTGTCATCACTCTCCTTTGCAGATGACATTATTCTACTAGCTGAAGCATCCACAGATCAAGCTCGCTTGGTGAAAGCTTTCTTAGATTAATTTTGCAGAGCCTCTAGAGAGAAAGTCAGTTTAGTTCAATGTTTCTCCGACACGGCATAATTAAGGCGTGTTGAGGGTCAACACGATACGACGCCGATACCGACATGGCATACGTGTCGACCCTTATTTGACAGATACGACCTTCTGACTTGTTTCATCGTCGTTGAACTTCGATTGCGGCATAAGAACGGAGCAATCTGATCCAAAAAACAAACTCACCGAGTCACCGTTGTCAATCCATCGCCGAACGGACACCGATGACTGAGATCTCGCCGGGATCCGGTGACTGAGACCTCGCTGGAATATATTGACTGAGGTCGCCGGGAGGCCAGTGATTGATGTGGTTTTGCAGCAGGGTCGGGGTTGAAATGTCGGATGGCTGCTGTAAAAGTTAGGGTTTGAGACCTTGCATGATGAGTGTTCTGGGCTTTTTGTTCTGGGCTTTGTTTTACTTTCTTCCCCAACCCTTTGCACGTTAATACTCCTGTACTTGTAAGTTGTATAAGTATCTAAATTATTTTTCTTTCTTTTTAAACAGGTATCTCAAGATATGGATGATATCATGATACCTTCCTATCAAACAAATAAAAAAAGAAAAAAAGATGACAACTTGAATGGGTTGACCGGTTATGGATGACAAATGGATGACACCATCCTATAATAAAAAAAATATATGCTAAAATTTCTAATCAAATTTTCGTTTTTATTATGCAAAGTTTTTTTTTTCTTTTTTGTAGTTACGTCAATGAAGAGGATTTTTTTTTATTATATTGTTGGTGCCTTTATTTTTAAATTTAGCTGTCAATCTAGAAGTTTTCTTTTAGTTAATTTTTTAGAACTATTTGTCAAATATGGTTGAGTATATTTGTCTTGTATCTATTTGAAATTACTATGCTATAAGATGTTAACCAAAATCTTTAGAGTTTCCTATCTTGATTGCAATTTCAATCTTGAACCCAAACGGTTGCATTGATACTAAAATATGGAAAAGAAAATTCATGCAAAATAATATGTTGTACTAAAGTGGCTTTTGAATTATTTTTTTTCTTGCTCAAGGCCCCAAAGTACTCAAGTTATATATCAAAATCCATAATCAAGTTCTAGTTTTATTTTATTATAATAAAAATAAGTAACATAAGTATTATATCTATTACCGTCAAAAAATTATTTTATATACTCACTAAAAAAGTAATTTTTTATTAAATATGTTTATTTTTGTTGATAAAAAAATTGATATTGGTCATTGCTCTCCTATTATTCAACTTTATATATTGACATGATTAAAAAAAATTAATATTATTGCTAATAACGGAGGAGGATGAACAATAACTCGTGCGTCACGAAATCTAGTCCATAATATAAGATGAAGATATTTTCCTTTGATAAAAAAAAGATAAATGTATTTTCTTAGTAATTATTATAATTTAAATTATAACTAATAAATTTATTTTTAAGCTACTCCTTTACACTAATATTTTGTTAATACACTAAGTTTCAAAATTTGTGTTTTACTCGGTTGCTTACAAATTGAATTATACATATCCATAAGATAATAATTGCCTCTCTTATCAAATTGACAAATATTAACATATGAGGACATATATAGTACAATGAACTAATTTGACCATCTTCCATAATTAGTATATATTAATAAAAATAATATAGAATGAAATTAAAATTATTAAAGTATCTTATAAGGCAAATCAAGCTATATAATTTTAAAGTATTGCTTTGTATACATCTAAATAAATTAATAATTATATTACATTAAAACAATTTAATTATTGTGATCTTTATAGAACAAAGGGACTAATAAATTATCTGTTGTAAAAGAAGTAATTAAACAATATGAGGCATGTCTCTTTCTATTTGCTCATGACCAATTTAGATCATTCTTCTTAAATCATTTTAAACTAGTAATAATAATGTCGTAGAACGTGGGAGGCCTAATCCCTTCAATCATACATTCCGAGAACAAAATAATAAATTCCTAGTTATAAGAACTTTAATCCTAAACCCTAAATCCTAAACCCTAACCCTAAACCCTAACCCTAACCCTAACCCTATCCCTATTATAAAACAAATGTTATATGAAAACGTCATAAATAGGCTAACACATGTCTCTTCTCTTTGCAATGTGGTCACTCTAACAATAACATGATTATTTTGAACTCATGTCCGCCTTTGATAGCTCTAACAATAACATGATCATAGATTATAAGAACATTGACAACACGAACATAATGTAGTACAAATGTAATACGTGAACACAAAAATCAGATAATATGTACACAAGTGACATGATTTCGGTCATGTTAGTTTAAATTATTTTGAACTCATGTCAGCCTTTGATCGCTCTAACAATAACATGATTATAGATTATAAGAATACTGACAATACGACCAGAATGTAGTACAAATGTAATACGTGAACACAAAAACGAGATAATATGTACACAAATAACGTATAACTCGAACGTTACATCACCGAATTTGTTTAATAGTATGATTATCTAACGTTCTACATAATTTTGATATTTTTTAGACCGATCTCAGAATTGGCATGAAATAAAAAGAGTCAATGCAAGTTGCCAACTTTATTAGTATAATTAATATAATCATATAATTTTGGTTGCAAAAAAAAAAAAAATAAATAATAATAACATAATACATAATATTATTTTTATTTTTATTAATTAATTTGCAATGCAAAAGCCACTAAACCATCTATCTTTCTCATTTATAAAATAAAAAAAGTAAGTTGAATTATCTTATACAAAACCTCAAAAAAGTATAAAAAAAAGAAAAGAAAAGGAAACAACCTAATCTAAACGTGTGGTCACTTGGCCTTATATATAAAATGAAAAAAACAAACATTTGATTCACTTGGTCAGTAAAATGTCGCAAGGGTGATTGACAAAAAGTTGCTAGCTAACTCCTTCACCTTCCTTCTTCTATTTCAGCCATCAAACGCTTGACCTAGTCAAAGGATCCCAAAAACTCTCAAAAATGGAAGCCATGGGAAATTCAGGAAAGATATACTCCCACAATCTTTTACTTTCCAACTCCAATGAAAACCTTCCAGAAATTTTCTTAGCATACGGCTATATAAATCAAACAGCCATGGTGATTATTTCTCAATCTTCTCTCTCCCATCTTTCATTGATTTTACATTTTAAACAAAGAATCAATTTACCTCCATGTCCTCTTCCAGTGTCATTCAAGAGAAACCTTACACCCAAAAAATGGATTATGAGAAAAATCCATTGTGTAGGCATGTAGACATTAGATCGAACCAAGGGGGGAGGAGGAAACATAGAGTGGATTTGCAACTACTGCAACAAGAAATTTACAAGTTCATACTCCAAAGTGAGGGATAATCTACTCAAACAATCAAGACAAGGGATGTCGTGTTTCCCATCAGTAGAAACCTATGTTCCAAAAATGCTACAGAAGAAGCAAGACGAAGCAGAAATAGGAAATTAAGGGCAGACGCACTTGCTACCATGAAATCAGAGTACTTGACTCTACCACCAGGTTTGGATTTACGACAAGATAAGAAAAGGAAAGGTAACTCTTCAATTTCTGCAATTGAAAAGGCATTTAATATGAAAGAACGTGATGAAGTTGATAAAGAAATTGCTTGTGCCTTTTATACTGGTGGAATTTCTTTTAATTTTGTTAAAAATCCATCTTTTAGACGATCACTGCTAAGATTGGCAAATAGTAATAATCTTGCTGGATATTGTCCTCCTGCCATAGAAAGGCTTAGAAAAACTTTGAGTTTACAAGAAAAAACACATTTGTAAAGACTTCTACTACCATTCAAAAGTACTTGGAGTAAAAGAGGTGTTTCAATATGTTTTGGTGGGTGGGGGGATATGCAACATCGGCCTCTTATAAACATTATGGTAGCATCTGGTGGACAATGTATGTTTGTTAAGGCTATTGATACAACTTGAAATGTCAAAGATATTAATTATGTAGGTGAGTTGTTTTTGTCGGTTGTTGAAGAAATTGGACCACAAAATGTAGTACAGATTTGCACTGATAATGCTGGAAATTTTAAAGGGGCAGGTTTGGCTGCAGATAAAAAATATCCACAGATTTTTTGGACCCCCTGTGTAGTTCATTGTTTGAACTTGGATTTGAAATCCATCTGACAACCACCAGAAAGATCACTCCACTTTATAGGTGTGAATGGATTAAAAATTAATGAATGATGTTAAAGCAATCCGCTCCTTCATTTCTGAACATAGCCAGCTATGGCAATTTTCAAAAGATATTCTAACCTGTCAACTTTGAAAGTTGTGGAAACAATGTTTGCTTCTTATGTAGTCATGACCAAAAGGGTTAGACGCTTGAAGTTAGAACTCCAAGAAACTGTTCTTGACCCAGATTGGAAGACTTCTAAACCAAAGTGTCATATTGAGGCTAAGGCTCGTCTTGTGAAGGAAAAACTTTTGAGTGATAATTGGTGGGATGAGATTGACTACTTCTTAGCCTTCACAGAACCCATATCTCACATGATACGGAATGGGGATTCAGATAGTCCAGTTTTGCATTTGATATATGATATGTGGGATTCCATGGTTGAAAAGGTTAAAGCCATTATTTTTGAGCATGATAGTAAAGATCCCAAATCTGACACCTTAATGTTTTTTGAGGCTATTGAGCAAGTTTTATTAGGTCGGTGGGATAAGAGAAACAGTCCCTTGCATTGCTTGACTCACTCATTAGTGCCAAAATACTATAGTGAGGATTGGTTGAAAGGAGGTGAAGGAGGGCAATGATTAGTTCCTAGTGACGATGAGGAAGTAACACTTAATAGGGACAAATGTTTTCATCAACTCTTTACTGAACCTGTTGAGCTGCAAAAAGTTACTGATGAGTACGGGGCTTTTGCATATGGGTTAGAATTCTTTAGCCAGCCCCATGTCGTGGCATTCAGAACCCAAGCAAAGCCACAGAGCTGATGGGCAAATTATGGAGCTACAACTCCACTTCTTCAGTCCCTGGCAATAAAAGTTCTCTCTCAACCAGCTTCTGCCTCTTGTTGTGAGAGGAATTGGAGCGGCTACTCATTCATCCAATCGGTTAAAAGAAATAGGTTCTTAGCTGGTGTAGACGCCGAATTTTGACTTTTATTTTCTTTTAATAATTATTACAGTTAATATTAGCATTGACTGTAATTACCTTAATTAAATAAGTCATTTGGGCTAAAAAGAGCATTTAGGGTCCATAAGGTGACCCAACCCATTAGCAAAGCAAAGCCCAAAGCCCAAGGAGAAAATAAATCAAAAATCCAAAAAGAATATAAAAGAGAAAATGCAAAAAATAAATAAGGATTGGAATTATGATGTCATGCATGACATCATCGACATCACAATATTCCTATGTTCCCATCCAATAGCTAAAGACAAAAGAGAATAATGGTATCAAGTAGAAATACCAAAATACCCTCCCATTTTCCATAAATTAACCCCCCACCCAAAAAAATTTTAAAAAAAAATTACCCCCTCACAACCGAAAAAAGGGGAAAAAAAATAAAAAATAAAAAAATCTCCCCCCCCCTTTATTTCTTTTTTTTTTTTTTATTATTTTTTATTTTATTTTTGTTTTTCCCTTTTCTATTTTCTCTCCCACCTTATCTCATCTTTTCTCTTTCCTACTCACTTCCACCTCACAAGATTCCCCCCATCTTTTTCCATCACCACAAATGTGACATTTATCACTCTCCCATCCACATTTTCTCACCCCCCATCTCACCATCCACCTCCCACCAAATCCCACCCTCCATTTTTCCTAACCATAATTCCCCTTCATCTTTCCCCCCGTATAAATACCCCTTAAAAAGCTAACCTATGGGCCCTTTGCCTCTTTCTCATCTCTACTTCTTAAAATCTCTACTTCTCTCTCTAGTTTTTCTATTATCTTTTCAACTTACTTCAACTTTTAAAGGTTTTGCAAAAACTTCTTCTATTTCTAAAACTTCTATTTATTTATCTAGTTAGTGCAAATTAAAGGGCGTTTGTACTAACTAACTTAACTTTGAAGATTGAGATTTCTAGATCTACGCAAGGGTAATCTTTTATCCCTCTCCTTCAATTATTTTTTTCTAAGTGTTTTCACTAACCTTTTCATTTTTGTATATAAATTGCTATTAAACCTTATTATCACCCTTAATAATCCCATTTTCACCGGTTGGACTCTTTATAGGTGTGGGCATGAACCACCCTATTTTTTGAGCGGCCAAAAATTCCTAGGTAAGGGTTCAAGTGCCCACGCGAACCCGTCTTCATGGGGGACTTAGATCCAGCTTGTAGAGAGTGATTTTTTGGGGTGAGGAAGAGACTTGTTTGTGCCAAAATTATATGATCAATGAATGTTTCTCTCTTTCTCATCACCATTTTTATTTTTTTATAATAAAAAATGTCATTTTACATATACAGACCTCGGATTTATTTTTTGCACAAAGTTGTAATAATTCGGATAGTTGACAGTTTTTAGAGCAGAATTTATTTGTGGATTTAGGAAGATCCAATGGGTGGAATATGAAGAAATTAGTGTCACAGGAAACCTTGTCCAGAGGGTGTTCTACCGAGATAAAAATTATCCAGATCCAACAGTTCAGTCATCCACGATTGAATTTTGAAGTTTCTGTGTTTAAAACTGACCAACGTCCATAGATCGGTAAATAACTAACAAACGGTTAAGTTTTCAGCTTGGTCTATTTTTGAGTAAATTTAAGAAGACTTCCTTAAATTTCAACAGTCACCTATTTCATCCATTTTGGATACCAAATGAATTTTAAATGAATTTTGAAAAGACCAAGTAGCATTGTCCCTTTGAAGATTTTCTCAGATTTTGACCTTATAAGTAAATGGCTCACTTCAACACTTAGGATAGTGTGTTTTCTTTGATAATTTTTGTAGGAAGTCCTTAGTGTGTCTACTTTACTATATAAATAAGGATTCAAGTTTAACAAAGTATATTTAATTCTAAAATTAACCAACCGAGCATGTGTCCAGAAATGATAACGTTCACTTAACTGAACAGTATGCAGTGTTTAGAACCTTTTTAATGAAATATGAACTTTGATTTGGATAGAAGACTCATTAAGAACCAATATAGGCTTTTGATTCACTCCATTCGTAGGTGTTTTCGATTTTTAATGAATTAATCAAACCGACTTTGGTTCTGTCAAAATGGAAGACAATTGGTTAGTTTAGAACATTAGGGCTTTTTGTATAGTTATTTTATTTATTTTCGATAAATTACTTAGACTAGTCTAAAATTCATTCAGTTGTGTGTACATATCCACCTTCAAGTCTAGACTAAGTCCTGTAAAAATTAGACCTAGATCACTTGTAAATAATTCCCAATAAATAAAAAACCAATGGTCTTTCCAAAGGCTTCCAGAAGCTCGTTAATCGTGAATAAGTCATTGATCGTCAACTTTCCTGACTTGATATTTTTACAGTGCAAACATGACGTAATATGAACCAAGTTAGGCTTTTTAAGAACTCGATTTGGTTGAGTTATGACTGAGATATGAAATTTAGAAATTCTGTCCAGATTATCGTAAAAGCAGTTTTGTTCGGTTTCATAAACGATTTTTGTTTAATTATCAAATGAACCAATAAAAATACGAAATTCTCCACTTTATTCCTTTACTGTGTTCCACTAATTCTAAAAATAAATTTTGTGGCAGAAAGTCGCGTTTGGATTAATCCCTTGTCAGTTCTTTCAAACTGCTTTTGTAAATAACCAATTCTTTTGTGAATAAATCAATTTTTTTGTAAATGAACCAATCTTTTGTGAATAAGTCCAACCTTTGAAGACGAAGATGAAGATCGAGCCCCGGAGGCGCCATGTACATGAGGATCAAGTCTTTTTCTCCTTTTTAGGACTTTTAGAAATTTTTTGTATATTGTATTGTAAATATTCAATTTGTAATTCATTTATTCCGAGGCCTCTTTATTTGCATTTTGTACATTTGCATTCACGTGCTTCCACCTAATAATTCAACTCGGAAAATAAAATAAAAATAACTTCTCTCACTTGTGTGATGTATATTATGTTAAAAATATTTTTTTAAAACCAGTGTATTCGTTTATGTACACAATCCCGGCCCGCGGCCAAATTTGAGGTTAGAATTAGAAATTTGCTTATACGCGATCATGAGTGTTCCACCTACCATCCATCAAACCACCTTCATACAAAATCACATTCCCCAGTGGATCCATACTTCCCCAGTTACAACCATTTTCCCCAGTGGAATACTTATGATCGAATAGAAGCTAATTATTGATTGTCCCCTCTTATTTGGCTTCAGACCACCCCCGGAGATCCTATCGAAAAAACTCCTTTAAGCCATTACCCACCAATACGTATCCATACTCTACACAAATCATCCATTTATCCACCCCCAATGAATGTTATTCCCAAGTAAAGAACGAATATTTTTGAGAAGTCTAATCTTTATACTCAAAGCTAAGAATTGGGTTGATCCCCGTATATTACCAAATATTGTTAGGTTGAACGCCTCGAAGGAGCAGGCTAATCATCCCATTTGAGCTTTTCCCTGTTGGAAACAATGCTCGGAGTTGGAGTTTGGTTATGACCAATCTGAGTTTGGTTCCAGCCAATCGTATCCAGATTCGCGAGATATTAATTGCAGTAATCACGGAATCAATTAGATCCGTAACTGCTGTTTTAATCTTTTATTCTTGGATATACCAGCTCCTTATTTTCAGCCCAATATCTTTATTGTGATATTATATCCTTAATTTCCAAATCAATTGATTTCCTTGATTCTCTCCCCATTAATTACGTTATTTGATTTCCTATTGATGGGAAAGTTCCAGTCCTCTTTTGGCTATAAAAGCTTTGTCAATATTGCTGGAAAATATACAAGAGAAACACATCCATCCTCCTTGCTCTCTCCCCACTATATTCCCATTATTCCTGAGCAAGTTGAGTTTTGTTCCAATCCTTCCTCGTGAGTGCACACGAGTAAGGGTGCTGTATTAACCTTGGGAAGCGAGCGGTGGGTGATCGATTTGCACCTAGATCGAGGCAAAATCGCTTTTAAGGCAGCGGTTAATCCCACGGCGCAGCAAGTTACTTTCGTGTTTTGTTTTTGCCAGTTGATCATTGGGACTGACCATACATCAGTTTGAGTACTCCTATTCTAACAATTTTAAAGCGATTTCCTTTTTCCCTTTGATCAAATGGCCCTTATGTTGAACAAGACTATCACTGACATGTCGAAAGTTGAGCCTCTGGATGGGAACAATTATAAGAGGTGGTCCCAAAAGATGCTCATCGTTTTCGAACAATTTGAATTGAACTATGTCTTATTCAACCCACCAATCTTTGCTGAAAGTGATGATGATGATGATGATGATGATGATGATGATGATGATGATGCAGAGAAGAAAAAGAATGATGCTGATGAGAAAATCAAAAGAAAGTTCGAGAAGGACAACAAATCTGTTCGTGGTCATATGTTGTGTTATATGACGAACTCCCTCTTCGACTTGTTCATTAAGGAAAAATCCGCCAAGTCGATTTGGGATACTCTTGTGAAGAAGTATGGAGCCGATGATGCTGGAAAGAAGAAGTACGTGGTTGGAAATTGGCTCGAATTCCAGATGGTCGATGATAAACCAATCATGGACCAAGTGCACCAATATGAGAACCTCTGTACCGAAGTGTTTTCCGAAGGTATGGAGATATGTGAGAGCTTTCAAGCCAATGTCTTGATCGAGAAATTGCCCAAGTCTTGGAATGACTACAGTAGTCATTTGAAGCATAAGAAGAAGGTCATGCCACTTGAGGATCTGATTGGACACATGAGGATTGAGGAAGCCAATCGACTCAAGGATAAGTCTAACCCTATCCCCATTATTTCTAATGATGCTAATCTTGTGGAATCTAGTAGTGGTAACAGGTTTAATAATAAGAAGGGTGGAGGCAAAAACCCTAAGCAATTCAAGAAGGGCAACGCTGTCAAAGGCAACAACAAAATCCAGAAGAAGCCACAAGGAAATTGCTATATGTGTGGCAAACCAGGACATAGAGCTTATCAATGTTTCAATCGCCACAAGCAGTTTAAGTCTGACGAGAAGGTTGGTCCTAGCCAAACTACCAATCAGGCATGCCTTGTCGAACCAGAACAGATCATTGCGGCTATGATTTCCGAAGTGAATATGGTAAGAAATGCTATTGAATGGGTTGTTGATACAGGAGCATCCAGGCACCTATGCAACAATAAGGACCTCATCAAAGACTTTGAGGAGGTTCCCAATGGAGATTCCGTCTATCTTGCCAACTCATCTAGCATTGATATTCTTGCTAAAGGGAAGGTTATTCTTAAACTAACTTCTGGAAAATCTCTTGCTTTAAGTAATGTGTTGTATGTTCCTTCCTTGCGTAGAAATCTGATTTCTGGTGCTTTGCTTAATAAGGCTGGACTTAAATTAGTTTTTGATGCGGACAAGTTGGTCCTTACCAAAAATGGTGAATTTGTGGGTAAGGGTTCTCTTGATGGGGTACTTGAGACTATGATTAATGAAATCAATGTCGGATCTTCTTCTGCTTATATTGCTGAATCTATTGATCTATGGCATGGTAGATTAGGGCATGTGAATGTTGCATCCATTAAGCGTTTGAGACATTTGGATTTGACACCTTCTATGGATGATAGTGATGTTTCCAAATGTAAAATATGTGTAGAAGCCAAACATTCCAAATTGCCCTTCAAATCCGTTGTCAAAAGACAAACGAAACTCTTAGAATTGATTCATAGTGATTTGGCTGACTTTAAGAATAGTCAAAGCAAAAGAGGCAAAATTTACTATATTACATTTGTGGATGATTGTTCTAGATTTACTAGAGTTTACCTCCTTAGAACAAAGGACGAAGCGGAATCAAAGTTTCTTAAGTACAAAGCTGAGGTTGAGAATCAGTTAGAACTAAAGATCAAAAGAGTCAGATATGATAGAGGTGATGAGTATGGGACTAACACCCTTCAATCCTTTTGCGAAATGAATGGAATAATACATGAGACCTCTGCCCCTTACACTCCTCAATCCAATGGGATTGCTGAGAGGAAAAATAGAACCCTTAAGGATATGATGAATGCCATGCTCCTTAGTTCCGGACTACCTGACAACTTGTGGGGGGCGGCGGTTTTATCCGCTTGTCATATACTCAATAGAGTGCCTCATAAGAAGTTAGATAAAACCCCATATGAAATATGAAAAGGTTATGGACCAAACCTGTCTTATTCAAAAGTGTGGGGGTGTTTGACAAAAGTAGGCTTGCCTAGTCATAAGCGTACGAATATAGGGCCTAAAACCATAGATTTTTTTTTTCATTGGTTACGCCCAAACTAGTGCAGCATATAGATTTGTGTGTTTGAATGATTATTCTATTATTGAATCTAGAGATGTTGAATTCTTTGAGCATGTTTTTATTTTGAAAAAGAATGCTGAATCATGTGAAAGTATTATGACTATGCCTGCTTCTTTGCCATTATCTACTTCCATTAATAATGACGTTCATGATGTTGAACTACGCATGAGTAAAAGAGTCAGAACCAAAACTGACTTTGGTCCTGACTTTATTACATCTTTTCTGACCGAAGATTTTGACATTGACGAATTAAATGAGAATTTCATTTATGTTTTTATGATTGATGAAGAGCCTAAAACTTATGAAGAGGCTATGTCTTCGATTGATGCTAATTTTTGGAAAGAAGCTATAAAGAGTGAGCTAGATTCTATTATTTCTAATCATACTTGGGATCTTGTTGATTTGCCTAATGGCTGCAAACCTATTAGTGGTAAATGGATCTTCAAAATTAAAAGGAGACCCGATGGATCAATTGAAAGGTTTAAAGTCCGCTTTGTTGTTAGAGGCTTTACACAAAAGAAAGGTATTGATTATTTTGATACTTATCATGTGACTAAAATTGCTACTATTAGAACTCTAATCTCCATGGCTTCCATTTATGATTTAATTGTTCATCAAATAGATGTTAAAACTGCTTTCTTGCATGGTGATTTAGAAGAAGAAATTTATATGCAGCAGCCACAGAGATTTGTTGTTCCCGGGCAAGAACATAAAGTGTGTAAGTTGAGAAAATCCTTATATGGATTAAAACAAGCTCCAAAACAGTGGTATGAGAAATTTCATAGTATTTTGACTGGAAATGGATTCATAGTAAATGCCTTTGACTCATGTGTGTATTCCAAAGTGATTAATTCTCATTGCATAATCATTTGCTTATATGTTGACGGTATGCTTATTTTTGGTACACACATAGATATTGTGAATGATACTAAGAAATTTCTTGCCTCAAAATTTGAAATGAAGGATTTGGGTGAGGCGGATGTGATTTTGGGTGTTAAAATTAAAAGAACCAAAAATGGTATTTCTTTATGTCAATCACATTATGTTAAGAAGGTACTAAAGAAATTTAATTCTTTTGATGTTATGCCTGCCAAAACTTTCTATGATTCTAGAATACACTTAAAGAAAAATTATGGTGATAGTATATCACAAACTGAGTATGCCAAATAATTGGGAGTGTTATGTTTTTAATGAATTACACTACACCTGACATAACATTTTGTGTTAGTAGACTTAGTCGCTATACCTATAATCCTGGTAGAGAACATTGGATTGCTCTCAAACGACTTGTTAAATATTTAAGAGGAACTATGGATTGGGGATTGCATTTTTCTAAGTATCCCGCCGTTTTGGAAGGATATTGTGATGCTAATTGGGTAAACGACAAAGATTATATAAGTTCTACTAGTGGCTATGTTTTTACTTTGCGTGGTGGAGCTATTTCATGGAAGTCTTGTAAACAAACATATATAGCTCGTTCTACCATGGAATCTAAATTCATTGCTCTTGAATTGGCAGGTCAAGAAGCCGAATGCTTAAGGAACTTGCTTGCAGATGTTCCTTTGTGGGGAAAGCCAACTCCTCCTGTCTCCATTCATTGTGATTCACAATCATCCATCTCGGTGACTAAGAATAATTCTTATAATGGTAAGAAAAGACATATACGCATAAGGCATGGTGTTGTGAGACATTTGATAAAGAATGGCGTACTCTCCTTGGAGTATGTGAGATCCGAGAGGAATTTAGCTAACCCTCTAACCAAAGGCTTGACCAGAAAAGTGGTCGTGGACACGTCGAGCGGGATGGGCTTAAAGCCCTTGGATTGAAAGAATCATGGTGGATACCCAACCTTTCATGGTTCAATGTGGTCAAACGAAGCCATGAGGAGACTCAACAAGCACCAAGTTACCCATCCCTATGGCGATTATTGGTGCTATTTGTAAGGATGAGCTTTTTGCCCTTAATGTATTCATAGCCCTAGTTGGGTGGTCCTTGAGAGACGGACATGATGGATTCACCACTTAAGTTTGTGAGGATAAGCTTACGCTCTTAATGAATTCATAACCCTGGTTGGGTGGTCCTTGTGAGGCGGACTTGATGGATTCACCGCTTGATTATGTGAGGATGAGCACTTATTGCTTTTAATGATTTCACGGTCCTGGTGTTTGATGGTCAGACCCAACGGTAAGTTTGGGTAAACCTGATTGTATTGGACCCGTAGAAAATCACCTACGTGAGTGAGAAGGCTTGGCCACCTTCTATGAAAGATTTATGGGCTTCTTTCTAGAGCACTCATGAGTACTTGAGGTTCTCTTGGCCATTTATATGTGTTTATTATCACGGGACAAAATCTCAATAAAGTGATAAGGTGTGTGTCTTGAGGTGTCACCTTTACGTCTTGTAGTTCAAGAGTAAATTCACTCCTTGACGTTCGGTATGACTTCAATTCACTATGTGTTAATTCAAATCGCAAGATATTAGCACTTAAGTGCCAAGTCATATGTTTGCTCAAGAAACTTTGCTCATTCATTCTCTTTGGAACTCTTGTCTCTCTTTCGCATTGGTGGGGATTGTTGGAAACAATGCTCAGAGTTGGAGTTTGGTTATGACCAATCTGAGTTTGATTCCACCCAATCGTATCCAGATTCGCGAGATATTAATTGCGGAAATCACGGAATCAATTACATCCGTAATTGCTGTTGTAATCTTTTATTCTTGGATATAACAGCTCCTTATCTTCAGCCCAATATCTTTATTGTGATATTATAACCTTAATTTCCAAATCAATTGATTTCCTTGATTCTCTCCCCATTAATTACGTTATTTGATTTCCTATTGATGGGAAAGTTCCAGCCCTCTTTTGGCTATAAAAGCTCTGTCAATATTGCTGGAAAATATCCAAGAGAAACACATCCATCCTCCTTTCTCTCTCCCCACTATATTCCCATTATTCCTGAGCAAGTTGAGTTTTGTTCCAATCCTTCCTCGTGAGTTCACACGAGTAAGGGTGTTGTGTTAACCTTGGGAAGCGAGCGTTGGGTGATCGATTTGCACCTAGATCGAGGCAAATTCGCTTTTAAGGCAGTGGTTAATCCCACGATGCAGCAAGTTACTTTCGTGTTCTATTTCTGCCAACTGATCATTGGGACTGACCAAACATCAGTTTGGGTACTGCGATTCTAACATTCCCTACTTCTTTGAGGAGAGTAGGGGGTTCCTCGGATCAATTCGACTCTAAGTTGCGAGTCATCCTATAAGTTTCTCAATCACATCCCTCCTTACGGGAAAGAACATCCATACCCGCCTTAGTGGCACCCAAGGAGTCTTACTGACCGGATCCCCGGGTCAGAACTACGTAAGGGTTTTGATCCAGGTAGATTCAAGACCTACGATGAATGGTACGTAGTGCAGTATTTGTAATATCCAAACCCGCCGTACGTAAACGAATACACCGGTTCAAAACCAATTTTTCTGTGTGCTAAGTGACAATGTGTACATATATGTGCTTTTCTTTTATCATTCAAGGCATTACATAATTCAATTCAAAGCTTTTATATGGGATACAACGTATTAGTAAAGAGCCCGTACTCAGTACGGAGGAGGAGACGGGTCCGAGGAAGTCCGCACCCCCTAATCTAGATCTCTAACCAAGATCTCTGATTCGCAGACCGGTCAAAGAATTTTCGTGCCTTATCGCGATGGAGTCAACTTTTGGGTTTCTTAAATGGTCTTCTTTAAAATCGTTTATAAAACCCTTTCTTTTGTAAAAACCCTTCCTTGCTTGGGTCATAACAAGGTGGCAACTCTTCTTTTGTAAAAACCCGTCCTTATTCGGGCCATAACAAGGTGGCGACTTTGAACCTTAAGATGATTCCTTAACAATTGGCCTCTTCAATCGGCTGATTTCCGTGGGACGTGCCTCTGGCATGTATCGCGATGATTCCCGGGTCCTAATCCAGGAAAATCCGAGAATGTGGCCCCACAGCTGGTAGGACGGAAGATCTAGTTTTCATTCACAACAACTTCCGCTTGCTCTCAAGGAAGGAAGAAAGGTACATTAAAGGACCAACCAAAAATTGGGATTAAGTAAAAAGATAAAAAAAACTATCATTTTGAGGATTATAAATGCTAAATTTGAAAGTAAACAAAATTGTAACTTTTTTGACGTTGTTTTAATGTATAGGCGGCGATAACTTTGACATAAACGTTGAGGTTGTAGAGCTAACGGAACTCTCAATTGATGACAAGATGGAGGAAACCGAGGATCTTGGTCGTTATTTGGGAGTGCCTACTATCAATGGAAGAATTACTAAAGACATGTACCAATATGTGCTTGAGAGAATGAACAACAAGTTAGCAGGGGTGGAAAGCTCATTGTTTATCTCTTCCAGGTCAGACTACTCTTGTCCAATCTTCTCTGAATTCTATACCATTTTATTAAATGTAGACAACAAGATCCCAAGATCAATATGTGATGACATCGATAGAAAAACAAGAAAATTTCTATGGGGAGGCACTAATGATCAAAGGAAAATCCACTTGGTTTCTTGGAACCAAGTTACACAACCAAAAGACGACTCAGGGGTTTGGGGATTGCGATCTATGAGGATATCAAACGCTGCATTCATGACAAAGTTAGGATGGAGGGTTCTTGCTGAATCTAACACACTGAGTTCACAGGAGTAAATACTACAAAACTCTGTGTGACATCATGTTTGAAGATAAACGAGATGCCTCAAACTCACCGAAAGACATCTTGGAGAATGTGGACACTATCCGTAAGGGAGTCTGCGCTGGTTTTGGCAATGCTCGTTCCACCCTTTTTTTGCACCACAACTGGTGCTCGATGAGCCTCTCGTTATTTCCAAAACTGCAGATATCCCTGATGATCTTCTCGGTGCTAAAGTTGAGGACATGTGGAACATAAACACAGGATGGCGATGAGACTTATTTGGTGATTTCCTCCTTGTTTCAATTCTAAAAAAAATTGAGTCTTTGGAGCTTATTGAAGACAATGATGCAACAAATAAACTATATTGGAATGGTGCTGTTAAAGGAGGATTTAGTATTAAATTAGCTCTGAATATTATTCGAAGGGAAGAAAATTTACCTCCAGCAAAGGAATGGGATGAAATCTGGCATGCTCCCGTTCCTCAATGAATTCTAATGTTTCTCTTGCTGCTAATGAATTATAAGATCTTGAGTAATGTAAATATGGTTGTTCGTCACCTTATCGCTAATACTGCTTGTGTGATTTGTGGGGCTCGTGAAGAATCTGCAATACACGTCGTTCGTGACTGCACAATTGCTCATCTAGTCTGGCACAACTTAGGTGTGAGTCCCAATAGCTTGTTTTTCATGAGCCCTTTGAAGAATTGTGTAGCTATCAACCTTAATCCCAAAAGGGCCCAAATAAAGATTGACGAAGAATTTTTGCGCTTTTAATCTAGTGGTTGTGGAAATGGCATAATACTGCACTCTTTGAAGCTAATCTATCAATTCCAATTGATAAAAATCAGCTTCATTAATTATTGAATCTGCGAAATAAAGAAGACAATTGATTTGGGGCTTTTTTCGAATCAAAACCCTAAAACCCCAAGGAAGGAGATTTAATTTGCATCAGATGGACTGCTCCAAAGTTTGGCTGGGTGCGACTCAACACGGTCGGCCTGTCGCGTGGGAATCCAGGTTTAGCCGGTGGTGGTGGGGTACTCCGGGGCCACCTCGGTGATTTCAAGGCGGCTTTCGCGGCTAAGCTTGGGGTTTGTTCATCACTACGAGCTGAACTGCTAGCCATCTTCAAAGGGTTGCAGCTCGCCTAGGACATAATATTTCTTCAAATTCATGTAAGTGTGGATTCTAAATTTGCTGTAGATCTGCTCACTGCTCAAACACTACATGCAAGTGCGAAGTATCACCTGATCAAACAATGTCTTAAACTCATTGCAAGAGTTGGTGGGTGATTCGTCTCTCACATTGCTACCGTGAAAGTAATAAGGCTGCGGACTAGCTCGCGAATTTGGGTGTAAATCTGGCTCAGCCGCTGATGATCTTTGATTCTCCGCCTCCTGCTTTTTGAGGATCTCTCTAGTGTTGCTTGGCCAAGGGTGGTGGGGGTTTGAGTCTGTTTTTTGTTAGTTGTTTTACTTTGTGTCTTAGCTTAGTTGTTGTCTTTGTTTTAGAGTTTTATGTTGTTTTGCCTTTATTTTTTTTTAACTTGGTGCTTAGTCCCCTCATCTGCACCAAAAAAATACATATCAAACCGGATATTCAGAGCTAAATGTATTACGGAGTAACAAATAATGAGTTAAGCAGTAGTAGATGCATCAACTTATAGGCTTCATATAATCATAAACGGTGCACTGTGGTACTCATATCCAATTATTAAAAGAGAAGTGGATTTCACATGGATAGTGGTAGGGATAGGAAGGTTCTGGAGGAGCATTATTAGCTACCAACAGAGTAGGACATGCATGGTAACTAAAAAGCTGTGTCCTTGCCTCCTTAGGATTTGGTAGGATTCCACAAAAAAGGCAAAAAGGGAGTTGCATTTATTAGTGGGACATTTTTATTTTCGTTTTATATATTTTGATGAGAGGATATTCAATTATTCATTGAGTTTGAGATCTAGAGTATAAAGTATATGATGTGTCTAAAGCGGTAAACCGTAAACACTTCTTATTACCCAACTGTGAAAATAACTTTCAAATTTAAAATTCCAAATTTTTACAAGAGGACTTATTGTACGTGTTTGGATCATCCAAAATTTCTTTTTTGAGGGGTACCCTATATGGGTTTGGATCCTCAAAAGTTTATTTCTCATTTTAGAGTTCTTGTAAAGTTCTTTTGTTCTTTTTATCTCTCTCCTCTAACAACATATTTTTCTAAAAAATACCCCTCTAATCCAATGATCGGAGGAGGGAAACTCTAGAGAAAAGAACTCTAGAGGATTCGTTTCCTTATATATCATACTCTGTACAGTTTAACAAGCCACTATTTGTTTATCATCGCATAAGATATCTGTGAATTTTGGGTAGGTAGTGCAGTGCCAGTGTCCCTTCATTCCTAGTTCCCCTTTGAAGAAAAGACATATACGCATAAGGCATGGTGTTGTGAGATAGTTGATAAAGAATGGCGTACTCTCCTTGGAGTATGTGAGATCCAAGAGGAATTTAGCTGACCCTTTAACCAAAGGCTTGACCAGAAAAATGGTCGTGGACATGTCGAGGGGGATGGGCTTAAAGCCCTTGGATTGAGAGAATCATGGTGGATACCCAACCTTTCATGGTTCAATGTGGTCCAACGAAGCCATGAGGAGACTCAACAAGCACAAGTTACCATCCCTATGGTGATTATTTGTGCTATTTGTAAGGATGAGCTTAAGCCCTTAATGAATTCATATCCCTAGTTGGGTGGTCCTTGGAGACGAACTTGATGGATTCACCGCTTGACTATGTGAGGTTGACCCTTTTTGCTCTTAATGATTTCACGGTCCTAGAGGATAATGGTCAGAGCCAAAAGGAAGTTTGGGCAAATTGTAGTGGACCCGTTGAAAATCACCTACGTGAGTGTGAAGGTTTGGCCACCTTCTATGAAATATATTTGGGCTATCTTTCTAAAGCACTCATGAGTACTCGAGGTTCTCTTGGCCGTTTATATGTGTTGATTATCGTGGGACAAAATCCCAATAAAGTGATAAGGTGCGTGTCTTGGGGTGTCACCTTTACGTCCTGGAGTTCAAGAGTAACTTCACTCCTTGATGTTCGCTATGACCTCAATTCACTATGTGTTAATTCCAATCGCAAGATATTAGCACTTAAGTGCCGAGTCATTTGTTTGCTCAGGAAACTTTGATCATTCATTCTCTTTGGAAATCTTCTCTCTCTTTCGCATTGGTGGGGGATTGTTGGAAACAATGCTCAGAGTTGGAGTTTGGTTATGACCAATCTGAGTTTGGCTCCACCCAATCGTATTCAGATTTGCGAGATATTAATTGCGGAAATCACGGAATCAATTAGATCCGTAACTGCTGTTGTAATATTTTATTCTTGGATATAACAGCTCCTAATCTCCAGCCCAATATCTTTATTGTGATATTATATCATTGATCTCCAAATCAATTGATTTCCTTGATTCTCTCCCCATTAATTACGTTATTTGATTTCCTATTGATGGGAAAGTTCCCAACCCTCTTTTGGCTATAAAAGCTTTTTCAATATTACTGAAAAATACACAAGAGAAACACATCCATCTTCATTTCTCTCTCCCTCATATATTCCTATTATTCCTGAGCAAGTTGAGTTTTGTTCCAATCCTTCCTCGTAAGTGCACACGAGTAAGGGTGCTGTGTTAACCTTGGGAAGCGAGCGCTGGGTGATCGATTTGCACCTAGATCGAGGCGTAATCACTTTTAAGACAGTGGTTCATCCCACGACACAACAAGTTAATTTCGTGTTCTGTTCCTGTCAATTGATCTTTGGGACTGACCAAACATATGTTTGGGTACAACTATACTAACAATTTAATATGTGATTTACCTTTCATGGTTCAATGTGGTCAAACGAAGCCATGAGGAGACTCAACAAGCACCAAGTTACCCATCCCTTTGGCGATTATTGGTGCTATTTGCAAGGATGAGCTTAAGCTCTTAATGAATTCATATCCCCAGTTGGGTGGTCCTTGGAGACGGACTTGATGGATCCACTGCTTGACTATGAGGTTGAGCCTCGTTGCTCTTAATGATTTCACGGTCCTGGCTGATAATTGTCAGACCCTAAAGGAAGTTTGGGTAGACCAAATTGTAGTGGACCTGTTGAAAATCACCTACGTGAGTGTGAAGGTTTTGCCACCTTCTATGAAAGATATTTGGGCTATCTTTCTAGAGCACTCATGAGTACCCGAGGTTCTCTTGGCCGTTTATATGTGTTGATTATCGCGGGACAAAATCTCAATAAAGTGATAAGGTGCGTCTCTTGGGGTGTCATCTTTACATCCTGGAGTTCAAGAGTAACTTCACTCCTTGATGTTCGGTATGACCTCAATTTACTATGTATTCATTCAAATCGCAAGACATTAACACTTAAGTGCCGAGTCATTTGTTTGCTCAGGAAACTTTGCTCATTCATTCTCTTTAGAAATCTTATCTCTCTTTCGCATCGGTGGGGGATTGTTGGAAACAATGCTCAGAGTTGGAGTTTGGTTATGACCAATCTGAGTTTGGTTCCACCCAATCGTATTTAGATTCGTGAGATATTAATTGTAGAAATCACGGAATCAATTAGATCCGAAACTGCTGTTGTAATCTTTTATTCTTGGATATAACAGCTCCTAATCTTCAGCCCAATATCTTCATTGTGATATTATATCCTTGATCTCCAAATCAATTGATTTCCTTGATTCTCTCCCCATTAATTACGTTATTTGATTTCCTATTGATGGGAAAGTTCCAGCCCTCTTTTGGCTATAAAAGCTCTATCAATATTGTTGGAAAATACACAAGATAAACACATCCATCTTCCTTTCTCTCTCCCTCATATATTCCCATTATTCCTGAGGAAGTTGAGTTTTGTTCCAATCCTTTCTCGTGAGTGCAAACGAGTAAAGGTGCTGTGTTAACCTTGAGAAGCGAGTGCTGGGTGATCTATTTGAACCTAGATTAAGGCGAAATCACTTTTAAATTGTTAGTATAGATGTACCCAAACAAATGTTTGGGCAGTCCCAAAGATCAACTGACAGAAACAGAACACGAAATTAACTTGTTTTTTGGGTCCATAAGACTAATTAAAAAGTTTCCTTACCAAACACTAATATTAGCCTTTTAATTCTATCTAAATAGTTAATTCTACCCAAACAACGAACTTTAGGGTTGTTTACTTCTTGGTCCGGGTCGTGGATCGGACTACGACCGACTGGTTTTGGTCCGGGCCGACCTGACCCGCAGACATTTTGTCTGGTCCATGGTCCAAGAATTTCCAACATTTCGGTCCTGGGTCCCGTCCTGGATCGACGCGACTAGACTATAGACCGAACCGTGAACCAATAAAGGTTTAATTCTTATTTTTTTAGAAAAATTATATATAACAAGAAAGAATATTCTAAGTCAATTATGTTAGTCATATTAAATATTCATATCATTTAATATGCTTATATCATTTAATTTAAAATTTTACTTTATCCTTTAAGAAGGAGCCTTTTAAACTTAGTTGTTTGGAATTTACCAATCAAATGACCACAAGATACAATACTTGTGTGTAGTTACAATAATTAAAAAAGTAATATAAAACCCTAATGTTGTAGCATTCGGCCACAAAGATCATTGACGTTGAAATTTGGTCATACAATTCCCTAAAAGTTGTATTTTCGGCCATATTTAAACCCCTACATGACTGAAGATTAAGAGAGTAGTATACACACTCTAGTTATGCAAGTGGACAAAGAAATAATATAGAAGAAACAATTAAGTAAAATTAAATTAAACACATCCTTCACGTCTAAAAAAAAGAAAATAATAATAATAATAATAATAATAATAATAATAATAATAATAATAATAATAATAATAATAATAATAATAATAATAATAATAATAATAATAATAATAATAATAATAATAATAATAATAATAATAATAATAATAATAATAAAAAAAGTGAAGCCTTCATGCTCTCATTAATATTTTGGGTTTGTTATGGTCTTGATGTACCATGGTTATGAAATAGTGATTCTTGTTTCATATGGTCTTGAATTACCATAGAATATTCTCTCTCTTTCCCAATATTTCATGATGATATGAAAAATATGAGCAGTGAAAGATATGTTAAATTGGATATTATTATGTTCCAATATTGTCTTATCAAAAATAAATAAATTATGTTCCGATATTGACATCCTGTAAAAAGTTTATATTTTTTTACTAAAGACTTCCCAAAGAAAGTCTACATTAAATTACTTGAAAATGTAGAAATTGCTCAAAAAAAAGTGAATAACTATAAAGGATGAGACTTGACGCACAGCACATTTTTCCCTATTGGTTAGGTTTTTCTCGTCAGGTTTTCCTAGGAAAGGTTTTGGTGAAGTGCGGTTTTTACTCTTTTTTCCTTTGTTGAGATTTTTATCCCATTGAATTTTACCTAACAAGGTTTTTTACGAAGCAGCATAGAAGGGTATTATGGAATCTGGTGAGTTCCATGTTGATATTTACCTTTGTTGGATATACAATTGCTTGAAATGATGTTGATACAAATAAAGCTGCTATGTACACCATGTTCATGGGAACTATGAAATGGTTGGAAGCATATTTTCTAAACATGTATGAATTCATGAAGTGTGCAAGTTCAGCACACACGCAGATGGTTTAAAACAAAGGCAATGCCATGGGATTGCTTCCAAATATGGGGAATGGTGACACACGGATGGTTAAAAACAAAGGCAATGCCATGGGATTGCCTCCACATATGTCAGATGCTCACACAATCAATGGAAAGTCGGGACCCTTACTCCCCTGCTCTGAGAAGCGTCACATATGATCATGCATTTACTTAAAGCATTTACAAGCTATCAATTGTCTTCGGTATGCAAATCCAAACCAATGATTGAGGGGTCACTCTCAAAGGATAGAAATATCACTTTTAAGATTACGTAGGGTCATTTATAGAATAATAAATGAACAATATCAATACCAAAAAAATAAACATTAATTTTGAAGCATGAGAAACTTCTTCACCGACCTTTCGTCTTTTGTTATCAATATTAGCAGTTTTAACATCAACAGAACACCCTAAGTTCTTACTTCTAATAACTCCTGCCACGAATGAAAAGGAAAAGAAAATTTAAAAGTGTTCCACACCATTGGAAATAGGGCACAGGGAAACAACTAACAAGGAAATAGTGCTCTTTGAAACTTGATCGAGCAACACTGCTATGGGTGATAAATATCACGAGTATGAAATCGCACAACAGATAAATGAAAAAAACTATCATAAATGGTCACTTTTCGATGTATAAAGGGTCATTGTTCTTTCTATAAGGGGTCACTTCGACTAGCTAACCTAAATGAACATTAAAATGTATGCCACTGTTATGAAAACATTTTTCAGCTTCAACAACATCACTGAGAAAATATATAATGGTCACCTGGTGCTTTTGAATGGGTCACTTTTGTTGTATAAGAGGTCACTTAAGAGTAGCAAACCGAATTTGCTAACCTAATAGCTAGAAAACTAAAAACCTAAAGTATCCTAAAATCAAATACAACAATAACTCCCTTTAGCAAGAATCAAAATCAAAGAAGGATACAATGGCAATGAACCAAATCTGAACAAAATATAGATAGAAAATTAAGAACACATAACAGTAAGTAAAATCAAAATGGAAATAAAAGGAATTAACAAAAAGAAACAACAAATTTGAACAAAAGACAAAATCGGAAAAAAACCTAACTTGAAATTTCAATCGCAAAAACAGCTGGAAGTTATAAACTAATAGAACAACAAAATAGAAGAGATGAGTAGCGATTCAACAATAAAATAGAAGAATGAGTCGAAATTTGAAGAAAAAATCGAATATTGATACTGACACAACTCTATAAATCGTCATAGACAATGAAAAAATAACCTAAAAATCAAATATTGGCACAAATTAAACCCTAAAAATTGAAGAAATCACAAAATTCGATCAAAACTTACCTTCAAAATCAAAAGGCTAAACAAAATCACATGAGTTGAAGAGCTTAATCTCTCTTCTTCAGGATCAATCTCTCTCTGAACCTCTACTTCCATCTCACGTAGTCTCTCTCTTCTCTCGGTAGGGCTTGAAATGAAGAAAATGGCTATGAGTGAAAACAAAAACACGGTTTATAGGAGAACCAAAACTTCAGTTTTATTACAATTGTTCCACTATAGATTTTAATTTTCGGGTGTAGTCTGGACCGTTCGATTAGAGCGATCAACGGTGTAGATCACTTCTCAACATCTCACTGTAGCTAGCTTTCTCACCTGAACTCTATTCTCAAGTGAGATGGCCAGCCACAGTGAGATGGTGAGAAGTCATTCGAACCGTTCAATCGAGTAGATCTAACGACTGAGATTATGTCATTAATGACATTTTGGTAATTAGTGGCAACTTTCTATTTACTAGCTAGGTTAATTCTCATTCTCTCTTCCACTCGCTACTTTCTTTTCATGGATGGAGACAGACAAGTCATAGACTACGAGAGAGAAGGGATTCATTGAGATTGAGCTCTCAATTGAAATTCAGAGTGGTTTAGAGGGATGATTGAGCTCACGATTGCAATGGTTTTGTTGAGGTTTTGATTCCTAGGTAAGTATTGATCAAATTTACCAATTTTATTCGATTTGTATGATTATTTTCACCATTTTTGATTTCTAGAGGGTTTTTTTGTTGTAAATGTTGATTTCTAGGGTTTTTCATTGTCTATGTTCGATTTCTAGGTTTTCTTCGATTTTCAACTGATCTAGTTCCATTTTGTTGTTGTATTAGTTGATATCTTCTCCGGTTTTTGTGATTGAAATTTGGAGCTAGGTTTTTGTTAGATTATAGTCTTTCGTTCAAATTCATT
This sequence comes from Tetragonia tetragonoides, assembly GCA_038025085.1. Taxonomy (NCBI): domain Eukaryota; kingdom Viridiplantae; phylum Streptophyta; class Magnoliopsida; order Caryophyllales; family Aizoaceae; genus Tetragonia; species Tetragonia tetragonoides. Next base: position 27,523,825 of record CM076149.1, on the reverse strand, counting down.
TTGAGCTAGTGTTTTTTTTTTTTTTTTTTTTTTTTTTTTTTTTTTTTTCGATTTCTAAGTTTTGTTCGATTTTACTTTTCAGACTTGTTGAGTGCCTTTGATAAATGGACTAAATAATGGACCAGTATTATCTTACAGATTCAACAGTGAGAGTTCATTGTGCTATCCATGTAACTTGTTGAAGTGCTCATTTCTGTTTGTATATAGTCACTTAAGTTCATAAAACATCGAGTGACCCCTGTGTTCAGTATAAGTGACTCCCGTGTTCGGTATAAGTGACCCCTTTGGTTTTTTGTTGATTGAAATGGTTTTACTGAAATGATTGTCGAAGTAAATACATGAAATCAAGAGTTCACTTCTGACTGCCTGAAGGAAAGATGCGTGTTCTGTGAAGATCAAGATAAGAAAGAATGTCATCAAGTTCAAGGGTTGTTGCCCAAATACATGTACATTGTGTGTCACTGACTCGGTGAAGGCTGACAAGTGGAAGCAATCTCTTTCTCTTGGTTGGTGCCCTGTCTCTTTGCCTTTTGGATTTATATGTTCACTTATCTTGCTGGTATGCTGGGCTTTAAACCTATGATGGTTAGGTATACTGCTGGTATGTGTTATGTAAGTAGTATAAGTGAGAATTGAGTCTTCCTTTTTTCTAATGCAAATAATGTAGTTCTTTGTGATACTATATTTTTGATTACTAGTGAACTACTAGAGTTTTTACCTGCTGCCATTTGATTTAGGTTTGCCTATCGACCCAAGTAGACTTTGGGTTTGTGTTGCAAATGTTGTAGTCATGTAAGCTTTGTGCTAAGTCACCAGTGAGTTGAATCACTGGTGAAAGATATATGATATATGGTAGGGTTGTGTGGTCGCACTAGAAATTACGAAAATTGCAGATTGCTGTTGGTTTTGTGAATTGCGTATGCTAGTCTATTCGCTCAATTTGTGAAGCCTTTGTGCATTGTGCAAAAGATGTAGGTTTAAATGCTACATAGGTTGTTAATGCAAATTGTATGTTGAACTTAAAAGTGACCCTTGTTTAGCGAAAAAGTGACCCCTGCTTAACTAAAAAGTTACCCTTACTTAACTTAAAAAGTGACAATGTGTGCGAAGGTTGCTTAGGGTCTGGGTAGTCCCCAAGCCTTAAGCCGTCTTAAAAGTGTTACCAAGTTTATACGACATGGGCTTTTAAGTTCATCCGGACTTTTATGTGCATTTGCCCCTCGGTTTAGAATGAATCAAGTTTTAGGGTTCATTAAGTGTAAAGTTTACACTGACTCCCAATGGGGTTTAGGGTATCTTTTCTTGCAGGGGGTGCAAAGAGTGCTTAGTCCCCAAACCCTAAGCCGTCTTAAAAGTGTTACCAGGTTTATATGACTTGCGCTTTTAAGTTCATCAAGACTTTTATGTGCGTTTGGCCCTCGGTTTAGGTTGAATCAAGTTTTAGGGTTCGTTAAGTAAATTATTTGATTTTATGTGGCTTAATTTCTAGCTGGTTATTCATAGCTAAATTGTCCATTTACTGATTTAGTCTGGATGATTTCATTTGTTGGCTTTGCCTTGTACAATAGCCTGAATAGTCTGCCTGCAATCTCACGAAGAACACCACAATCTATGCTCCTGATTCCAATAGAAAGTGACTCGTGTTTAAATAAAAGTGACCCCTATTTAGCGAAAAAGTGACACCTATTTAGCTAAAAAGTGACCCCTTCTGTGGCAAATCTTTTTGTGAAGTAGATGTTTGAAAGCTCAATAAGTGCACAACTATAAAAAAAAAATGCTTGCAAACTGTTAAAGAACTTGTTTAGTTGTTGTGTCCTGCTGCTGGCTGTTGGCTTGGGATTCTGCTACTGTAATTAGTTGTTAATGATCACATGGTGTGCTGCAGTACACCTCTACTCTTGTTGTTGTGGATTCTTTTGTTGCAACTCTTTTGTTGTTGATACTGTGTTAAAGGTTGCATTTTGTTAATTTGGGCTGCTAGCTATCCATTTTAAGCTGCTTGCTTGTCATGTCATGTCCATGTCAGTTCTTGTCTCTTTATGATTCTAGTGTAGGTTTCAACTATAATTGAATTTGAAGCAGTTCAAAGAAGTTTTTTTGCTAGAGAGCCGTGTTTAATTTAAAATTGACCCGTGTTTAACTTAAAAGTGACACCTATATAGCTAAACAGTGACCCATGTATAGCTAAAAAGTGACACATGATAAAAAGTGATTGTCTGACTCAGGGTCGTCCCTGAAATTTTGGAGGCCCTGTACAAAATGGAGAAATTAGGCCCTACATATTAATCTAATTTTTTTACACAAAAACTCATTTGAGGCGGTCTCAACACGTGAGGTGAGTGAAACAAACATATGACGTCATGCTTGCCTATAGACCTAACATTAGTATTTTTTTTATCATTAAATTTAATTTTCATCACCAAAAATAAGAACAACCTTAGAGGTTTGAGTCTTTTTAGGAAAAAAATAATCCAAAAGTTTTGTGCCAAAACATAGCCTAATTATCAATTTAAAAGGAATTAAACCCATTAAAGTATGTGGATAAAGTAAGAGACGAAATAACAAGGCAAATAACCAGAAAAGTGAAGTATGAAGGGTTGGATCTGTAATCAAAGTTGCGACCTGAGAGCATTTATTTTGGTGGGGCCCACGTATTGGGCATTGACAATGTTAGACTAGTATTCTATTCTAATCTCACTTAGAGGACGCGCTGCAGCTGTGATAAGCAATGGGCCTAACACTAATGAATAGCAATGCCAATCTGAAATATATTAGGCCCTCTCCAGATCAGGGGCCCTGTGCGAGTGCACCGCTTGCACTTGCCCAGGGACGGCCTTGGTCTGACTCTGCATCACAGATCTATTAGATGAAGTTAAGTGATCCCTATAGGTAACAAGTCACCTTTGTAGTGCATCCATTGATCGTTGGTCACCATATATCTTGTGTGGTGTTTATTTCAAACAGAGCAAAATGGTTTATGATGCACACTGTCATTTACTTTCAAATAACTAAAAATGACTCCTCTTACATTATTCTGTAAGTGACCCATCATAGTCTTTAAAGCGACCTCTCTCTTCGTTTATTATTCTGGTTTGTACGTTTTATGTTGTGTTTGCTCGTTAGTTCTGTAAAGTATCTATCATTCTTTGATCTATTCATTGTTGTTGGACAATAAAGTGAACCCCGTTTAACAAAAAAGTAACCCCTGTTTAACTATGAAGTGACCCATGTAAACTATGAAGTGAACCTTGTTTAACTATAAAGTGACTATTTTTCATCCCAAAATGATCCCTCCCTTTTTGGCTGGTTGTTGTAATTGTACTAGTGATAGCCTCCGCAAGTATACGGATTTTATCGAGTAGTATAAAAGATTATCGTATCCACAGGGAGCTAGTATATCCAAGTATTAAGTTTTCTCATATATACAACAAGCTAAGCAAATCAAATTGGATTTTTGTTGTTTCAAACCAAGAAAATAAAGCGAATAAAATTATGAGAGTCTAGCAAGATAAAAAGATCTAGGGTTGATCTCACTTAACTAGATTACTTGATGCGATAGATAAACTCAACTAGCATGTCAATGTCAATCGTTGCTAGGACGGATAAAGAAGCCTAAACCTTCTCTTGAAGCGATAAAGGCAAACTCAATGTAAACTTAACTACCTATTCTCATGGAGTCAAGTAACATCAAGAGCATGAAGAACGAAAATCAATCCAAAACCCACAAGATATTCTAACCTACTTTCGTGATTAGGCAATCAAGATGATTATTCGAAGTCCGACAATTAGCATTCCCCTTTCGATTTTATACTAATCATCCAAGTATTCAAAACCCTCTTTCAAGAATTATGAATAACAATATGCAAACAAATAATCACGTGCAACAATTCAACAAACATGCTAGCATCAATTGATCAAGATATCAAATAACCCAAATTAAGCTTCATCAACTCTAGAATAAGAAAATTAGCTACTCATGATTAAAGAAACTAATAAGCAAATGATAAGAATCAAACTAAACATGAATTAGCAAACTCAAAGAAATAAAAATCAAAAATTATGGATTAAAACTAAAAGCAATTCAGAGGGAGAAGAGAGAGAGAGTAGGGATGAAAGATAAACCAAAAGCTTCAATTGAAATTGCCCAAAGCTTGAACTTGTTCTTCACAATTGCAAATAAAACTAGAGAATTTGAGAGTAATCTAAGTGCTTAATTTAAACTCTAAGCTATTCTAATGGAGTCGAGAGAGATGATGGATAGAGGGTGAGTGAGTCAGAGAGAGAGAGAGAGAGAGAGAGTCCTTTTATAAGCCTAAAAACGTTTTGTCGGATAAGAGAAAGAAGGGCAAAGGTCTCTTGTTGTTTATCCACAAATCGCACAGGAGCATGATCGTGCCAACATAGGCATGATCGTGCTTGCTCTTTTCTTCAAGATAGTTGGCTACTGACATTCCCAAATGGAGACACATGATCATGCCTATTGGAAGCATGGTCATGCACTGTAGAAAACTCCAAGACTTCACGTTTCTAGGATCTCTTTTCATTCCAACTTCGATAACTTCTTCTTTGCTTCTTCTCTTGAGACTCTAAAGTCCATATTGATTCTGATTGTACATTTGAGCTCCAAAATGACCCTAAAATCACATTAAACGCAAAAACATACCCAAGTAGTGATCCTCATCATAAAATGATTAAAATCCAATCAAAAGCGAGGATACTCACACAAATATAGGACAAATGAGTGCATATTTAGCATGAAAATCAACCCTATTTAGGTACTCATCAAACTCCCCCAAGCTTGAACCTTTGCTTGTCTCCAAGAAAAACAAGTCAAGACAACAGAAAGGAGAACAAAACCCAAGAGATCACCTTCTCAAATTAAGTTTCAAAAGCAACATCGAATCCAAAAGAATCAATCCAAGCTAAGAACAAAAATGTCAAAACCATTCGAATTCACATAGCGTATCATGTAATCGCGATCCAAAACATCAAAATCTTGCCACAAGACCCACTCTTGAATGTAGCATAGTAAAGTAGATAGACCGTCACTTTAGGTAAGTGGACACTCACGTTCAAGTGTTTGAAATTGACAATTCAAGCGGGTTTCACTCAATACTCATCTCAAAAAAAACTGTTTACCATAAGCTCACCAATCGCCTAACATCTCCTCCACTAAGGACAATTAAAAAAAACGAGTCAAGAGGACTTTCAAAGGTTGTAAGGTAGGCTTAGGGCGAAGGATAAGACAATTTCATTCGGATAGTTGGCTAAAGATGCCATGAAACTAGTGGAGCAAAAATCATCAATTCACCTTATGGCCACAAGGTAAAACAATGCGAAACTCCGACTAACAAAAAGAAACATATAACCAAATTCACCAAACTCTATTGAAATACTCTTCACTCAAGCACACTTTCAAGAGTTCAACCTTTTCATTCTCTTTTTTTTTTTTTTTTCTTTTTTTTTTTTTCGTTTTTCTGATTTTATTATATCTTTTTTCGAAACCAAACTTTGAATTTCAATCATCCTTTCAAGAGCTTACACAAATCACGGAGTTACACATTGTGAAATGTACCATCAACTCCTAAGCTAATCCCTACTCCACAAGTCTCATGACAAAAGGGTAAACATTGTTTTTCCGGTCAAAAGACTTATAATGCGGGTCAAAGCAAAGAATAGGCAAAGCTCAAAGTAGTTCACAAGGGGGATAAATTGCCAAGGGTAGGCTTATTTGGTTAAGTGAGCTAAAAATTCAAAGAATGCCTCAATCATACTCGTTCAAACAATGTCAAGTGCGAACTCGGCGGAGAAAAGAGAAATGAATTCTCTTCGGAGAGGTTGAGAAGTCTTTCCCCAAGGTGAGTTCTAGAAACCGATGACTTAGAGAGAGTTTCACACATCAAAGACATAGTAGACCGTAGTGATGCACGGTCTTCAAGGCTCAAAACTCACGGGTCAATTTGGTCTATCCAACTCAACTATACAACATTCAAGAGTCATCATCAAGCATGCCACAAACTATGAATCGCAAAAACAATCATGCTATGTAAAACTTAGGCTCAATCACATTGCCACAAGAACAAGGGTCTATCCTCTCGATTTTCACAATAAAACAAGAATCATCATCGAAGGATCACATCTCACACGTTTTTTTTTTGGGATTTTTCTTTTTTCTATTTTTTTTTGGTTTTTTTTATGCATGCAAAATGAAAACCTAAGCTATATGCATAACAAACAAAAATAAAAGAAAGAAAAAAAATGAAAAAATAATCTAAAAATGAAAAAAATAAAAAAAACAAAAAAAAACTATATGCAATGTAATTCACATTTCACAAAATATCAGCAAAATCACTTTCCCCAAGCTTGAAACGAATATTGTCCCCAATGTGAAAAAAGACAAAAATATAGAGGGGAAGGGAGGAGAGAAAACTCACAGAGCCTCCCCCGGACGGGGGGGGGGGGGGGATCGGAAATGAATTGTTGGCTCATATGCCAACTAGTTATTGCTCATAACCATCACACTCGCATACCCATTTTGACTTGCATCACAAAGAGTGTATCAATTCATATTGGTCTAGTGGTGGCTCTAAGTTTTTTTTTCATTCATCATCCTCTACTTGCATTGATCATAGAAAGCTAATGCCTGTAACATTTTGTCAAAGGCACTTGCAAACATCTCAAAAGAACACAAGTTAGAGATCATTATAACAAATAAATAATAAATTGTCAACGACCTCTTAAACTTTTCAAATGCCCTTGAAAAGTCAAAATGACAAGATGAGTCTTTCAACACACTAAACTTATAACTCTCCTATAAATCCCATTAGACTTGTCACCTATGATATCCTCATAAACCCGGTGCATACAAAAATCATGAATTTCTAGTATATCATTGGGTTTCAAATATGCATATCCAAGTGAGTTATAGAGAGGGGGAGTAATATGAGGACACACAATTATAGATTTTAGCATGTTTATGGATTCGGGGGAAAGTGAATCATGATACTCAAGATCACCAAACTTATTCTCAAGAATCTCAACCAACTTATCAACAACCTCATGCTCAATGCAACTTTTGGATAAACACAAATTATCCATGGAATTGATTTGTGTCTCTATCATTGTCAAGTGAGAGGCAACCGAATCAGCTTTAAAGCACAATTGAACTATTAATTTTTGTTGCTCTGCATTGATCTTCTGTTGCTCCACAATGAATTGCTCAAAAAGGGTTTCCAAGTTAGACTTGGGTTGATGAGAAGACAAGTGAGTTTGATAATCTCCATTGAAGGAATTAGCATAACCCACATGGAAATAAGGATCATAGTGGTCACCTTGGTAATGGTAATCAAACTGACATTCATTAGAATTATAACCAACATATCCATTCCAATCATATGAGGCATTGGGCATATCCCATTCATTCGCATTTACATAATTATCACAAGTATAATCTATGAACTCGAATTATAATCATAATATCCCCCGTGATGCCAAGAGTACATGAAGATATCAAAGCAAGAAAGAAATGAGTGCTTAGTCTAGCTAATTCAAGAAACTCCTAATATTGGAATATGCCAAGCTCCCCCGCAACGGCGCCAAAAAACTTGATAGCCTCCGCAAGTATAAGGATTTTATCGAGTAGTATAGAAGATTATCGTATCTATAGAGAACTAGTATATCCAAGTATTAAATTTTCTCAAATATATAACAAGCTAAGCAAATCAAATTAAATTTTTATTGTTTCAAACCAAGAAAATAAAGCGAAGAAAATTACGAGTGTCTAGAGAGATAAAAAGATCTAGGGATGATTTCACTTAACTAGATTACTTGATGCGATAGATAAACTCAACTAGCATGTCAATGTCAATCGTTGTAAGGACGGATAAAGAAATTAAACCTTCTCTCGAAGCAATAAAGGCAAACTCAATGTAAACTTAACTACCTATTCTCATAGAGTCAAGTAACATCAAGAGCATGAAGAACGAAAATCAATCCAAAGCCCACAAGATATTCTAACCTACTTTCGTGATTAGACAATCAAGATGATTATTCGAAGTCCGACAATTAGCATTCCCTTTCGATTTTATACTAATCATCCAAGTATTCAAAACCCTCTTTCAGGAATTATGAATAACAATAAGCAAACAAATAATCACGTGCAACTATTCAACAAACATGCTAGCATTAATTTATCAAGACATCAAATAACCCAAATTAAGCTTCATCAAACCTAGAATAAGAAAATTAGCTACTCATGATTAAAGAAATTAATAAGCAAATGATAAGAATCAAACTAAACATGAATTAGCAAACTCAAAGAAATAACAATCATAAACTAATGGATTAAAACTAAAAGCAATTGAGAGGGAGAAGAGAGAGAGTAGGGATGAGAGATAAACCAAAAGCTTCAATTGAAATTGCCCAAAGCTTGAACTTGTTCTTCACAATTGCAAATAAAACAAGAGAATTTGAGAGTAATCTAAGTGCTTAATTTAAACTCTAAGCTATTACAGTGGAGTCAAGAGAGATGATGGATAGAGTGTGAGTGAGTCACAGAGAGAAAGAGAGTCCTTTTATAAGCCTAAAAACGTTTTGTCTGATAAGAGAAAGAAGGGAAAAGGTCTCTTGTCGTTTATGCACAAATCGCACAGGAGCATGATCGTGCCAACATAGGCATGATCGTGCTTGCTCTTTTCTTCAAGATCGTTGGCTACTGACATTCCCAAATGATGACACATGATCATGCCTATTGGAAGCATGGTGATGCACTGTAGAAAACTTCAAGACTTCACGTTTCTAGGATCTCTTTTCATTCCAACTTTGATTCCTTCTTCTTTGATTCTTCTCTTCAGACTCGAAAGTCCATATTGATTCCGATTGTACATTTGGGCTCCAAAATGACCCTAAAATCACATTAAACGCACAAACATACCCAAGTAGTGATCCTCATCATAAAATAATTAAAATCCAATCAAAAGCGAGGATAATCACACAAATATAGGACAGATGAGTGCATATATACCATGAAAATCAACCCTATTTACGGACTCATCAACTAGGAAGTTTGAATCTGTGCTATCCTTACTTGCTTCCCTTATAATGGTCCTAATAGATGATGTATAGCCCATCTACGCCAACTTCCATTCAACCTACCCCATGATCTTATGGCTCTTGTTTTTGTTTTCTTGCTTTTCTTGCTAGAAGAACTAATAACTCAGGAGTTGGGGATTCAAGTTATGTTTTTCATGCCTTGACGATTCTCCATTTGGATAGATATTTTGATTTTAGCTGTTTATGCTCTTTTCTTATGAGGGGGCTTTGCAGAAGAGGCTCAATTACCAGTGGAGGTAGCAAAACTCTTTGCAAATGTTGGCTTGATTTGTACGTGTTGCGAGCCTCGTATCTCCCTATAGGAAAGACTGCGATGCTTGTCGTGCAATGTTGCATGATATAAGTTTTATTAAGGCAAGTTTATTGAGTAACTTTCTTTGTAGCTTGATGCTTTTCTTTTCAACCATGAGGTGCTTACATGTTGACATATTTACAAGTTTTAGCGCTCAACAATGAGTAATACAGTTAGTTTATATGCTATAAGTGACCCTGCAAAGTGTTAGATGTGACCCCTCCTTTTTAGTCTATTAGCTCAATGGTAGAGCGTTTGTGCAATGCACAAAAGATGTGGGTTCAAATCCCACATAGACTTCTTGATATCATTATAGTTAAAATGACCACTCTTCCTTTTGAATGATCAGCAATTAGTAATTCAGTTAGTGTGTGCTTTATATGACCCTGCAAAATGTTAAAAGTGATCCCTCTTCCTTCTTAAAATGACCCCTCAAGTGCCCATGGGAATTTTCATACAGACTATAACAGTTAGACATACATGCCCATGGGATTGCCCTCATATGAACAAAAGCGACCCAAATTGTCAAGTAGTAGCCTATGTAGTATTGGAACCTACATTCATTTTGTAAAGCACACTGCTCTATCAATTTAGCTAATAGGCTTCTATATCAATAGCAATAAGACATAAGAATGTTTCTCGTATTTAGGTTAAATTATTGAAAAATCAAAATAATATGACATACAAACTGACCTGATGCTCTTATAGACGACTTGAAACTTGGCAAAATCCTCCTTCAGTGCAATTTCACACTGCCAAAGGATAACATAACTCCAATGAATTGATGCTTCATTGTAATTAACTTTTGTAGAGCACAAAGTCTAACTATGTTTTTGCGTCAAACGTCTTTTGGCTTTGGCAAAAGTTTGCGTGAGAAAATGTGAAACCATTAGACAACTTTTCTCAACAGACAAGATCAAGCATTGACAAGTCAGAAACACAAATGATCCCATAGAGCTTTACGAGTGACCCCAACAACACTTACGAGGGACTCTCAAGATAAAAAGTTTCCTACCAACAAACATGAGAGGTGCAACAACAATTCTTTTCCCTTGTGCTTTGGGAAGTCAACGAAAAAGTGTGTTTTGTGAAAAATTGAATGACCTTGTTTAACTATAAAGTAACCCTTGTTTAACTATAAAATGACCCTTGTTTAACCTAATAGTGACCCTATTCAACTAAAGAGTGACCTTCATAATATGTCAATGATAATAACTTTAGCCCATTTTCTAGTATTCTAGCATGTGAAATAGCTTGATCAAAGTTACTCATGAACACATCACATGCCTTACACATACACTTCAAGTGACCCATCAAGTGCCTAGCGCTAAGTCAGTGCAAATGTAATAAGCATCCCCTCTTTTAACCAGAAACATATGTTTCCTACATACCCCCTCCTGGATGACTGCATCACGTTGCTCCAGAGAATCAAATCTAACCAATATTAGCCCATTTCTCAAACTTGCTATCTTGTTCATCCCTTTTTTCCCCCAAATTCTTCTTAGAAACCCACTAAGTACTGTAATTGGAGGTTTAGAGCCCATAACATAGCACACTACAGCTTTGTTCCAGTAATCAATTTCTGATTCAATATCCATTAAATTTATTGCACCTACTGGTTTACCATCATGCAGATTTGGTGCAACATAATCCAATTTAAAGCCAGCGTTTTTCAGTTTAGAGATGTCAAATTTATCCCAAGCTGACCTTACCTAAGTTTGTCGCCTCCTGTTGCTGTTCTTGCTCAGGTTCTTCTTCCTCCGATTCAGATGAGCTTTGTGATTTTGCCTTTTCCTTCATTTTTGACAGCCACGAATTGATCTTTTCCTGAGCTAGTTCCATTTGCTGCACAGTTTCGCTTTGGGCATCCGGTGTCATTATCTCAGAATCTTCCAATTCGTCCGCAAGATTTTGCATGACTCTATCTAGGTTTTCATGGTTTATGGTACTTTTTTGTTTTAGGGTTGCATTTTTCGTGGAACAATTTTTATTTCCTGAATTTCCCGCATCGTCAATCTGATTTTCCTTCCCTCTCTTAGCTTTTTCCTTCTTCCCCATTCGAACTCAGCGCTGTTTCAATGGTGAATTCGCGCTGTAGAGGCCAAAGCAGAGAGCATTTTAGAGAGAGCTAATGCGATGCCAATGTTTTAGCCCAAAAACGGGCGACATGGGTGATATCGTAGTTCGGGAATCAAGGTGACCCTCCCGGGGCACCGGGGGTCCCCTAGGGCCATAATAGAGTCCCCGAAAAAATTTCGGGCGAAAACGGCAACCGGGCCCCAGGAATGCTCTAGGGGACGTGCTCTAGGCCATTTTACGCAAAGTTTCCGACGTTAATATTTTTGGCCCATATCGTACGGCAGACGCCTATGGGACATGGGAGGCCCCTAGGGACGGTTATTGGGTCCTTGATAGGCTTGTAAGGGCGATTTTACGCGATGCCAATGTTTTGGCCCAAAAAACGGGCGACATGGGTGATATTTGAGTTCGGGAATCAAGGTGACCCTCCCGAGGCACCGGGGGTCCTCTAGGGTCATAATAGAGCCCTCGAAAAAATTTCGGGCGAAAACGGCAACTGGGCCTCGGGAATGCTATAGGGGATGTGTTTTGGGCCCCTGGACGCAAAGTTTTGGACGTTAATATTTTCGCCCCATATCGTACGGGAGACCCATAGAGGACCTGGGAGGCCCCCAGGATCGGTTACTGGGTCCTGGATAGGCTTGTAAGGGTGGTTTTACGCGATGCTAATGTTTTTTTTTTTTTTTTTTTTGTTTTTTTTTTTTTGGTGCAAGTCATAAATTGTATTATTGCTCACTGTAATGTAACAAGATTACAGTCCTTAGGCAATGCAGACCCAAGGCCACCTACTAGGTAGGGTTCCTTTTTGCTACATCCCTCTACTACCTTACAATCCTTCAATCTGGTGCAACTCACTACAGGCAGTGGTTCACCATCTCTGTAAACATTACATTTTGCAAAAAATTATTCCTCTCCATCTCTGTAAACATTACAATTTGCAAAAATTATTTCTGACTTACAGCAAAATACAAAAACATAAATAGCTAAAAATATTACAAACTTCTTCTAGCTTTTCAACTCTGCTTGGAACTGTTTCATTCCTCATTCTGCCTTTCTTCATCAACCTGTTGCTAATCACCTGCTGAAAGCTGCTGCCTGAATTCCTGCACAGTTGCATTTGTTCTGATTCAGAGTCTCTCTGTATCAATCTGTTTCTGTATCCTTCCTGGAGCCCTTTTCCTCAATGTCCTCTGCTGGGGCATTCTTCCTGAGCTGATATATCTTCCCTTTTTTTTTTTCCTGCAATCACAGTTTGTTGTCTTCCTCCTGCTATCCACTGTCTTGATTTCTATACAGGTACTGATGTCCTGCTGTCTCAGCTGGTTGCTCATCTGGTGCAGTCCTGTCTTTCTACCTGAGTCTACTGTGGTGCAAGAGCAATTAAATTCTCTCTAGCCATTTTTTGTCCTTGCTGTTGATTTTTCTCAGTCTGCTGCACTGTTGTATTCTGACCCTCACTGGTTGCTGGATCTGCTGCATGGTCTGCATCACAGTAAGAGTGCTTCCCACAAAATGTTTAATATTCCTGCTTCTCCACAGCCAGTATACAGCTGCTGCTATCCCAGCTGCATACACTTCCTTCCTGAAGTTTGAGCATTTCTGCCTACTTATCCAGTTCAGCATGCTCTGAATTGTGTTTGTTCTTGATGTAATCTGTAACCAGCTTCTCACTTGCTCTAAAACACCTGCAGCTATATTACATGTGAAGAAAAGGTGATTATGATCTTCTGGCTTTGCTTTGCACAGGTTGCATACATCATCTCCATTCAGGAAGCCCATTTTCTGCAATCTGTCCTTAGTTAACAATCTCCCCTGTTGAGCCAACCATAGGCAGAAGCTGTGTCTTGGCATTGTTACCCTTCCCCAAATCAGATTGGCATGTCTATACTTAGGCATATCTCCCATCAAAGTGCTGTATCCCCTTGCAGCTGTATAGCAACCATCTGCATCTCTTTTCCAGACCCCTCTGGCTGTGTAATGCTCCTGGAAATAGCTCTTGCTTTTGTTGAGTTTGGTCCAGTACCAGCTGGCACCCCATACTGGTGCATAGTCCCAGAGATTGGTGCCTTTCAGATATATCCCATTTATCCATTTTACCCACAAGGTATCTTTTTTTGTGGCTAAATCCCAGATATATTTTCCATTCAGAGCCAAATTAAACCATTTGCAATTTTTTATGTTTATGCCCCCATTTTTCCTAGGTATGCATACTATATCCCATGCCACTAGGTTGGTTTTATACTTCTGCTCAGTGGAACCCCATAAGAAATATCTGCATTTTTGTTCTACACTTTTAAGAACCCCTGCAGGCATTATGAAAATGCTAGACCAGTACACATGTAT